>CM037855.1:12255251-12580234 GCA_021234595.1 Delia radicum | reverse complement strand
ACATTTAAGGCTTTTTGATAATGATGCAACCAGATTTTTTTTTGCTGGTAAAGGGAAGATGGTTTTTATGGAGAAGGTTTTTGTTTTCTTAAGATCAGTTTAGTTTTTTTTATTAATATAAAATACTTTATTTTCTTTATAAGATACATTTTGTTATCAATAAAATATAAAATACACACCCCCACTACTATTTCAAAACTTTGTCGTATTAAAGGCTAGATTTTTAAGAGTTTTTTTTTATGAAAACATCAACATATTTTTATAGAAGAAAAATTTTCAGTAGCTCAAAATATGTTTTCTTAAAACAGCTTTTAAGAAAATATGTGTCCTTAGGTTAAAGCTTAGGTTTTTGCAGAAATTTGTGAATTGTTTTTGTAAGAGAAATTAAATTGATAGTTTTTTTTTAATTTCTAAGATTTTATGATATTTTCATTATAAATAAAATCTCACAAGGGAGGTATCCCAACCCGGAAAAGCAGATCTTAATAAACTTCGGATATGTAGCTGCCTAATCTCATGTTTAGTGGGGTAAAAATTACCCCATTTTACGTTTTTACGGTTTATTTCGTTCCATTTAAAGTAACAACTTTGATATTAAATGAAATGTTTTTTGAAGACACATTCACTGGTCGACAAAAGGCTTTCAAGTATTTCTGTTATTAAAAAAAATGTGTTTCGTGTACCATTAAATCTGGCGTTTTATTGAGGAATTATAGTTGTATTAAGCTAAAAATAATGCATAGCAATGCCTATTTAGTTTAATCTAGGGGATGTCTGATTTTTTTCCAATATTCGAAAACGTTCGGTTTTTATGCGACTTTTCCCAAAGAGCCTTTTAACCCCTATATTTCAAATAATTCAAAAATATGGCAACTCTTTCTTCGCTATATAGGCAACATGTGTACCAAAATGTTTGTTTTCTTGAGTACTTCAATCCTGTTTTCGTAAATAATAAATCTAGTTTTCGCAAATTAAACACAAGTTTTCAAACAAAAACAAATTCATTTTTTCACGCCACTTTTTAACCCTTAAACGTGAGATTAGGCAGTTAAAACAAAGACATCTGTTTTTTTGTGCTCCTTTACAACATATCCAAAGTTCATAAAAATCCTCGATTTAGGGTTGGGATAACTTCCTTATCAGTTGTTACATAATACACTACTCAACAAATTTAATTTTTTTACAGAACCCGTCTTTGAAATATATATTTTTTTAATAATTCTGGGTACGCTGATTAAAATCTCTGAACATTTTTTTCTCATTTGCAGTTTTTGAAATATTTTGCTTAATTTTTTGTAATTTAACCGCAAAATCATTTATATTTTAAGAATATAAATCTACACAAAATTATCTTATATATGAGTATAATCATGTCGGTGTTTGTTTCAGGATATCTTACCGGTATTGCAAGGAAGTTGAAAATTTTGCATGTCAAAACTTTCAACTACCTTGCAATACCAATGCGATATTCTGATACAAACACCGAAATGTAATTTTGCAAAGTTTTATATTGTCAAAAAAAAAAAATTCATTATTGTGCAGTAAATTCGAAAAATTAAGCAAAATAATATACGAAAAAATGGGGTAAATAAAGTATACATAAAAACCGTAATATTTCAAAAACTGCAAACGAGAACACCTTTTTTTTTGCCAGATTTGGCATCAGCGTACTTAGGACTATTTAAAAAGAGCAGTTTAAAAGCCAGTTTTATTTTTTTTTTGCCGGCGAGTAGTGTTATTAAAAATATAAATTTATACATTTAACATATTTTTTTTATAGAAAATTCTTAAATTCTGAAAAAAATAACATTGATAATTAAATTGTGTTGCCTTAATAAAACTCTTCGATTCTAACATGTTTTTTTTCTTCAAATTCTTTACATTATTTTTTTAAGAATTTTCAGATTTTTTTCACAATAAAATTATTTTACACAAATAAATTTTCTAAAATATATTAGTTTAAGAAAATTTTTAGTATACATTTCTTTATATTCTAAAAAATATTTTGTCTACAGAAAAATTTAAAGATTTTAAATAAACTTTGCTTCCAAAAAAATTGTATATATTCTGAGATATTTTCATACAACTAGACATTTAAACTATAAAATCTTATTTCAGATTTGTTAGAGTACGGCCTAGATTCTATTTTGCTTTCCTTTTTATTTATTTTTTTGGAAAATCTTTAATTTATCTGAAAATTTTTTTATTTTTTATTTTCTTGTGTATTATTAGCTATTATTTTTTATATTAAATAAATATTTATAAAAATACATTTTATTAAATAAATCATGCCAAAAAAGAAAAACTCAATTATTTTACATAATTCTCGACAAAGTTAATAAAAAAAAAATTCATACCCGAAACCATTTATTTATTGTTAAATTGTTTTTACTTAATAAAAATCATAATCAAGTATTTAATGGCTATATTATATAGTTGGTGTATTGTTGGTTGGTATGTATTTATATATATATAAATATTTTTAGTTTTAAATAAATTTTACACTTAAAATTATGAAATATAAAACATTTATAAACATTTTATAGAAGAGAAAAAAAAACTGTAGAGTAGAGGAAAGAAAAACTACACATTAAATAATATTAACAGTATCCTGATCTTAAAATAAATGTTTACCATTTTAAACCTTTATCTGTTTGCGTTTTTTTTCCCAAATTGAGCCAATTCAATTGGCAAATGGTTTTTGCTTTATCAAATATATTGGGGAAGTTTTACTTAAATTTTAACATTAAAGATTTTATTTGTTTTTTTTTTTAATTTAATTTTGTGCCTCGACTGTTTTTGTTGATGATGTTGTGTTGGTTTCTGTTTGGTCATCACCTAAGGCTGCTGCAGAGTGAGCAGGTGTGGTAGGTGTGGGAGTCGGAGTTGGTGTGGTAGAGGTTGCGGGTGAGAAGCCATCAATATCGTCATCGGCCACATCGGTGCTGGTTGTGATGTCATTTGGAGTTTCCTTAAAAGAACGGAACTTAGAATTAGAATTTAAGAAAGAGTATATTTTCGTGTTCATATTTAACACCTTTGTTTAATAATGCATTTACATTGTACCCAAAATCGAGTTTAAATTGGTTTTTTGGTGAAACTTTGGTGATATTAGAATTGGACCAGGATTTTATAGTATAAAAAACTCCATATTCAAAAAATGATTTTTTGAAAAATACAGTTTTAAATCTTAATTTTAAATCTATTAACAGTGTTATAAAGGGTGTTTTTTTATACAGGTATAGAACTTTAAGCTGTCAACACTTTTTTTAACTGGCGGCCATTTTGTCAGCTGTCAAGTGATTTATGTTTAGTTCGGTTTGGCATTTTAACATGAAAAAACTGTAGGGAAGGTTTTTTATTTTATTTTTGTTTTAGTTCAAATTTAGATAGAGGAGGTTTTTATTTTATTTCTTTACCACTTGGAAGGCGCTCTTGCAGATTAATGCATAAAGTATATTTCTAGCTGCCAGTTAATGGGGTTAAAATTTAAGTTGATTTTGGCGACTTTTTTCGAATGGACGATTTGTTGCAATTGCGATATTTCAAAAAGTGGGAGAAATCTTTCCAAGATTATAGAAGCTTCCTCTCCTCCGGGAGACGCGCTAGCAGATTAATGCATAAATCATCATTCTAGCTGCCCCTTAAGGGGTTTTTAAATTCTAATAATTGATAACATTTTTTTAGTGTATTTAAAAATTGTATTGTGTATACAAGTTAATAATGTCGATTTGGACAACATAACTATCACATATGGTTGGTTTGTGTCAATAATAACAAATATGGTATTTTAGAGGGTAAACATCTGTCATCATAATTCAGTATTCGATAGACGCCAAAGTGTAAACACACATTTTTTTCAATCGCTATAATAATGTCGAATTTTGTGCCTAAAAAAGATGTACATTACTATAATCCCAAGCGCAAAAAGTCATATGTAAAGCCCGGCCAACCAGCCAAATCAACGCCGAAACCGAATATAACAGGCACCAAGGCAATGCTCTGTATTTGGTGGAATCAGAAGGGTGTTTTGTATTATGAAATCGTGTCAGACGATCACAGGGGACCTGTACCGAACACAATTAATTCGTTTGAAGAGAGAAATCAATATATGTTGCAAGACCGTTGAAAAACTATTTGGAATACAGTGGATGGGAAGTTTTGGCTCAACCGCCTTATAGCCCAGACCTTTCCCCTTCTAACTACCATTTGTTTCGATCGATGCAGAATGCTCTTACTGAAATACGCTTCACTTCAGAACAGGGTATCAGAAATTGGCTGGATTCATTCTTTACCTCAAAACCGGAGCAGTTCTTTTGGCGCACAATCCATATGCTACCAGAAAGATGGGAAAAAGTAGTGGCTAACGATGGACAATACTTTGAATAATGTATCAATTCATTTTGTTATTATAATAAATACATTTTTCAAGCAAAAAATCGACATTATTAACTTGTATACCCAATATTTAAAATTCTTGAGAACATTTGATCCTAAAAACTTAGATTTTCTTTTAAATAAATTATTTCAATAAACTTTCCACTTACCATTTTTGCTTCAACTCGCTGACGTTCATGCATCGCATTTAGTAATTCACGTAAATGTTGATTTTCTTTACGTAAACGTTCACGTTCTATATCACGTTCGCTTATTTTGGGCTGGAAAAGAAAAAAAGTAATATTACAAAACAGATTTTACTAAAATTTCCATACACAAATCTTACCATTAATAACGAAATATGATTATTTAGAGCACTAACAATACTGCTTAAAGCATGACAAGGTACACTTGGTTCCAATGAATTAGCATGTTGTATACGATTTGGTCCACATAAGGGTGGTAAATGTCCATTAGCATAAGTGGTAATGCTGGTTTGGCTGGTGCCGGTACTGGGACTGATGTTTGACATCGCTGCTGCAGTAGTATTCGAACTCACTGGAAGTGGTTTCGTCGTCAAGGGTAAGGTTTGTGTTGAATTATCAACCATAGATGCTAAAGCTGTATTTAATTTATTGATATTAACCTGAAAGTGTTTAAAGAAATTGATTAAAATTAGGAATTTATGGACAAAATCACACATTTAAAAAAATTTTCTAAAAAACTTTCATTTTGGAAAACTTTTAAATAATTCTAATCGCATGACTAAAACTTTTTTCGAGAGTAAAGTCTTTAGATTCTGAATAAGTGTTAAAAAGACTTTTAATATGGAAAAGTTATGAGATTTAGAACATTTCGATGCGTAAAAATACGAAAAAAAAAATTCAAAATAACTAAAAATTTCGTAAACTAAACGAAAATTTGTTCACTTTACGAAAGTTTTTGTAATTTTGACAATAATTTCGCATTATTATGCATGAATTATTATTGCGAGTGAAGAAAGTGTTTTTCCTCCAAATACAATATGTAAGAAAATTTTTATAGATTCTTTAATCTAAACTAGTCCTGAGATTCGTTTGCTATTCAACACTTACCAAACATTCATAGGCCTCATTAATTTCGATATGTTCACTATTTAAAGAAATTTCATCGGCCTGTGTGGCATTACTATTTTGTCTTTGTGGTTCTGCAGCCATAGAAGATGTTGTTACCGGACCCTCATCTTGATCCTTAACATCAACATCATCGGCATCGGCATCAGCATCTTCATTATGTTGCTTATCTTCTAAGGGAGCACTTTCACATTCGGCTGTATGCATGGCTGAATCTTCATCCTTATCCTCTTCTTCATCTTCAATAGTGGCTATGGGTGCGATATCTGTTTCGTTAACCTCAGCACATTCAGTGATATCTTCGGATTTATTTTCTTGGCTATTATTGGTCTTTTCAGATTCATCTTCTGTTATCTCTTTGGTGAGCGTAGTGGTAGACGTCTCATTTTTATCTTTTGTTTCGGGAGATTTAAAGTCATGTTTTTCCTCGTGATGATGATGATGATCATTAAGAGCATTTGTTACCTCATCGGCTGATTCTTCCGGAATGCTATCAGCACTTATCGTACTTTGACGTTTAATTAATTCGGGTGTTGTTGTGGTGCTGGTTGGGTTATTAGCGGAGGAGGAATTTTGATTTGTTGCTGTGGTTTTTGCTGGTGGAGGTGGTGGTGTCGGTGGAGTTTTAAAGGTACCAGCTGGTGGTGGTAATGGTGGTGGAGGTGAACCTTGTTTAGCTCCCGTTAATTTAGTTGCTGGTGGTGGCAAGGGCGGAGGTGTTGATGCAACCGTTGCCTGTGTTGTTGTCTTTGTTAAGGGAGGTAATGACGGTAAACGTAATTCATCAATTTCACAATAACCATCATCATCTTCGTGAATATTTGCTTCTTCCAAAGCACATGTTTGTAATTTCGGTTGTAATGGCGCCGGTGTCTGTTGTTGGGCCTGAGCCATTTGTTTATTTGGCGGCGGTAATGGGGGTGGTATATCCGTACTTGTTGCAAATTTAACATCTGTCTTTGAACTAGCCCCCATAGTGGAACGAGAACGTGTATGCTGTTGATTTTCTCGTTTCTCATGACATTTATCACATACAGCCGTTGATACGGCTGATACTTCTTGTTCGGGTGTTACTTTCATATAGTCATTTATTACCTCGGTTAGTGACTGTACTTGGGCATATGCTGCCAATGCTATATCGGTACTATCTTTTGGCGCTTCCGGCATAGCCGCTATATCTACAATCTCATGGAAATGTTCCACGGGCAAACGGAACATATCACATATAATTTTTTGCTTCTCCATTAAACCATCTCGTATACTGGCATCTAAACGCCTTAATTTTTCAGCTGGTGTCAATACCGGTTCAGCGGTATGAGCCGGACTTATACTAATCTGTATAGCGGTTGGTTCCACTAACGGAGGTGATGACTGCATTAAAGTACGGGTATTATTGGAATTATTGGAATAAACAATACTAGCGCTATCTCTTTTACTACCACCGCCAGCTGCTGCCACAGCTGCCGCTGAGGCATTATCTTCGGCTGAACCATTAGCCTGTCGAGCTGATTGGGTATGCCTTAAGGTTACACCATTGGCACCAGCAAAATCCCCGCTAGTATTACTATAATTATGATTGGCATCACCACAACTACGTGTCGACATGGTACGATTGACAGCATTTGTATTCGGTGACAATTCATTGTGACTTAATCTTTGTTTAATGTTATAATAGGGAGGATATGCGTCACCGGTCATACCGGGCGACGATGATGTCGGTGTACTTTCACGACGTCCATTACGCAATTGTACATCATTATTATTGTTGGAGTGTGCAAAACCGCCACGTTCTTGTGAAACCGTAGGCATTGGCATCATCGGTGCCAAAGGTGTGGTTATCACAGTGGCTGTGGCTGATAGTGGCGGTGGTCTTTCGGGTGTCAACTCCAGCGATTCACGTGTATTGGAATGTGGTAATGTCGCAATAGCTGGATCGTCCACAGGTTCTTGATTAGCATTCTTAGAGCGGGGTTTATATTGTTCAGCAGCATCGGAGATATGTTTAAACCATCTAAAAAGAGAGAATAACAAGAGATTGTAAATTAATAAATTTAGATAATAATAGTTCTTTCACTATTTCTCTCTTATATACACTACACTCTCTCTTTTAAATTTATACATTTCTCAGTTTAATCCAATGAAATTTTCTTTGTGGACTTTTTAATGAAAACATTCATTGCAACTTACGGGAATCGGGAATTTTTTTCGAACATGACCGGGAATTCCCAGGGATTTCTTTTTGTTAGGAAACAACAAAATATCTAATTAAATTTAAGAATCACTTTTAATTTAGGAATATTTTTAAAAATTTATTTTACTAAAAATAACTCCTATTTTTTCCAATACTTTTTTTTTATTAAAAAACTAGGCCTTAGGATATTCTGAGAGAAATCCTTTAGACACAAATTTTAAATGCCTTTAAAAACGTTCGAACTTGTGTTTAAGTTTTAGAAATGTAGGAGATTTTTAATTCAATTAAAGAAATCAGAACCTGAACCTTTAAGAGAAAGGTGTTCTCTCAATTAAAAATTTAGCTGTGATTAAAATTTCAGGATTTTTGAAAATTTTTTGGAGTGTCTAAAATTTCAATCCCAGAAAAGATTGATTATGAATTATTAAACAAAATTTGAGATAAATATTAAAAAAAAATGTAAAAACTTGTGGGACTTTCCGATTTATATATCCTTTCAATCTTTCTTTATATCTATCTTTCAATCTATCTATTTCTATTCTTTCTTACTGTTTTTCACTGAAGGGATTCACAATGGACCGTATTGGTCTCCGAGTGGAGATGTGCCCTTTGTCACATAACCCTTTCTAACCTAACCTTCTAATTTTTTAAGGGTTTTTGTTTAGCAAACATGGGCCAAAATCTCGAGGGCCAAAATCTCGAGAATTCCGTCCGGTAAATTTCCGGGTAAAAATTATACTTGTAAATTAAAATGTCCATAAAATTTTGTATATTTTCGAACAATTCCATAAATATTTTGTAATATTTGTTCACTTAAAATTTTGTTCACCTTAAAATTTTGTTGCACCACATAAATGGGATTTCACCATAAAATTTTTTTTTAACCTCAAACAGTGTTTTTCTCAAGAATTTAATTTCACACATTTTACTTTTAAATTTTAAAAAACTAAAACCAAAAAGTTTATTTTTCGATCTTTTATCATAAATTATGATGTGAGCAAGATCATTCAAGTTCAAGATCATTGGTTTTTTGTTAAACAAAAAATTAATTAATAAACCTTGCATGGTTTTTTGCTTAACAAAAAACAAATGATCTTGATCTTGAACTTGAATAATCTTGCTCACATCATAAATTAATAAAAGATCAAGAAATTAACTTTTTGGTTTAAATTTTTAAAAATTTAAAAGTAAAATGTTTGAAAATTACAGAATACGGCAAAACTGACATATGGCCCTAATGCTATAGTCAGATACTGTTATTGTTTATTTAATAAACACTAACAACACAGTGTATTATTACCAGAGATTCTAGCCTTTACACAAACAGTGTTTATTAGTTAAAAAGGTCATATTTTTAATTTGAATTCGTTAAATTCTTCCAACTTTCTTTTTTACTTCTCATCAAGTAAATAAAACAATGCCGGTAAAGCGTTGATATTTTTCCTTCAAAAATTATAACTTGGGTAAATCTTCTACCCCTTCTACATGGTTCCTCTGAAGACTTTCGGTGATGCGATATGAAACATGTAAGGGCCTGTCAGTAGATAGTCTGCCTTAAATTAGGGGAAGAAGACATTTTTAATTAATAAATAAACATTGCACTATTTTTGTTTAACGAAAAACAAATGATCTTGAATTTTAATTCACTTTATAAATTTTTTCACCTCAAACATTTTTTTTTACATAAAAATAATTTGTTCACTTTAGAAATGCTTTTCTTTTATTCGCAACAAAATCAATGTGGAGTGTACCAAAATTAACTCAGTATAGCGAAATTCAATGATTATGATTGTTTTAATGTTTTGTATTTTTGATGTCTTTTTAAACTTGAATATTTTTTCCCCTCTTATCTACCTTGACACCAACGAAGCTCTCCGTCCGCCATTTTCTTTACTGCTGGCATTTGTAGTTGGCTCATTAAAACTACCACGTCTTCTCTCTTTTTTACTTTTACTCGGTGTTGTATTACCACTCTCAGCAGCATTATGTTTACTAGAGAGTGTTAAGAGAGCACCGTTACATAGACTTTTACGTCTCACACCACTAAATATATCATCCGGTGATAAAAAATTCATGTTGTATTGTTGTTATTCTTTTTTAATTTTTTCACTTTGAATATAAATTATATTCAAACATTTATTATTTGAGTTTACACATTTTCGTTTTTAGTATTTTGTTATTAAACTAAAAAAAGTAGGCGTTTGTTTAAAATAATAATTTTAAATAATTTTCCAAAGGCATTCATTTACAGGAAATGGTTTATTTTAAAGATGTGTTGCTTTATAGAATTTGGTAATAAAGTATTAAAATTAAAACGTGAAATAAATCTAAAATGATCACTGATAATAATCTAGGAAATATACTATTAAACTAATAAACAATTTCGTACAATAAAAGAAATTTAGTTAATTTTACGAAAGTTTTAGTTGCTTTGATAATAATTCCGTATTTTTATGAATGAATTATTATGAGTGTTGATATGATAATATAAATTTAAAAAAAAAAATTATTTTAACTGGATCATATTTACTTTAAGTCCCGTTTACATAAGTTTACTCAAGTGTGTTATACATGTCAGATATGTGTTAAAGCAAATGCATAATGTATGTGAACACAATTCGTTACACACATACCAAAATATCGGCACACATTTAAAAATATCGACACACATTTTTTGACATGCTTTATTTTTTGAAATTTTTCATAAAGTTACCATATGTCTTGACACAAGTGTTGTGCTATCAACAAATGATAGAAAAAATAAATAATTAGAAGAAAAAATGGCTGTTTAAAAGTATTTTTTTTGTGTGTCGATAATAGAGTGAACAATCAAACGATTTTTCTTTTATACTTTTTTGACAGACAGAGAATTTAATACCAACTTTAATTATACTTGTGTGTATAAACACATGTATGATAATGAAAACGGGGCTTTAAGAAGATTCGAACATAATTTAAAAATAATCGTAAAAAATAATATATGATAAAATATGTTATAATAATAACTATAACTATGATTTTTTTCTATGCATATATACGAATTGCCATATATGACACAAAGCTAACAACCTAGGACATTTGTAGTGAACACCCTAAATGTTTTCATAAATTTACTTTAAAGTCTCATTAATTATTTTGACCTTGTACTTTTATATTTGTTAGATTCTGTAGTTTTCTACAAGTATTGGGAGTATAACTGTAAAAGGGAACAAAACACAAAATGAAACTAACTCATTTACTGAATATATTATATGAGCTTTTCCAAAAATTTTCGACGCCTGTTGAAACTGGCTTTTGATGGCTGGCTCTTATTTCTCAAGGCTTTTTGAATTGAGAGAAACAATGCACGAGTGTTAGGTAGACTATACATAAAATCTATGACATGCAAAGGTATTCAATTTACAAAGTCGTCACGTAAAAAATTGATGGCCATTAAAAAGTCGAAAAAAATTACTTGAAATTTTCAAGTTTTTCATTAATTTTAGTTTTTAACTTTCAGATCCAAACCAATACAAAATAGAACCACTAGACTTGGGAGATATATTCACTAAAATAGTAATTACCATATCGCTGCTTGGTGAAAAGTTGTATGGAGTAAAAATAAAATTTTCCGATTTTTAAACTTTATCAGTTTTTTTCATAGGGCTTTTGAGCCGTTTAATGGGGCAAGGATAATCTAAAACTGATATAGACTATCATCAAATTTAAAACAAAATGGCAACGATTTGCTCCATATTTTGCATAATTTGCCAAAAGTGTATATTTTGACTTTCTTTTCGTATATTTTGTACTTTTTAATACATATTTTTCATTAATTTTAAGTATTTTTTTTTTGTTAAATTTGCTAAAAAAAAGTAAATAATTTTGACATTTTAAAATCTTGCTCAACCCAAGGAAAGGTTAAGATTTATCAAATTTAAAACAAAATGGCGACGATTTGCTCCATATTTTGCATAATTTGCCAAAAGTGTATATTTTGACTTTTTTTTCGCATATTTTGTAATTTTTAATGCATATTTTTCATTCATTTTAAGTATTTTTTTGTTAAATTTGCTATAAAAAAAACGTAAATAATTTTGACATTTTATAATCTTGCTCAACCCAAGGAAGGTTAAGATTCTGTTCCTATTGAAAAGATAGATTCCAAATTAATATTTTTTTATATTTTTCATTTTTTGAGCACCGATTTTTGCAAAAAGTGCATATTTTTTATGTTTTGCGTGCATTTTTTGGTTTTTACTGGATTTTATAATTGAAAAGACATACAAAATTATAAGGACTTTGAATTTTATAGAGCAAACAAAATTTGTAAAACCTCAAAAGCATTCTTACACTGAAAGAATTATCTGATTGATATCAATGAATTTTTGCATTAGATCTATGAATTGTCACTGGTATTTGTCCATTGAAACTTTTCATTAAATAAATGCAGTTTTTCATAAAATTTTATTAACAGTTTAATTTATTTAAAATTTCATATGCATAATGAAAAAGTTTCATTAAAATTAGTTTCATAAAAATTATGAAGCTTTTTCATCAGGGTAAAAAAAAAAATCATTCACTTTGCAAAGAAAACTTCACTAGTTTAGTGAACAAATTCATAAAAAGCCGGCCAAGAAAATTCTATTTGTGCATATAAAATTTTTAATTTTGCAAATTTAAAAGTATCTAATAAGATTTCCTGCAAATAAGTAATCCTAAACCCAATTAAATATCATAAAACCGTCAAAAATTAATGTTTTCCAAAAAATAGCGGTTTTTTTTTTAAGTTTTAATATATGACAAAATATTTTTTGAGAGTATTTTTTATTTTTGGTTAGTGTAACATATATATATTTTCAAATGTGACAAAACACAATGAGATCTATAATTTGATGTAATTTTAACAAAATTCAAGCAAAAACTGTAATTTCAATATTTTTAATTGGCTTTAAACTTAAAACCGCCATAATTTTTCAACAGTTAAAGATAAATGATTAACGCGGATGGATTTAGCATGATTTTAAACATCATCTAGCACATACACAAAATGTTATTCATGGCATACAAAAAAAAATGCTGAAAATATTTTGCCTCAGTGTCGAAAATTTTTGAAATTCCTCATATACTTAAATAACAAAATGCTTGTTCTTATGCCGGACCACATCAGACAGAAGAAAATTTATACTATATAAAATACCACAAATGATGGCAAATAATAACAAAAAATATTGGGTGGGTTTTAGATTCCAATGTAAGTATAGAAAATAATAATAAAAGGTGGTAAGATAATGAACAACAGAATATTTAAATTAAAATCAAAGAGATGTAAAAACAATATTGAAAAATAAATAAACTATAATTGGAATATAAAGAAAATTCTTAGAATACGTTCCAAAATACGTTTCCTAAATAAAATAAAGTTCATAAGATATGGCAACATGTAAGGGACTTAAACTTGTTTCATAAGCGGATCGAAGGACCAAAGTTATTTATATAACATTAATAATATTAGACTAAATGGAGACAAAAAATGAATAGTAGTTTGAAAATCATATTGTATTAATGGCAAAATATTTCACTAGGATTGGGTGGGTTTTAGATTCCAATGTAAGTATAGAAAATAATAATAAGAGGTGGTAAGATAATGAACAACAGAATATTCAAATTAAAATCAAAGAGATGTAAAAACAATATTGAAAAATAAATAAACTATAATTGGAATATAAAGAAAATTCTTATAATACGTTCCAAAATACGTTTCCTAAATAAAATAAAGTTCATAAGATATGGCAACGTGTAAGGGACTTAAACTTGTTTCTTAAGCGGTTCGAAGGACCAAAGTTATTTATATAACATTAATAATATTAGACTAAATGTAGACAAAAAATTAATAGTAGTTTGAAAATCATATTGTATTAACGGCGAAATATTTCACTAGGACATGCCTAATAGATTATAAATTCATAACCGGTTCGAAGGACTATAACTTTAGAGTAAAATATTTAAGAAACGTTAATAACATTTTTTTTTTGTTTTAAATCAGTAGTTTTTAATATTAATAATATAATTTACTACATATTTGCTCTTACTACTTGAATCCTTGATAACTATTTCAAGGCGTTAGTTACTACGCGTAAAGGAATGACAATGTTAATCTGTCACTATAATTCAAAGGAAAGAGGGATACAAATGTTTAAGCCGCATCATATAAAATTATTTTATAGAATATTCTTGTATTAAATAACATTCTTTAATGCGATTTTATTGTTATTTTTTTACAACCTAATATGTGTATATTAGGGTGGGGCGATTAGTATGGAAGGAAAAAAATCTTAATGGGCGCTTCGCGTTTCTGATTCTTGGGATTGTACTGAGCAGAAAAGTCCACTAGACCATACGTCTACGGTGAAAATCGAGCTTCCACATTTTGACTTTATGGCAAAAAAGCCCTATTTTGAAATTAAAAATTAACCCCTTAAACCCCACCCACAAATATGATTGATGCATTAATCTGCTAGAGAATCTTCCAAAGAAGAGATTGATACCATAATCTTGGATAAGCTCCTCCTACTTCCTGAGATATGTCCATCCCACACATTGTTACTTTCACAAATTACGGCTAAAAAGTCAAAATGTGGAAGCTCGATTTTCACCGTAGACGTATGGACTTTTTTGCTCAGTACAATCCCAAGAATCAGTAACGCGAAGCGCCCATTAATATGTACAAATCGCCCCATCCTAGTGTATATACATATAACCTTGTTTGTGTCTGTAAATATTATAATAATAAAAAACCTTTTATCCTTGTTAAAATAAAGTTTTATCCCTAGTAAATAGAGGGGAATTTGGGGTGAAATTGTAAAACACTTTAAAAGACCACACTAACTATTTTTTGTTTAATCCTTTAATAGACACTTCTTACAAAGTGATTGGTGGACTAAGTTTATTTATTTATTTTTTTTTAAAGAGAAGCAACAGTCAGAAAATTCTTCCTATTTATTAATGAGTTGCTTTCTTTGGAAATTGGATAGTGGAGAGATTAAAGGTGGGGAAAGATGAAGAGCTTCAAACATGGAAACACTGTAATTGAGCGAGATGATAAGTCTTAGAACTGTTGTTGCTTGCCACCTGATGGAGAGTTGGCGAACTTATTTCTTAATTGCAACTTATTTCTTAATTGCATTTTTTTTTAAAAAGACGATTTGGGTTGACATGAGAATCTTTGAGGGAAGTGTTATTAATATAATATGAAAAAAATAAAAATGTTGTTTGTTAACAGAAAATACAAAAAAAAAAAAAAAAAAAATTTACTACTTCACCCCTATTAACACACTACCCTAAATTCCCCTAATTTTTTTTTGTAAGGATATTTCTAATAGACAACCCTATATATTTACTACATATTTTATCGTTTTTATTAACTTGATAACAATAAAATAGATTAAAAATGCAAGATTTACATAACTTTTCGAAATATTAAAGGGATTTTTTGTAACTAAAGAACAAAAATAAATTGAAATCCTTTTAAAAACAAATATTAAACTAATTTACAATTCTATTTGATACGATAGAAATAAATCACGGATGGTAACAGATTCGATGCGGGTTTTGGAAAGGGTAACGCTATATTATTTTATTTCGGTAGCGGTATTTTAGGGGTAACGATATGTCAGTTATTTCGTTAACGGGTGTGTTTTTTTAGCGATAACGGTATTTAAGTTATTTAAGTTAAACGGGACTTAAATTATTACAAAATATAAAGGTATTACTGTTTAAAAAAAAAACGCTATTATAGATTATTTCGGTAACGGTATTTTAAGGATAACGCTATTTACTTTATTTAGGTAACGGTATTTTAGCTATAACGGTATTTTAATTATTTCGGTAGCATTATTTTAATGATATCGCCATTTCAGCTATATCGGTAACGGCATTTTACGGATAACGTTTTTTAAATTATTTCGGTAACGGCATTTTAAGGGATAAGGGTTTTGAATCGATAACGATAGTATAGCGGTATTACAACCATGAACGTTTTACATCCAATTTTCAGTTTTTATACCAAGTAATTTTTTTAGAAAACATTTATTTCTTATTCTCTGTTTTTTTTCACTAATTTCCAGTGTTGAATTTGGCAAAATATTTTACTAACTTTTTATGCCCGAGTTGCTAAAATTAGTTAAAAATTTTTACTAACTTTTATTCTTCATGGCAATTTCTTTTTTAATTTTAAACATTCTTTAATTTAAAATATAAAGAAAATGCCAAAGAATAATTCAAATAAAGTAAAAAAATATGTACTAATTTTTAGTAAAAAAAACTGTCTAGTTTTAGCAAATCGATTTTAATAAAGGTTTTACTTAAATATTACTAAATTTTAGAAACTTTTACTAATATTTCCTACCACTTCCTTTTACAAATCTGTAACTATTTAAAGGATCAACAAACCGTTAAGATAATTTCAGAAAAACTTGCCTGTAGCTATTAGTGAAGTGAAATTAGTAGCAATAAGTAGTGAACTTATACAACAATTTAGTACATTTTAGTAAACACTTTATTAAAAACGATTTGCTACAATCAGACAATGTTTTCTACTAAAATTAGTAATTTTTTTTTTTTTTTGGCATTTTCTATCTATTTTAGGTTATTAAAATGTTCAACTTAAAAAAAAACTTTGCTCTCAACAATGGAAAAAAATATAAAATATGTTTCTAATCGTAGGATATTGGATTTACAAAATTAGCAAACTATTTTCGCTAAAATCAGCAGGGAAAATTAGTAAAAAAAAATTGCAAATTTGTAAATAGAGAATAGGTAACATTTTTGCTAAAAAATAATTTTTTACAAAAATTAGTATAAAACTGTAATTGGGAAATAACTAGTTTTACTAATTTTCTACTAACTTTTTATTGGAATGAAGGCTATAAAAAATTATTTATAAATTTGAACAAATATATACACATATAAAATATAGTATGTATAAAGTTAAGATGACAGCCTGATTTAGAGCCTTTAATTTATCGAGAAATTATGTACTTCTCCACAAAAATATCATACTAAAATTTCAGAGCAAAATTCCGAAATGTTTCCACTTAAGTGTTTTGAGCAAAACATGTGTTTTGGTGAAAACAAATGTATGGGAAAACATGTGCAAATCATGTTTTATTTCAAAACACGTTCAGTGGAAACGTAGTATAATTTTGATTTATATTAAAAACGATAAAAAATTTATTAATTTATTATTTCAACAACCTAACAAATTGATACTAATTTTTCTCTCTCATAGTATTTTATTTTTATTATAGCAAAACTACTGTATTAACTCAAAAAAAACAACAATTAATTTCACAACTTTTCTGAAAAAAATCTTAAGTCAAAATATTTTCGCTAAAGGCGCAGTTAATCGATAAAAACAACAAAATTTTCTTTGCAACGCAATTTTGTTAAAATTTTTACATAAATTGGAAGTAGACAAAATTTATTCATTAATCTAAAAAATTCCTTTTTCAGTTTTTTTTTTTTTTAAACAAATAACAAATTGTTTATAAACTTCTGAAACAACATTATTAAATGTATTGTATAAATTTTGTTTCGGTTTCCGTTTAGAAAAATTAACACAAAAAAAACGACAACAAATTTTAGCATTTATCTCAAAAATAAATAACAACAACGTCTACAATAAACATATTCTGGCGATTTTTGTTAAGTTCACTGTCAAATTTAAACCAATATGACGAATTTTGAAATAAATGTTTTTTTTTTTGTGTATAAAATTAGCTAAAGATAAAAATAACTAAAACATTATGTTTCAGAAATATTTTTAAAAAAAAGTGTATTTTTAAATAAAATAATTTGGTTTAGAAATTAGTCTAGGGTGAGTCAACTGAATTGAACGAAAAAAAAAAAAATATGTTAATGTGATTGAAATTTTCAATTGAATAAATTTTGTAAAAAATATAGATCATACAAAAAAAATTAATTTAATAAATAAATTTTCTTTATTTAATACTGACGTTTGTACATTTATACAAAAAATCTATTTATAGAGAAAATAATAGAGAAAGGGCAATAATATTCATCGATAATGACGTTAATAATTTCAATATTTTCAAACCGCGAACAATTATAAAATGAAGAGACAAGTCATTATGCATCCATTTAACATTCCCTCTCCGCACATCAACGGTTAATATGTAGCTAAAGATTTTTACAGGCATGGGAATCATTAAGTAAATCATTTTTGAAATAAATTTTTTTTTAATTTTCCGAGAATGGTTAAACAAATGATTAGCATATATCTTTTTGACAATTTTATTGTTTTCTTAGTTGTTTTTAACTACATTTGACAGTCATTTTTTAGGATTTTTTTTTTGAGATGAAAATGAAAATTATTCAAGTTCGAGGCCATACTCTATATTTCTTTATTAGGATATTGTCCTAACTAAATCATCTATAGAGTTTTTTGTTTTCAAATTTATTATTTAATCCTTTATAGTGTCCGACCGAACAGTTCGGCCAGAAAATGCATTTCGTCTGTATTCGGTATTATAAAGCATTATGGACAAATTTGGCGGATGGAAAAATGTTTATTGGACTGATTAGATGCTATTTTGAGTGTCAAATTTGAAGAAAAGTCTGTAGTTATGCAATGAATTCACTGTTCGGCCTCAGAAAGTTCGGCCAATCAAAAATAGTTTGGCGGCCGAACTTTAAACTTTATAGCTAAACTTCGGCTTTTCTCTTAAATTTTATACACAAAATCGAATTAAATCGGCTCAACAAACATGTGTCCAATACCAAAATTTGTCATCATTGCCTCTAGATATCAAAAAACCGACAAAATATAGTTTTTTAGCCGAACTGTTCGGTCGGACACTAGTAATTTAACTGCTTCTGTAAGTTATCTTGACTACATTTTTAGTTGTTTTTAAGGATAAATTCAGAGTATTAATACTAAGTTTTCTCTCTCATTTGTTAGATATTTTTTTTAATGACTCCATAAAAATTTTTAATTTTCTGCAAAGGGTTTAAAAATTTTTTTCTCGCATATTTCTTTTTGAAAATTTTATAGTTTTACTAGTTGTTTTTAAATAAATTTGTTAAGCTACTTTTTTGTAAAATTTTATAGTAAATTAAAAATTTGTTTTGGCAGATTTTACTGTTTCATTAAGTTATTTTTACTACATTTTCAGTTCTTTTTTTTAAAGATAATTTCATAGTATAATTTTTTCTATCATTTGATATATATTTTTAACTGAATTAATTACGGCTATTGATTACAGTACATTTTTCAGTTGGTTCTACCGATGAAATTTAAAAAAATAAATTAATATTATCCACCCCTGCTTATTTGTTCATATGACCGTGCTTTGGCTATTTACCTATCATTTACCTATCATTTGCATTGCTATTAACCAGGAAAAACGCAATATGGGGTGTAGTGATTTCATTTTATAATATCTGTACTTTTTTTTTTAAATAATTAACCTGTTTTGTGTTGAAATTTATTTCTCCGGAATCAAAACAATTCAAAATATTATTAACTGATAGATCTAAGCAAATAAATATTTAAGCTAAATGCAATTTTATCCAAAGATAAAAGAAAACAATTGAAGTAGAAATCTGTTTTTACAAAATTTGCTGTATTTTCACAAAAACGTACACTTAAAGATTTTGTTCGATATATTTAACTGAAAATGTTTGTTAAATAACAAATAATTTCTGTAGATATTGCACTCACTTCTATCGATGATTTAGAAAATAAAAACGACTAAAATTTAAAGTAAAAAACTTAATTAACCACACTGAGGGAATTATCTGCATGATACGAGTATCAATCAATTTTTGCATTAAATCTATAAAGTGTCGCTGATATTTACCAATTCAAACTTTTCATTAAAATAATGCTGTTTTTCATAAAATTTTAATGAAAGATTTCATTTTATTTATTAAAAAATTTCATATACCTTACACTTAGAATACTATGTAGGCAAAGACCACTGCAATTGTAGTTGAAAACAAATGAAATTTCACTTAAAGAAAGTACGACTTACATTACAGTAAATTCAACTAACATTGTCATTTGTTTTTTAATGTTCAAAAAATGACTAACAATTGTAGTAAAAATGAACCACATGGTAGCAAAAAATAAACAAACATTTATTTTTTTTTATTTTTTTAAATAACAAAAAACGACTGTAAAAAATTAATGTAAAATCATAAAACAGTCATTTAATGTGGTTTGTTTTTTTAAATAAACTACATGGTTAGTAAAAAATTTAATTTGTTCTACAAATGACTGACATTTACATTAAAAATAAAGAAACTGTATGACAACCCAAACAACTACATATTTTTAAAGCAGAAGTTCCCTGAGTTTCATTAAAAACTGTTTCATAAAAATCATGAAGCTTTTTCATAAAGTTAAAAATGTTTTCATTCACTTTGTGAAGAAAACATCGTAAGTTTAGTTAAAAATTCCATGAAAACTCGTCAAAAAAAAAATTCTCTGTATGCAAAAAAGAAATATAACTAAAATACAGTAAAAATTAACTTAAAATGTTTTTATTTTTAAAATTTATATCAGCGGAATGTCAATCACAGAAGACATTAGTATAAAATTAAGAAGATCAAATAGGAACATGAACATTGTTTTTAACTCATATATCCGCTGGATATTTTTCAACCAAATTTTGCAGAAATAAAGAACCACAATTCATTAATATTTTTTGTAATTTTGTTTGCCTTATAAGCGTTTTGTATTAAAAAGATTGACAACCAAATTGAAAATTTTGATTAGATATAAATCCTACATAGATGAAGACATTTAAAAATTTTAATTGATTTTATGGAAAAATCTTAATTAAAAAATATAAGAAATTTTTATTTTCTTGTGTCAACCGATTTTTATTTACTGAGAGAATTCTCTGCATGATAACAATGAATTTTTACATTAGATCTATGAAATGTCACTGGAACTCGTCCATTGAAACTTTTCATTAAATTTATGCAGTTTTTCATAACATTTAATGAAAAATTTCAGGTTATTTATTAAAAATTTCTATCGAAAAATATTTATCGTAAAATATGCAAAAATATGCATTTATAGTAAATTATGCAATCGATGCTATTTTATTTGGAAACTTGTGGATTCACATAGATATTTGGTTAACTTTGTCCTCCAGCTAACGACTACAAACATGTATTTACATGAACTTCCGAGCTCTACTCATAACATTTGAACCCGTTAACAGATTTTGATAATTTTCAATAGTAAACAGTTTATACTACGTGGAGTTCGGTTTTAACGAACTTTTGTTTATAACGAAAGATTTTTCTTAAAATAAATTACGCTTCTGCACAGTGGCTGCCTAAAACTCCCGCTGATGAAAATTTTAACAAACTTAATTAAGTTATGCATTAAATTTAATGACAATTTTCAGTTTTTTTGAAAAAGAATATGAGGAGTAAGAGGCATCGCTTAAATTTAGCTAAAATTAAAAACGAGCCTGCGAAAACAGATTTGCTCTAGGTTGGGAGCCAAATATTTATAAATCATTTTAGACAAATTCCAGAATTTATTGTTCGATTTCTTAATTTTTTATTAAGAAAATAGTTTAATCAACATTT
This sequence comes from Delia radicum, assembly GCA_021234595.1. NCBI lineage: Eukaryota > Metazoa > Arthropoda > Insecta > Diptera > Anthomyiidae > Delia > Delia radicum. The sequence continues at coordinate 12,558,943 of CM037855.1, read as the reverse complement.
TAATTTTTGTTAAAAATTTATAATTATCATACAATGTTGGCCCCACGTTGGGCGCCAGTATTTGCCCTCTAACATTATTCTTGTAATTGTGCTGAAAATTGTAGTTGCACTATTTGTTTTACAAAATATTGTTCCAATAATAATGAAAAATTATTATCTGTCTAAAATTTTACACAAAAAAAATATATATATATATATTTACATAAACTTTCCACTATTCTAACAAGAAATACGTGTGTAGGTAAATTTTATTTTCTGATACAAAATTCTGCATGTCATATTATGACTAAAGTAATGTTTATTTATTGTTGTTAAACAAATTACTTGAGTTTTTTGTACATATTTATATATACTCATATAAATATGTACTCAATTATTAAAAATTGATTTCTAAAGAATTTTGAAAAAAAAAGTAAACTAAACATATATAAATTAACAGCTGTCTGACATGAAATATCCCCGAAATACAAAACACCCACAACTTAACCCAAAAACTAAAATCTTAACAAGGAAACAATGAATCAGAGAAGTAGCCAGCAAAAATGTATGTTACTACGAAATTCAAAAGAATTTCTTTTACAAAAATATGAATTTTTAAAAAATTTATCTTAAAATGATTGTACCCCTTTTAAATCCCCTTCTATTTTTCATGCTACCACCTCCACCCCTGTAGTTTTTTCTTTTTTCTGTATTGTAATGTTATTAATGTATTGTGCCATTATTTAGCCCGGTATTTTTATTGCTTAAAGTTCAAGAGACGCATTTTCATTTTCATTTTGTACTTTTATAATTTGATTTAAAAATATTTGAATGGCATGAAATTTAAAAAAAAAAGCGACAGAGAGATTTCACTTGAGTTTTTTTTTTTAAATTTGCTTTTTAAAAAGATAAAATATTTCCAAATGTCGTGTATTTAAAATAAATCATTTATACAAGTTCAGTGGCCAGTATTTATGATGATAATTTTTATTAAGTGTTGGTCACACGAAAAGAGGTGTTTTTACTTAAATAGTGTATTTAGAAGGAGGTCGGTCATAATTATTGCTGACACTGAGGAAATACTTAATGGAATGTGTTTTTTATATTGCAACAATGATACATTTTTAAGGGAATTTAAAAAAATTCCACACTTAATAAAAAAAATTACATTTTATTTGATTGTAAGCCTCAAAAAAGGCAATAATACAATAACAATTTAACCCTTAATAGCCAGAAATTTTATTTTTATGGCATTTTCTTTATATTTCAGATTTTAAAAATTTTCAACATGAAAAAAAAAACTTTGCTTAAACTATGAAAACAGAAAATAAATACAAATTGTTGCTAATTTTAGCAACTCAGGTTTAAAAAGTTTAGGAATAAATTCTTCTTTTTACCAATATATAGCTACAGTACAAAAATCACCCTTTTTGGGATTTTCCTTAAGAAGATATGAAAATTGCGAAATTGAGCTAAAACGCACCTAAACTTCAACATATATTGATTAAACTAAAAGGCTTTGCTTAAACTACTAAATATAATCTTTCTGTCAAATTTTATAAAAATCCGTGCATACGTTTTTAAGTTAAGACAAAGTCTTTTATAGGTATCCTATTGAAGTCTTGTATGTCCTTGGGCCAAAAGTAGAGGTTTTTTTTTTAAAAGTTTAAGCTTCAATCTTACTTTGTGTTAAGTATCAACGGTATCTAGTCAACATAAATATATTTTCAAGATTTTTGAAAATTGTGTTCATTTCAAAAATTAATTTTTTGAAATTTTACGAAATTTTAAATTTAACGCTTTCTTGCTTCCAACCCGTGCCATGCCAGCACAAATAATTTCTTCACAAAACATTTTGTAATTTTGATGTTCTATCGAAATAACTTAATTAAATTTTTTTTTATTTTTTTTTATAAGTTAATAATCATATAATTACAAATTATATACTATTACCCTAACCGAGTAAATTGTGAAAGGCATGGTAGAGAAGAATGAGTGTATTTTCTAAAAATCATAACTACATTGTAAATTTTCAATTTTTCTGAATCAGACTGCGCAGTTTCTGGTATTGAACCTTCGTCAGTGACCCTGTTTTTTTGCAATTGTCTGAAAAAGACGTTAAAATTCAAACTCAAACAAAAATCAAACTTTGCTCTCTGGCAATTCTTCCCTAACTACGTAAGCGCCATCTATCGAATATAAAAAGAATATATCATAGATGTGGCATCACTTACAACATATGGGAAAACAGTGGACATTAGAGTGAGGTAAGTTTCTAAAAATAGAATTGTTGTGTTGTTGGAGTTGTACTTCTGAGATTATGTATGCAAGAACAAAAAAACAGCGTGTATTGAATAAAAACTAGTTTTAATCACAACAAAACTCGACCTGACGATAGCTCAGTGCGCTAAAGCGCTCTATCTAACGTGTAGTGCGAGTGCATGTGACATTAGAAATCAGTTTATCTATACCACGGTCAGTGATTGCACAGAAAATTTCATATAGACGCAATCGAACAAATAAAAACATAACAAATATTACATTATTCAAAAAAACAGGGTCACTGACGAAGGTTCAATACTAGAAACTGCGCAGTCTGATTCAGAAAAATTTAAAATTTACAATGTAGTTATGATTTTTAGAAAATACACTCATTCTTCTCTACCACGCCTCTCACAATTAAATTAAAAATAAAAATTGCATATTAATTATAGTATTAATTGCAATTGTCTGAAAAAGACGTTAAAATTCAAACTTAAATAAATTATATTGACCATCTGTGATCGGCTTAAGAGGTTTAAAGGCAAATATTTTAAAAATCTAGAAAAATAATTGTGGATTATTTAAACAAAGTCATAAAATATTTTTTTCTAAGAACTAATTTTTTTTTATAAAAAAACAAACTTGTTAATGGTCTTCAAAAAAAAAAATAAGCTAAACTATTAAAATAATATATTTAAACACACCTACTTAATAAACATTAAATTTTGTATGTTAAAATTTCAACACATTTTTTTTCGAACAAAGCCCATTAAATTAAAAAAGAAAAGTGTATTTTTTATGGCAAAATAATAAAACAAAAAAAAAAAAAAAAATGACACCAACATTTTTATATATAAATTATTTAATTTATATTTTTCTTTATGGTGTCAAAATGTTTATTAAATAGACAGACTTCAGAAAGAAAAAAAAACAATGTTTATGCTTCCGCTAAATTAGCCGAAAAAAAATTATTTGATCATATTAAACAATACACGAGTTATGAAAAGAAATGTGTGAATATTTCATTCATTAAATTGCAAAAAAAAATAAAAAAATATTTGCAATTAGTATTGTTTTTTTTTCTTATTCGGTTTGTTTTGTTAGGTGGGTAAACATTAATTTAACCTCTTTAAATAATTATTTGTAGTTTTTCGCTATACAAATTCTAACAATTTTCGTTTTTAGTGTCCATTGCGGCAAATATATGTCAAGGTATCTTCTTCTTTTTTCACAAATTTGTAAAAAATTGAATGATAACATAAATTATATTTGTTGTATATAATAGTATACAAATTTATAAATTATATAAAAATATCCACAACTTATATAAAACTTAGAGGCGCCAAGTGTATAAAACTTAGAGGAGCCAAGTCTGAATACACTGAAAAAACACTACATTTGAAATAAAAACAAGTGAAGATTTCTAAGCCAATTTAAAGAATTTTTGTATACAAAAAATATTTATAACTGATATAACTTTATCGATTTCAAGTATATTATTCTTTAACTAGTAATTTTTAAATACGCCTTAAAATATGCTTTAAATTTGTACAATATACATTTCTAGAAATATGCAATGCTTTTATAATTTTTGTTACATCTTTCGTAAGTCAACAAAATGAAGACACATTTCAGAATTCAAAATAAATCATCAGTTTTAAAAAATGTTGGTAGTGTCATTATTAACTCATTAATGACACGCTTCAGATCCGCTGAACACGTTTCAACCAAACAATGCTGCATTAACACATTTTTAATGTGTTTGCTTTAAAGTGCCCTCTAGTGGAAAAATAGCAACCAATGTTGAAATTTTGACACATTATAAATAGACTAGACTGCTGAAGATGTGATAAAAATAGTAATTTTGTAAAATTTTATGGACAAATTTTAATTAAAAAACTATATGAATTTTAATTTGTTTAAAGTCAATCGATTTTTAATTTTTTTAACTCATTTTTGATACAGTGTTTTTTTTTCTACCCCTTACGGCTATATTTTTTTACTGAAAAAATATCATTAAGTGATTTAAAAACCTATATTCATCATTTTCACGATAATCGTGAATAAAAAAATTGAGAAATATTGCTTTATAGAGGTATCAAATAATTATTTGAAAAAAAACAATTTTTGACCTTTTTTGGTGGAACTTTTTCAAAACTTTTTTTAAAAAAGTCTAATCTTTTATATTTTTGATTATTATGTTGATGAAAAAATATGAAAATGTATTTCTTTGCTGGAAATTAGTTCATCGATTGTATATCATTTTTGAAAATCTAACCGATCGAACAATGAACTTTTCAAATACACAAAGCCTAAAATATTCCAAAATTTTTTTCGGTTTCCTTTGAAAATATAAATAATGGATGGTTTTAATTTAAATACTACGAAAAAATTATTTCGTCAGGGTATAAAAATTATTTCGTCAGGGTTGCCATATGACGATTTAAAAAAATGGAAAAAACCACGCTCTTCTACCAAAAAAATTTTAAAAATGGGTTAATTTAAAAAATATCATTGAACATGTATTTTTGAAAATAGATTGCTGAACCAAATTTAGAAAATTTAAATTTTTAAAATATCTTCAACCGTCTAGGATTTTTTTTATTTTATTAATTAATACTCATATAATTACAAATTATATCCTATTACCCTAACCGAGCACTAGCTACTATGGCCTTCGGCGCGTTGTAGCGAAAACAGACCAGTGCCTCTGGTGGGAGTCGTACCCACGACCCCCGCACAGATAAGCCAGCACGCTACCAACTGGCCTATCGGGGCGCACAATGTCTAGGATTTATATGTCAAAGTTTCAACTTATGTTGCCAATATTTCTACAAGAGGGCGCCTTAAGGGGAAAAAATACAATTTTTTTTTTAATAAAGTATGGTTCTATATATCTGGAAAGCTTGGTTGAAAAATGTCTAGCGGTTCTATGACGTGCCATTAATTAGTTAAAACTGTCACATTATAATTTTTATAAGTGTAGTAGTATTTAACAAAAACTATCCTAAATTTATGTTTTAATTGAAAGCCAAATATATGTTGGCATATTTTCGACTTTGTATATTATATTTCGTGTTCCGATCAATCAGATTTTCAAAAATTATATACAATTAATTAACTAACTTTTAAAAAAATTAAATTTTCGGTACCAAACATTCTTCTTTCTAATTTGAGGACTCCTAACAAGAATATGTAGTCAAAATAGAAATATATCCATAAACAAAAAGTCTAACCGTTTTACACTTTAGATGATGACCTTTAAATATATCCTGACAGAATCCTGTGAGTACTTGTACGATAAACGTAATTTATTTTTAAAGTAGAGACTTCCCCCTAATTTCGTGCTTATTATCAATATTTTTAATGAGGATTTGAAAATTGGTTTTATTCTAAAAAACAAGTTTTTTCATCTTTACGAAATTTCATCTTTGCCTATGTCTTGCTCCTAAACCGTGCGTTGTACATATAAAAATTGTTCACTGGAAATGTTCACTGTGATGTTTCCTATCCACAATTTAAAAAATATAGCCTCACTGCGAAGACCGCTTGTTATCATTTAAATGATTTTTTCAAAATTTACGAATTTTGGATGTTAGCACTCTCCGTATACTGTACATGATAAATTTCGTAACACAATTTTAAGTGAATTTTGTTTTCTATTAAAAAGCAGTTTTTGTTCGTTGTTAAACCCCATTTAAAATCGGTCGTTGTGGTTATAGGATTAAATAAAACTCATGTATTACAAACCAATTTTTAAGAGAATCGCTGGTTCTAATAGGGTTAATATCTTATAAGTTCTCGAACAAGTTTTAAAATATTCCTTATTTAGAATTGTTGCCATTTATTACGCAGTTAGATAATATTTTTATTGAAATTCGTCGCAAAAAATATTAATAACGAAGCTTTCAATATTAATTGCTTATTTTAGGGATTTTTTTTAATGTAGTTTAATTGTCTACTTTAGGGATTTAAATTGATTAAAAACGATGTTTAACTTTCTTATGCAGTAATTTTTGTTTGTAATAAATTTGCACAAAAATAAAAAATTATCATAGCATATCTCAAGGCTTTTACAAAACAAATTGTATAGTATAATTTAAGGCATTATCAACAATATTTCTTTTCTTTATAAGTACATATAATTTAGCCTGTAATGGCTTAGTTTATATAATAATTTGTTATAATTTAAACAAATTACTAACATTTGCCAATAATAAAAAAAGGAGAAAGCCAACCAAAGAAATTGTGTTGACAAGCAGCAAACAAGATAAGGATTACGAAAAAAAAACACAGAAAATAAATATAGAAAAATTAAAGTCATGTCAGCACTTAAAGTTACTATTTTGTATGAAAAACTGTTTACATTTTTTAGCAAGGATAACAGAAATGAAAAAAAAAATATATTTTACAAAAGCATAAAATTTAATAACAGCCGTATCAAGCATCAAATTACACAATAAGAAGATTTTACATACAAAAAAAGAAAAGATTTCCTTTAACAAACGTCTCCAATGACAAAGGAACAACTTAAAGTTAATCTATGGTTTTCAATTTTGCTTATCTCAACACAATATGGGTCAATTCTTTTTATGATATAATTTTAGCTTTTTCCTATTCCATTACATGTTTGAAAAATCCATAAGGAGTACTTAAGTTTATGTGGCGTTCTATTGTGAAAAATGTTATTCATGTTTTATAAATAGTTTTTTTTTTTTTTTGGTATATAAGCATGTACGATTTGAAAAAGGATATATAAGAATAAAAAAAGAGTCCTCGCAAGGACCAACTATATAATTTTGAAATAAAACAGAATGCGTTTACGCAAAAAATCGATTATGGCCAAAAGGCTAGGTCATTGAAAATGAAGAAAATAAAATAAATAAATAAAAAACCCCGAAAGTTTTTATGGACAGTATATTGAAAATTTTAAACCACTTAACATTTACAATTTTAAGTCAGAAAAGTAAAATTATTTAGATAGAAAACAGAATTTACTACATGTTTGATCCACGATTTGTTTGTGTTCAGTGTAAGATTAAGAAGTCAAAAATATAAAAAGTCGAAATTTCGTAAAATTAAAATAAAAATATTTTTGAATTAAACAAAACTTTAAAAAAATTATTGAAATATTACCCTTTTCTAGTAGACGTTGATATAACTATGGAACAAAATGAGGGTCATGGTCTTGAGGGTGGATGATCCCTATACCGAACTATTCTATAAGGTTAGTATAGTAAGAAATCCCAAAGCGATTGGTCCTGAGTGGGTGAAGTCAAATTTTATGGCCGTTTAAAGTTTGAATTTTTTCCCCCAACACTGAATTGAATAAGACCGAAAAAGTAGAGTAATCGTTTTTTTGTACTAAATTCTGAGTTCGAATGTTTTCATATAACATTTTAACTCTATATCTGCAATTTTCATGGGTCATTTAAGTTCATTTTCTAATAAATACCAAAAAAGTATTATAAAACGTGCATTTAAGGGGTTAAATTGTTCTTTGAGTATGTATTGCAAAAAATTTTACTAGAAGGTGTCGAAGACAAAAACGTCATCCGGACGAAGATGAAAGAACTATTACACTACTTTTTGAGTATTGCTCAATACAGTGTTGGCGAAAAAAATTACAACTTTAAACGTTCATAAACTCTGACTGTACCCACACAGGAACCAAACCCTTTAGGGGTTTTACTATACTAACCTAATACATACATCTGTCATAGGAGTTATTTACCCCCAAAAGATGTGTCGTAAAGTGTAATGAACACAAAATAAGTTTGAAGTCCCTTCCTTAAAAATTATTTATAATCTCGATCCAATTTTTTAACTTCGTAAATTTTAAAAATTGTAGTACATCTCAACATTTTATGATAGTGAGCAAGTTGGTCAAGTTAGGGAAATATTATGCGTAAGGGACAACATACTAACAAAAATGTTTATTCAAGTCAATATAAATATTATAGTATACATGTTTAAGGGTCATAAGTTGATAACTATTAATTGGTATTTAATAAGAGTTAAGAATAAGCCCGCCAATAAACTTCTCTAATATATAAACAAAATCATATGATATCCTTATTTAAAGTGGTTCATAAAATGTCTGTGAAGAGCATCAACTTATGATCATCGCTTTGGTATATAACAACAAAAACTTGCTTAAGCTTATTAGCTTTATTGAATGCTTAAATATTGTATAAGTATCCCAGTGTAGAAACGGTAATGTCATGCCATTACTATTCTCACTACCAATAATGACACCAGCTTACTCTCTGCATTAATTTAACACAAATAATAAGGAAATACTTATAGTAAGCAGTTAATTTTCCCATTATTTCAATACAAAAAATAATGTGTTACCCGTAAGTACTTATTTTTGTAATTATTTTAAATAACAAGTAATGATTTAAATTTTTTTTGAAAATCAATTTTTAGACTCACTATTTTTTCGGTTCTAGTAAGAACATATATAACTACTTATTTTTGATTTTTGTAAGCTGGAAAGTAAACACATTTTGTGCAAGCAAGTCATTTATGTTTTTATCTATCAAGTGTAATATATCGAGTTAGATCAGATGGAAGTGCGGTTGACTGACAACCTGGAGGCCCGGGTTCGAATACTATGTGAGCACATTTTATTAAAAAAAAAATTTTGAATTAAAAAAATATTGTTTTCTTAAATTTAGTTTTTTTTTAAATTTATTTTTAGACAAAGTTTTTTGTCCATACTGGTATGGAATGCAGGTAACCACATATTTTTCAATTTTTTGTAAGGTGTTTAGTAAGGATCTGACATTATTTTGCGAGACATCCCCACATAAAAGTAATGATATTTTTAATGATAAGTGTTTAGTAAGGATCTGTCATTATTTTGCGCGACATCCCCATATAAAAGTAATCATATTTTTAATGATAATATGTACTTATATAACCACTTATATGGCAAAACTTTTCTACACTGGGATGCTTTATAAACTTATCATAATATGGCAAACAATATTAGAATAACATGACATAACATGACAGAAAAGAACAATAGATTTTATGCCATTTGAATAGAATAGTTTAGTTTATATCAAACTTATCTAATCAATAAGATCTTAAGAATACTATAAAATAGTTTAAGGCTTTAAGTATACAAACACTAGCATAAAAGGTTAACATTTAAAAGATTTATAAGATAAAACTATTAAACATTAATGCCTTAAAGTATGCTTTAAATTATGTATGAAATTTTGTAAAATATTGCTGCATATTTTAATGCTTTAAAGAGAAATTCAAATATGACCAGTTAATTGTACTTGTTTTAACAACAATAAATTATGTGACATAATTTTAAGGCAATTGAGATTTTATATAATTGAGGTATATTTTAGGGCTCACAAATATTTTCTGTTAAACCTTAAATGCTAGAATTTTTATTTTCAATGGAGCTTTATTAATATAAAATAAGGCACAAATTCTCCAAGATATAAAGAAATTAACATATTAAAATTTTCGAAACATTTTAGTCAAAAACATTTTATTGAAATTTATACATTTAGTCAATTTTTTTGAAACCTGCTAAGGTTATTGTGACTTAAGACGAAGTAACTGATTATGTACACATCATAGATTCGGACATTTTACATTTTACAACCAAACTCAGATATAAGAAATCTTTTATTTTTGCCTTAAAGCGCCCTCTGGAAATATTAGCAACCAATGTTAAAACTTTGACAGAATATGAATCCAAGACGTTTAAAGATATTTTAGGAATTTAAGTTTTGTGTTATTTTTTGGAAAAACCTTGACTCAAAATATATGAAATTTAAATTTGTTTTAAGTTAACCGATTTAACTTTTTTTTTTTGATAAGTATCGTGATTTTTGACCACTTTTTTGAACTGTCATATGGAAACCCTGACATTATTTGTATAAGTGTCAAAAAAAGCCTGCCATTATAAAGAATTTAATTAAAAACGATATAAATTTGGTCATATTTTTAAGTTTGTGTATTTTAAAGATTTATTGGCCGATCGGTTAGATTTTCAAAAATTATATACAACCGTTGTACTTATTTTTAGAAGAGAAATTCTCGTATTTGGGCATCAACGTAACAATTAAAAATAGAAAACTTTAGCCTTTTTTTATATTTGTAAAAAATTTTGAAAATGATCTTATCAACAAAAGGGGCAAACATTTATTTCTTTTAAATAATTATTTGGCAATACTGGATAGCAACATTGGACTATTACTATTTTTTTTTATAATTAATAAACCACTTTATAATCTTTATCCAGGTAAAAATTATAGTTGTTTAAATTAATGGGTGGAAAATGGAACATTTGGTCCGTAATGATGAATGGATACTTGTTTAAAAGCTTATTTACTAATTATTGACAGTGTTCTTTTTTCGACCCAGTACTTTTTTAAACGACCTAGTACTTTTTTAAACGGCGTCCTTTTTTTTTTACAGGATAAAGATAATTAAATGGTTTGAAAATCTCAAAATAATGTAACATCTTGACTACAATCGTGAATACAAAAATGTGGATAATTGTTATCCAGAGTGGCCAAATAATTATTTGAAAAAATTAATTTTAGAATTTTTGTAATGGGACCTTTTTCAAAAATGATTTGAAAATATAAAATTCATAATCTTTTACATTTCTGAATGTTATATTGATGGAAGAAATTTGAAAATGTATTTCTCTGTTCAAAATTTGTTCATCGATTGTATATAATTTTTGAAAATTTTACCGATTAGGTTATGACTTTTTCAAATATACAAAGTCTAAAATATTTCAAAATGTAATCCCTTTCTCTCAAAACATAAATAAATTTCGGTTTTTGTTAAAATACTACTAAACTTATAAAAATTATAAAGTTGTTAGTGTAGTAATATGGCAATTTTAAAAAATTGTCAAACACCACGATTTTTTGCTAATACAAAAAAAAAAATACAAATCGGTCAACTTAAATAAATAATTTTTAATATAATTTTGAATAACTAAAGATTTGTTTACAAAATTATACAAAATTTTTAAAATATCTCCAACGATCTAGTGTTCTGCCGAAGTTTCAATTCTGGATGCTAATATTTTCACGCGTTAAGGAAAAAATTAAAAAAAATTTCTTAAGCATGTTCAATATATCTGGAAAGTTTGGTTAAAAAATGCCAAGCGGATCAAAGACGTGTGTTAAAGCCACATGGAAAGAAATTTAAGATAATAAATTCAATACCTAAGATTTCTGATAAGATCTATACCAATTTTTTTTTTTTTTGAATTTTTGATTTATTTTTCAGAATTTTGTTTAAAATTTTCATCAAAAAAATTTATTTTATGATATTAATTTTAGATAAAATGTTTGAAATTTTTTTATAAAATTTTTAATGGATATGATTAAAAGTTTATAGTTCATTATAATGCAATTAATTATTTAATTGTATTCAAAAAATATTTTTATTAAAACAAGACTTTATATTTTTTGTAGTAAACGAAATTTTTTTGGTTCAAATGTAATAAATTCTGTACTTTTTGTCGAAATAATTAAAGTTCTTTTATTTGAAATCTTTAATTTTCATAACTTCAGTCTTAAAGTTTATTGCAAGCTGAAGGCTACCTAGAGCATTAGAGGATTAATTGTGAATACTAGATAATTGATCACAATTTTGATTATTCAGTTGCAAACAATATATTTCAAATGTAATTGCATATCTTAAGGCTTTTTAGCTTATATAATTAAGTATTTATAAAATCGATTATTTGTATTTGTGGTTTAATAATTGTATGACTGAAGCATAATAAATATTAACAATTGCTCATTCAATACAAATAAAAAGTGTGGCATGTTTTTGGGGCATTTCATAACAGATTGCATACTGCTAGGCTTTAGACAAATCAATTTCAATATAACTAGTTTAATAGCTATAGTCAAACAAAACTGCAGCAAATATTTAAATAATGTGGTATATTATTTAGGCATTTCAACGTTTTATATAATATTTCATACTGTTAGGCGTTAAACAAATCAATTTCGATATAACTAGTTCAATAGCTACAGTTAAGCAGAATTTTAGCAAATAATTAAAAACAAAAAACGTTGGATTATTACGTTTTATATAAATGTTCCCTAACTTTAGGCTTTACACAAATCAAATGTTATAACTAGTTTAATCGACAAAAAGAAAATAACGGCAAACAATTTATAATCTTCAAATACCTAAATAAATATAATGTTTTATATAACACTGCCTGCTTAAAGGCTTTAGCAAATTTTATAATTTTATAGAAACATATTTCGATAATATATTTATAAGATTGTATTAGCTACAGGCTCTAACATATAATTAATACAATTTCTAATTAATGGCATAAAACCAATATACAAAATATATGGCACTACAACAAGGCATTTGAAAAATTTATATATTTGTAGCCTACCTTTAGGCTTAAGAAAAAAATTATTTCATTGTTATTAGTTGTTATTGTTATTAGTTATTGATCAATGTTAAAATTATTCAACTGAAATGTAATTTAAGAAATTAATTGGTTTTATAAGCAATGAGCTGTATTGGCAACATATTTTAAGGATATCATTATTAACCCTCTAATGCACCTTGTTAAGGTACAGTTAACATTTTAGGCAACATTTTAACATTTTCAAAAGAAAATACTGAATTTGTTCATTTTAAATAATAATAATAATACTCTAAATTTTATCAGGGATGGCAGACAATACTGCTAAAATACCGTTGGCGATTCAAGACCATTTCAACTGACTATCGTTATCCTTAAAATACCGTTACCGAAATAATTTGACAAGATAAAAAAAATCGCTGTTACTAGATATATCTTTCCAAATTCTGATCATAAACTAGCCAGTCATTGGAATTCGGGCATAATGGTGCTTAAAAATATCGGTGTTCATTAACTTAACGAATTCTAAAATACCGTTACCGAAATAAGTAAAATACATTCAACGTCAATGAAATAAAATGTATAAATTAACCCCAAAAGTTTACAACATTTGCGTTGACTTTAATCTTATTGTGTGTAAAAAAACAAATATGAAAATTGATAAAAATCATTCATGACGTTACACTTGTTTTTATATTATTTTTTCATATAGTGTCTGCCCGAACAGTTCGGCCAGAAAACGCTTTTTGTAGGCATTCGGTATTTTGAAGCAATATAGATAAATTTGAGAAATGGGAAAATATTTTTTTAGACTGATTAGATGGGATTTTGAATGTCAAATTGGAAGAAAAGTCCGTAGATAAGCTGTTCGGCTTCCTAAAGTTCGGTGACCTAATTTTTAACTTTACGACTAAACTTCGGATTTCTACGTAAATTTTATGCTCAAAATCGAATGAAATCGGCTCAATAAACTTTTTTCCAAAACAAAACTTTGTGCACATTGCCTTCAAATACTAAAACAACGACCTAATATCGTGTTTTGACCGAACTTTTCGGTCGGACACTATTATCATATATTGAGTTTTATCAAGTAGCTTACTTATCATAAATTTCAATTGTATAAAAACAATTTTTTTTTAACATTAACAACTACTTTGACAATGTAGTAAACATTTAGGCAGTTGACAAAATTTATTAAATATTTGACATTTGATTTAACGTACACGTTTTGAAAGTCTGTCAAAAAATAAATCTGAGTAGGTTACAAATAAATTTATAAAGAAGACTTTAAAGTTTTTTAACTGAAATATAAAACCTTAAACAACTAATTAATTGTTTAAAAAAAGGTAGACTCTTTTAGGATTAAATTTCTGTTTAAGTAATTTTGATGTATCTCAAATGATATTTAAGTTCTCTAGCTAAAATACAAAACGTTCAAAAATTAATTAATTGATGCCAACAAAATGTTGCCTACTTTTAGGATTAAGTATCTGTTTAAAAATGATTATGTCTTAGTGTTGGTTTAATATACACTGCGTTGCATAACTATAATATTACAAGCATTTTATTAAAACTTATAACTCTTTTTAAGAGTGTGATAACTGATCTCTTATTGTGTCAAATTCAAGAGATTACTTAATTGATTTAAGAGAAAAATTGTGTAATAATATTTTGTTAGTGTTTCATAACTATAATTACATATAACGGTAAACAAAGAAGAATAACTAAAGAAAAATTAAAAAATTATTTTTATTTTTTATGCAGTTTTAATCAATATGCAATAAAATGCCGCGTGGTTCATATATTAGTGATTTAGAAAAAGAGCCAATTTCAGCCTATTTAAAAAGTGGCTTAAATTTTCAGGAAAAAGCGTGAAAAATAAACCGTTCACATGTGCTTTCTGATCGGGACCGGCGTAAAATAATCTCAATCAGATAATCGATAAATGTAAGGTTAACGTGTCCAAATCAACCATAAGTTGGCTCTTAAAGGATTCCCAGATAATTACTCGCCAAAAGTTGATGTCTGTGCCAAGATTATTATCCAGCCACAAAACTGCTCGACTTGAATTCGCAAACCAACTGGAGAAAGGTAAGTCAATAATGTTTAAACACATATTTCTTTTAAATGTAATTTTTCTGGTGAGAACAAGTTTTGATGGTCCAGATGGTTTTAACAGCTATTGGAGAGACATATGAAGGAAACCACGACATTTCTCAAAACGAAATTTCGGATACGAATATTTAATGGTTTTGGGCGCTTTTTGTTTCGACGGTATGGTTGATCTGGCAGTTTCAAGTACCAGAATGAATTCTTCTGGATGCATTACACTATTAGAAGATAAATTGGTGACATTTAGTGACAATAGGAACGAAGAAGAATTAATTTTCCAACAAGACAATGCCTTAGTACATGTAAGTCGTCAGACGATGGAATGGATATTATCAAAAAATATAAGAGTATTGGAATGGCCCGCATGTTGTCCGGATCAAAACACCATTGAGAATATTTGAGTTTACTCAGAAACCCGTCAATATAAAGCGTTTTTCATTTAAAAGAAGCAGTTATTGATGCGTGGAGAACTTCGAATAAATCTGAAAGACAGTATTTCTGATCGAATTTGGAGTTCATTCGAAAAAAGTAGGCCTCACGCATTATTAAAACTGCTGCTTTAAAATATTTTTCTTAAATTTTTAAAAATTTTATATATTAACTTAAATGTATTTATATGAAACACTAATAGATTTTGTTATTAATTTTTAAATGTAATTATAGTTTTGCAACGCAGTGTACTAATGGCTATAAACATTATTTTATAATGTTTCTCTTTGATTAAAAAGTTGTTCGTGAATAAAAAGAGTTTTCTTTGTTAAAATATTTGTTTTTAAAGAAAATAAAACTTTGTTAATACAGCCTGCAAAATTACTAAAGCATACAAACAGAATACACATTTTAACCTTGATAGTAGTATTTATAAATTTGAAAATATTTTATTTTGCACATAGCACAGTGCATATGCTCGAAATGCCATATAAAGACATTTTGCATGATGAGTTAAATAATTGTTATTCGTTGATTTATTTCTTCGTAGAACGAAATTAATAAAGTATACAAATCAAAATTTTTTTGAAATTGTGACAATTAATTGAAATGTCGTTTGAAAACGGGTTATTTATGTTTTGTTATTAATCGCGAGAAAAAAATCGAGGTCATAGCTTTTTCCTTCATAATCCGACTCTTTTTACTTCTTGAGAATTTCGCATGTTCAAACTGCATATGACTTTCATAAAGTCATTAAAAACTGATGCCTACTATATTTTCCAACGTTATTTGGCACTGGAATGCTGCTGTTTATATTTTAAAAGAAAATTTTTTCTACTTTTCTATTAAATTTTTATCCAGTTAATATATAAATTATGTTCCAAAATGAAACTGATACTATCTTTAACAAAAGGATACGTACCCCTGCGTCTTAATTTTTAAGTTCATGTAATAAATTAGTCACTAATTCTTGAACTTAATTGCAGCAAATACAAAAAGAGAAAATTTTAAAAAAGTGTTTAGAATCTTTTTTTGCGATTCTTATCAATTTTTGATTTATTACATGTGAAAATTTTATGATACTCCAACTTAAGTTTACTTATGCAAAAAATTACAATTTTAACCAATTTTAAATAAAAAATAAGTAAAGGCCAATATTGGGTATAATGTGTGTTAAGATGATATGGTTAAGATCACTTTTTATTATGCCAAATGTAATACTTTGATGTTCGAATGTATTGGAATCGTTTTTAAATACTCTTGCAGGTCTTAAATATTTATATACAACGAAAACATTTGATAAATTTCTTATTTTGATGGATTTTTCGAAATCTATCGTCTTTATATAGCCTTGAGGATTTTTTTTTGTATACAAATTACTTATTTTGTTATCATTTCATATTTCTGTGAATGTATTTACTGCATGATAAAATATTTATTTTAGCCTCAGGACTCAAAAAGTATGTAGAGTGCATTTTTGCATTTATATTCAATTTTGCACTAACGCTTTTCAAAAATTGATTCAAACCAATTTTTATTAAGGGGTATGATTCCAATAGACTCTATTTGCTTGTTTTTTTTTTTTTTGTTTGTTTGACACATTAAGCGAAATTTTTTGACCTGTATGCTTTGTATGAGTAAGTTTTTTTTTGAAAAATCCACGGATAACAATTTTACCATTCATCATATAAAATTTTATATCTTGCCATTGAATCTTACCTCATTACAGTATAATCATAAAACATTAGCAAAATTTTAATATTAGCGAGAAAGGAAAAAAATATATTTTCATTTTGTATGCTTTGTTTCCTTCGCAAACTGTATTTTCTATTATAGCCTTCAAACTTTAGTTTTCCCAACAGTTTTTCTGTTTTAAAACTGATAAATCTTGATATCATATTTTTGTTTTTCATTTAAACTTTTGTCTTCCCTTAGGCTTGAACACAAAAAGTAGACAACATCTGGCCTACAATATAAAAAGGTAAAAACTGTAGATTTTTTTTTTTATATAAATGTCAGCAAATTCTACTTCTTCCTCATGAACAGGAAAAATATAAATTGAATTTTATTTTCTGGGAAAAATTATTAAGTTTAAAAGAAAAGTGGTTTAACACAGAGAAAATTGGTTTAGAAACAATGAAGTTTAAGAAAAAAGTAAGTCAGTAAACATATTTTATTAAACAATTAAAAAGTTTCTTTAAGTATTTTAAATTTTATTAATACTTTAATATAGCTACTTAAGCAAGAACTTAATATAAATTTGTTTTTGAAATGTTTTCAGTAACTACTAATAAAAATTTCATAGCATATCTTTAGGGTTTTCATACAAACTGAAGGTTTAAAGAACCTCACCTTGAAATACATATTTTTTAATACACTTAGAAACGCTGAATCCAAAGCTGTAAAATATTTTATTTCTCATTTGCGGTTTTTGAAATATCGCGATTATTGTATTTACTTCATTTACCCAATTTTTCGTATATATTGTTTAATTTTTCGACATTTAACCGCAACATCATGATTTTTTTAAGAATATATGTAAATCTACACAAAATTTTCTTTCACTTGAGTATAATCGGTTTGACAGTTGAAAATTTCGCATGTTTAATTTTGTCCTTATAAATTGTATGTTTGCTAAACAAAATTTAAATTTTTTCACTATGAATAAGGACATTTTCAATTTATTTGCAATTTAATACAACATTTATTTTTATTGGAATGTTTAGTTTATGTACAACTATAAAATTTAAACATTATTTAACATGCTTAAAATTTATAAGGATAAAACTAAAAAAGAAAAATTTTGAAATTGCTTTTAATACCAGTGCGTTATCCTTATACAAACGCCGATATGATTATACTTAAATTAAAGATAATTTTGTGGAGATTTATATTCTTAAAAAATCATGATTCTGCCATAAAATTTCGACGAATTAAGGAAAATATATATATAAAAAATGGGTTGAATGATGTAAATATAAAAACAGCGATATTTCAAAAACCGCAAATGAGAAAAAAATGTTTGTCAGATGTTGAATCAGCGTACATAGGTTTATTAAAAAAGATCTGCTATAAAGCGAGGTCTTTTTGGCCGTCGAGAAGTGTAATTAAAATTATTGGTTCATTATTAGTAATATTTGAAAACTTTTAAAAAAAATATTTTATCTAAAGCTCTTACTAAAGTAGCCATGAAAAGTATGCAACGCAATTTATATGTTAAGTTATACGAAAAGTATGCAATTGTATAATAAGACAAGAGGCCAACTTTAGCGACTGTTAACTGCTTAGGCTATATTTTTTGAAAATTTACACTTTTTAATTACAGGAGTAAATTTACTTCAATAGAAAACATAATTAACAAAATTTCCAGTGAACAAAGTTTTGGTCTTTTTGTAGGGATTAATATCAAGATAGAGTCGATGTCGAAATTTAGCAAAATTAATATATATATAAGCGTTTTAGAACAAATTTTAACCAAATTACAATATATTAAACCTTACTAAAATACATAATAATGAACACTAAATTAGATTTCAAACTCTTCCTCAAAAATAAATTAAAATTTTGGTTCAAGGACTCACAGGATCTCGTCAGAATACGCTTAAAGAATATTGTCTCAATTTGTAAACTGATAAGTGAAATTTGGCAACAAGATATACGTTAAATTAGCAGCTAAATTTATAAATTTGAACTAAATGTAAAAAAAAATAAGATGTGATTTCGTTAAATTTGGCAATTTTTGAAGAGTCGAACATTTTTTTTTCAAATGAATGTTTAACTTTCTCGTACCTTTAACATTTCCCCTAAAAGTATGCTTTCAAAAAATTTTACAACAACAATTACATTTAAAGCAAACACATCCTGTTTTACTCCTATAAATCACTTTTCTATTAGTGAAAATAAAAGCAACAGTAACAACAAGATAATGTATAAAAATTAAATTAAAAATATTGTTGCATACCTTGGGGGCTTTTATTTTAATTTTCAATTAAGCTTGTTATATAGCCTCTGTATAAAAGCTATACAATTTATTTTTTATGTAGTATAAAAATGTATGTTTTGCTGCTGTTGTTACTGATGATGTTCTCTACTTTGCATATATTTGAATTTTATGTGATTTTGTTTAAATGTTTAACAAAAATAAAAAACATACCAACAGCTACATCATTAAAGTGTATTTAACATCATAAATATTAAATAGATGTGAGTGAGTTATATTAAAAAACAAAAAAAAAAAAATAATAGAGACAGTGCCGGTAATATAAATAAGGCCAGCGAAGTTAAAAAAAATTCATACTGAATCGCATCAGGACATTTTTAACCCTATGACCTTGGCTAAAAAACAATTTTTGTATTTTTAATTCAAAAATGAAAGCATTTTTGTAAATAATTAAAATGTTATTTTCTTAATTAAAATTTATTTTTAAAATTTTTTTCAACGCAACCAGCGAAGTTTTTTTTGACTACGCAGTTGGGTAGTTAAACACTTGTTACTGATTTGTTAATTAAAAATACTTTACTTAAAATAAGTTTATACTAAAATTTGTTTTTGTATTAAAAATTAGTACAAAATTTGTGAAATGCTTTACTAATTATTCTACTAACTTTTTTTTTAGTGTAATATAGATTTGTCTTATGATGACTATGTTCTTAACTGTTTGAAAAAAATTAGTTACTTTGAAATCCATATCCTTGCATTCGAATGTAACTCACTGTATTTATCACACGTGGTCTGAAATCATGAATTGCACAAAAAATACTTTCAAAAATTAAATGAAGAATTTAAGGCAACAAATTTCCATATACAAATAAAACTTAAAATAACATCATGGGACTAATTAAATAAAGTGATTTGACGGGTTTGCGTTTTTGTGTGTCTAGTCAAATAGTAAATGGAGCTTATCACTTTGACGACTAAGGAAAGTATGCTTGCCCAAGGGTTTCTGGTACCTTAAATTTTCTGGTAAGATATGGAGTAAATATATATGAAGATGATTTGCAGAAGAGGATTGAGAAACAAAAATGTAGTAAGCGTTAAGTGTCTATATGGTTCCACTTAACCCTTATGAGTCCCCAAGAAAGTAACAAGAACATTATTTCACAAGCGAAATAAGGGACAAGGAGAGGGTCTGGGAAGTCAATTTTTGGAAATAACTATTATAAGCACAAATATCAATAAATTCTAAAAAATTAAGCACATATTTTCGGCTGAAAATGTAAAGTATTAACACATGGTTTGAAACCATGGTTTGAATAAAAATATTAAAGCATATTTTCCCTACTTTTAAATTCAAAACATTTGTTATCTTACTCAAGAAATATAAGGATTTAAATTTTTTTATACATAAATACACTAAAAGTTCTATAATTGCCACCTGCTTTATATGTCAGTATGCATTAATTGTTACCACCCTCCCTTTAAAGGTTTGAAAAATTGATTAGAGTAGTACTTTAATTGTAACCTTGTCTTAAAAGTTAAAAAATAAATAAATTTAAAAATTCTTTAAAAAAAAATTTATAACTAGTATGATTTAAGTGCATGAAAATTCTATGAGTCTGTGTTTTTAAAAAAATGTAATCAGGTAGGTCACCCTTATAGTACTTTTAGTGTATAAAAGTTTACAATACAATTTTTCAAAACAAAAAATTGAGTAAGAATAAGCTTTTTAGCCGCAAAATATATTTTTAATCAAAATTTTAAATTGCCATATTTTTTAAAAGTGTAAAAGTGGAAATAATGGAAATCCTGTTTAAATTTTTGTAAAACAATAAACAATATTGCCTCGTGGCGATGTCTTAATATAAACACAAAGTTGACTACCCTGAACGTAAAAACCATACCTCAATATGGGTAACGTTGTGAAATAGAGACGTTGAGAAAATAAACAAAAAATCTAAAAATAAAATGTTTGTTAGTGTTTGACACTTCTGAGCATATATATATATATATATATATATACATATACAATAACAGGAAGCTAATAGTAAAGAAAATTGTAATTTAGCTGTATTGCATTCGAGGCCATACTTGGGTGTGATCGTTATGCGGTCATGACTTGGTATTGTTACGTTTGTAATGTAAGAAAAAACGCTGGTTCGATTCTTGCGGCCGACAGTTTGTTGCACAAATGTATCATATAGAGACCATCTGACAATTATAAGACACAAATTATAATACAATTTAAATAAAAACCCACTGATGAAGCCTGTTCACTAAAAAAAGTCAGAAACTAGTCTAGTCTGATTTGAAAATGAATAGTGTTTATAATTTTAAGAGAAAAACGTTTAGTCTTCTTCTTAACCTCAACCTTTTTAAATATTTAATTTTGTTTGACAATTAATGCTTTCAGGCCCTATGTGCCATAGAAGCTTTTAACAAACTGTAGTATACCTTTAAGGGTTTTCATGTATGAGTATGTGTTTGTATTGCAATAGATGAATGGTTAGTTTTCAAAGTTCATCATTGTAGAAAAATAAACAACAAAAAACCTGTAAGTGTAGTTAATAATGTCGATGTTGATACAATATTTTGTAATTTAATTCCCAAGCATGCGCTTCTATAACGTGTCCATTTCGAGAGTATTTAAAAAAAATTGGTAACTAGAGTTGTTAACATGATTTTTTTTTTTTATTTGAAAATTATATATTTTCACTTTTTTTGTTAATGGTTGGTTGTTGCGGACAACCTTATTAGTTACAATTTTATTTTCTGCTAAGCTCTAGGGAGATTGTAATTAATTTTTTTTGTTTTGTAGAAAATCTCATATTACATATGAATTTTAATAAATATTTTTGTATGATATAATATGCTTCAAATAATTTAAATTATTTTAAAACCTTTCTCTTGGATTTTATTCCCTATCTATGTTGCTTTTTTTATATTTATTTTATTGCAAAAAAAAATGCTGGTGTCATTTTTTTCATATAACAAAAGTTTTCATTTGAGCACATAATTTTACAAGTAATTGTATTATTAACATATGAGTAAATTTTTGATATATAATACAGGGTGTTTCATAGCTATGTTGTCAAATATGTTTTCTAATTATTTCTTAAACTACTGACCCAATCGCTTAGGTGTCTTCGGAAGATTTACTTAGCTGTGTCTTATTTTTCGATTGATGCAATATAGCAAGTTGTTGTAGTAAAGTGTTGTTGATTATTTTAAATTATGTAGTTGTCTAGTGCTTTATAATTATAATGTCATTTTAAGAAAATTTTAAAAATAAGCGGTAAGTGATAAAAACTTTTTTTTTTTAAAAAAGAGAAGCAACACTCAGGAAATTCTTCCTATTAATTAATGTGCTGCTTTCTTTGGAAAGGAGATAGTGGAGAGATGAAAGGTGGTGAAAGAAGAAGGGATTCAAACATGGCAACATTGTAATTGCGCGAGATGATAAGTCTTAGAACAGTTGTTGGTCGCCACCTGATGCAGAGTTGGCGAATTTATTTATTTATTATTCTTCAATTAAATAACCGAGCCCAAAGGGCCATTTATTGAAGCTTTTTGTTTCATAGCCCTGATTCATTATTTTACTTCGTTGGGGTTAAGTGCTATGGAAACACCGAAGGCGTGCGCAGCGATACATATAAGTGATAGAAAACTCATACATATTATTTTTCTAAATTGATGTTGTCGTCACCGGGAATCGAACCCGGGACCATCTGTGTAACATTCCAACGCGCTAACCATTACACCACAACGCCTACAAATTTTGTATATTTAGTCCAGTTTGTGCAAAAAAAAAATGAATTTTCGGCGATTTTATTCCAAAATCTGTATTAATAGAAAAATGTTCTTAAATTAAACCAAAATAAAGTCGAGACTTAATTTTTTCTTAATAATACTTCTCGTTAAATGGCAGACAAACAATTGTGACAGAAAAAAGTTAATTCGTAGCGACAAATTGAACATATTAGGGTTTTTTCGTACAAACCCGATTTGGTTCCTTGGTCTATAATAGCCTTAATTAGAGGAACTGCTTCAAAATCCTTGGTTTATCTGCTAATTTTGGAACGTGTTCATGTAATGTATATCAAAACTGTCTTAATTTTGTTGCTATCGCCGCAAAGTGGCTTTAGCTATAGAAGTTTACAGCTAAGATGCGTATCCCAAAATTATTGGTGTTTTAAATGAGAAATTGTATTTTCTGGACTTTTTAATCACGCTCAATTTTAAAATATTATCTGTTTTCTAATATCGACAAAATAGATAGTTTTTGTTGCAATTCATCCAGGTTAATACACTTATACTATTTATAATTATAGTCGTAAAAGCTTATAGTACACTCTGGGAACTTCTGCATTAATTTTTTTTAGTTGTTTGGGTTGTAATATAGTAATTTGGAGAACAAATTTAATTTTTTACTAAGCTTGTAGTTCATTTAAAAAAAACAAACCACATCAAATGACTGTTTTATGATTTTACATTAATTTTTTACAGTCGTGTTTTGTTTATTTTTTACTAACATATGCGCTTAATTTTTACTACAATTGTTAGTCATTTTTTGAACAGTAAAAACAAATGACAAATGTTAGTTGAATTTAATGAAATGTTAGTAGTATTTTCTTCAAGTGAAATTTCCTTTGTTTTTGAATACAATTGCTGTCGTCTGGCGTTACCTACATAATATCCTTAGTGTACGTATGCTAAAGTGAAGCTCGACCGACAAATTTCACTGCGTTAACTCAGAAAATTAAGTTTTTTTAACGTAGTTTTTGTAGGAGTTTCTTTTATAAAGGCTTTTATAGCTTAAAGGACCGTATCGGAAAAACACCATAATGTGCTATATTTGTCTCGACGAGTTAACTTTTTCCTATCAAAATTGTTTGTCTTCCATCTAACAAGAAGGATTATTGAGAAAAAATCAGGTCTCGACTTTAATTTGTTTGAATTTATGAAAATTTTTCTATAAATATATATTTGGAATAAAATCGCCGAAAATCTAAATTTTTTGGCACAAACTAAAAATACAATCAAATCAAATACACAAAAATTTCCTTTTAATCTAGATTAATTTAAACCCAAAGTTTTTATCACTTATAATTTTCTTGTTATCACCTATAATTATGAAACAATAGACAACTACATAATTTAAAATATTCAAGAACACTCAACTACAACAACATTTTATGCTGCATCAATCGAAAAACAAGATACAGTTGAGAAACTCTTCCGAAGACAGCCAAGTGATCAGTTTAGTAGTTTAAGAATTAATTAGAAAACAAAATTGACGTTATAGCTATGAAACACCCTGTGTTATTGTTTTGGATTTCTTTGATATTTTAATAAACATTTAAAAAAAAATTCTTTATTTTACGAGAGATTTTTTTGTTTAAAAAATCACTTAAAGTATGCTTTTGTTTATGTTTAGTATTGAATTATTAATGATAAATTTTAAGGTATACTTTTAGGGGCTGGTTTATGATTGCAATATAACTTTTTTCTAATTTAGCTGTCAGTAGGTATTTAGACATATCTTTATTTTAATGAGATTTTTTTATTGCTAAATCCCTTGGTTTGCTTCTTAAAGTTCTTCATAGAGGGTAATTAATCATTAATTTTAAAGCATACTTTTAAGGTTTTGTTTATAATTTCAATAAAACTTTTTTTTTTCAATTTAGCTGTTTAAAATTTGATTAATTGAAGGTTTTTTATCAATAATTTATTTACCCTTTACATATTTTACAGTTTTTTATTTGAAGGTTAAATTTGATTGAGTTTGTATGTCAATACGAAAATTGAATTTGAGTTTTTCTCCCAAAAG
This sequence comes from Delia radicum, assembly GCA_021234595.1. Classification (NCBI taxonomy): domain Eukaryota; kingdom Metazoa; phylum Arthropoda; class Insecta; order Diptera; family Anthomyiidae; genus Delia; species Delia radicum. The sequence goes on along the minus strand of CM037855.1, from coordinate 12,533,995 downwards.
ATGCGTCTTCTAATAAGAATAAATAATTTATTGAAGAAACCCCCTGAAAACATTGCGTATAATAAATGACTCAACATAAAATATTTAAATGATTTCATCAAACTTTTTGTTTAACTTTTGTTATGTTTAAAATAATTAATCTTATTTAAAATATTTGCTTAAATTTAATACGACTTGTTATGTTTAATGTTGATAAAACTAAAATTTACTTAATTTGTAATGTTTAATTTAAATACAATCCTATCTTTAAAAACCACATACACGCGTATTGTTTAAATTTGTTTATTTCAAGGTTATAATTTATGATAATTAAATTAAACAATTTAAAATTATGAGAAACAAAATTTGAAAAATGCCAACAAAATATCTAACTCAAAATAGAATATTTTATACAACCCATCGAATCAAGACATTAAAAACAAAATACTAATACACTCAAAGTAGTTATTTTAACCGCATAAAATATACTTTTAATTGTCATGCTACGAAAATGGGTACAACGATGTTTATGAAAATAGTTTTTATTCGAAATCAAAAGTAAGTTGTTTCAAATCCAATAAAAAGCGGGATCCAAAAACAACCTTTTCTAAACATTTTTTTTTATAAAGGTTAAAAAAATACTATATAAAAATTTAATTATAAGATTTATTTATCCGAGTCATTTCTGAACCATTTTTATAATAATAGTATCCCTTAATTGTTTGAGCCTTTTATCATTCCTTTTTAGAAGGGACAGATTTATGTCAAAATTATTAATTTTTCAAAACAAATAAAAAATGTGTTTTATTTAAGTAATTTTCTACTCTAGAGAAAGAAAGCTTATAAAAGCGTCCAAATTTAGCAGGCCGGTTTTGGGTGTCAAGTTAAAGATTATAGCGGATAAGAGCAAATTTTTTAAACATTTAAATCCACACAACTTTTTTATTAAAATCATACTCTCGGATCCAAAGATATGTAGCGACCAGTCCATGTTTGGAATTTTTAAATATATCGTTTTGATAGGAGAGGGTCAATTGACACATTTAAGACACCTTGTGACGCGTTAGGTGTCTCAAACTAGATTTTTAAATAATTTAGAAAAAACTAAGAATATATATCTGCATTCCAAAAAAAAAGTTTGTAGAAAAGTTAGTAAAACTTCTTGTAAATCAAGTATACGATTTATCATCAAATTTTTTTGCTAAAATTATGTTTTCAACTAAAATTTTTGTTATACTTATTCAGCACCTAACTGTTTTGAACTAATGTTTTACTAATTTATTTTGCTAAAAAAAATTGAGCACATTAATAGTGTGGACGACAACCAGATTGAAAAATATGCGCAGAATGAAGTAGATGTTGTGACAGTAGAGAAGACGAAAATAATACTAATAGTACAACTCTTATAAACATAAAAAATTAACAACAGAAGATGTTTGTATTTGTTTTTCATACATAAAACAAAATTGTGGATAAATTTTGTGATGTCACCGGCTTGTGAAAATAATTGTCTATTAATTAAGTTTAAGACAAAATAAAGAATTTTAATTTAATAAAGATTAAATGTGTATTTGTAAACTATATGTTTAAAATGATTATTAATGTAGTGTGGTCAAATTCGCAATTTGAAATTTACAAACAAATATACGTACAGGCAGACATACTAAGGCGAAAGACAAGGACACACATCTTAGGTATTTTTTCATGTTTCCCTTTCTGAGAGCATAAAAAGGGGTGTTATGTAATATTTTGCTATTTTTTCGTTTCTAGAATTATCTAGGCTTATTTTAAAAGATGCCATCATTTAGACAACCATTGATGTAAGTAGTTGAAAGATAATTTTGTTTATGTTATATGTAATTATTTTTATACATTTTCAGATATTACATTAGTTTATGTCGTCAATGTGGGAGTAAGAACATTTTTATATTTTGTAACTTATTTTTAAAAGAATCACAAAAAAAAATGTTTAGGATTTTCAGCAAATAAATTAATTAAAGAATAATTTTTCTACAAATTTTTTAAGTTTTTTTTCAGTCTTAAATATTCAGCAAAAATGTTGTTGACTTTTATCAATGATTTTTTTATTTTTAATCAACTAAGTGTTAGCAAAACTTTTGCTGAAGCTACTCATTTTGTTGCTAAACGTCAGCTCGCTGATTTTCAGCAAAATATTTTGCTGACATTAAAATTTTTTTGCAAGCATCCTCCTGACAAAATATTTTACTATAGTTTGTTTAACCCAATTTACCAAATTAACAAAAAATTTTACTAATTTTTCTTTTTTCATAGTTGAATCAATGTATGTTTTCATTTGTATTAACTAAAACTTAAAGAAAATATCAAAGGATAATAAAAATAAATAGAAATTAAAAAAACACAAAGTTTTAGTAAAAAAAATTGGAAGATTTTAACAAATCAATTTCCATTATGGTTGCTAAAATTTAACTGAATTTCAGCAGCGTTTACAAACTTTTCCTACTACTTTCCCTTTACTAAAATTTGCAGACTAAAACTAGCTCAACGGCCAGATACTTTTTTTTATTTAAGTGTAAAGAAAATGTTACTAAAAGATTGTTGTGTACTTAAAATTAGTACAAAAACGGCAAATTGGGATATAAAACATTTTAGATGCTTTCTACTACATTTTTTATTTGAGTGTAAAAAAACTTGTATAATTTATTGTTTGTAGTACACTCAAATAAAAAAATCTGTATAGGTTATAAAAAAAATTTCAATTTTACAGAAAAATTATATATTTTTAGGCCAGTATACTTTTGAGCTAATTTTAGCAAAACATGTCTGTAGTTATTAGTAGTGTCCGATCGAACAGTTCGGCCAGAAAATGCATTTGGTCTGTATTCGGTATTTTAAAGCATTATGGACAAATTTGGCGGATGGAAAAATGTTTATTGGGCTGAGTAGATGCTATTTTGAGTGTCAAATTTGAAGAAAAGTCTGTAGTTAAGCAATGAATTCATCACTGTTCGGCCTCAGAAAGTTCGGCCAAATTGAAAATAGTTCGGCGGCCGAACTTTTAACTTTATAGCTAAACTTCTGCTTTTCTCTTAAATTTTATACACAAAATCGAATTAAATCGGCTCAACAAACATGTTTCCAATACCAAAATATGTCATCATTGCCTCTAGATATCAAAAAACCGACAAAATATAGGTTTTTGACCGAACTGTTCGGTCGGACACTAGTTATTAGTGAAGTTGAAATAGTAATAAAAATTAGTAAACGTAACTTAAATTTAGTAAAATTTAGCTAACCCTTAAATGAAATCGATTTGCCAAAATCAGCGAACTTTTTTAGTACACAATAAGTAATTACTTTTTTTTAAAAATATTTTTTTTTGCTAATTTTAGAATCTTGGTTATAAGAAATTAAAATCAGCAACAAAAATTAGTATACATTTTTTTTTAAAAAAAAATTTATGTCAAAATTAATGAAAACTATTTTCGACTAAACAATTATTTTGTACTAAATACAAATGATTACAGAAAATGTAATTTGGGATATTAATTGGTTTTACAAATTTATCTACTAACTTTATTATTTGAGTATACATATAAAATATTTTATATAAAAAATAATTAAAATATGTCTACTTCATATAACCATGAACTTTCTCTGTCTTTTATCACATCGGATAGATTTCTGTTTTCTATTCTTATATACCACTTAGAAATAGTGTCTTGGTACACTATTGTCACATATTGTTAGTATTAAATAGAGCAGACAAAGTGAAGTACTTTTACTACTTTTACTGTTACTACTACTTACAAGGAAACTACACAGTGGTGAATCCGAAAATTTTAAATTAACTTCGATATGTTGTTAAGGACAAACTATTCAACATTTTTGTATAAAAACATCTTTGAAATTAAGAAAGAAATTTAGATTTTTTGTACACAGTTTCAAAGTAATTGATAAAAAAACAATTTTGATACACATATTGCCTATGTTGTGGGCCCAGGACTGCCACTTATTTAAAATATTTAAAATATCGGTTATAAAAGCTCTTCGGAAAAAGTCGTCCTAAAGCCGAACAATTACGAAAATTAAAATTAAATACGCATTATTATGCGTTAATTTGAACTTAACCCAAAAACAATTCTTTATACAAAAGCGGTATTCGAAAAAAATCTTATTGGAATGACAAAAATATTCGAACATGATTTTTATACCAGCGGATGCGTCTTTAAAATACCTTTCATTTGATACAAAATTTGACTATAGTTTAATAACTTATAAAAGAAATATGTAAAAAAACGTCAAATTGAGTAATTTTTGATCTAATTTTTTACTCCTAAACTTGAGACTGCGTATCTAATAGTTTTTTGTCCTTTGCAATGTATTCCAATTTCATTCAAATCTGAGGATGCACCACTGTGTAGTTTCCTTGTTAGTAAAAATTACATAAAAAATCTTGGCAAATTGTGATTGTTTTCAACAAACAGCTTCCAACATTATAAATAATGCTGCTGCTGCTAAACAAGTGATGATATTCTACGAGGGCGGTCGCAAAATTAGCCGACCTAACAAAGAAAACACAACAAATTTGGGAAACATATTTTGTACTTCTCAACATAACCTCTTTTTAGCACGATACACTTTTCCCAGCGATATTCAATAGCTTCGATAAAATGTTTGTAGTAAGAACTGTCTAGCTCCTTAAAGTAGCCATCAACCGCAGACTCCACCGCCATCAACCGCAGACTTCCAGCAAATCTTTTACCAGCGAGCCGTTTCTTTAAGTTTGGAAATAGAAAATAATCTGAGGGAGCTAAATCTGGAGAATAAGGTGCGTGATGAAGCAATTCCAACTTTAATTCATGCATTTTTGCCATCGCAATAGTGGATGTGTGAACTGCCGCCAAATGCTACTTTTTTCCTTAATTTCATCTCTTAAACACTGCCATAAGTTAGCATATTACTCGCCGTTGATTGTTTTTAATTTTTGAAAATAATCAATAAAAATTATGCCACGCGCATCCCAAAAAACAGGCGCAGGCAAGGTTCCAGCAGATGGAACTGTCTTTGCATTCTTTGGACACGATTCTCCCATTCCAGTCCACTGCATTGACTGTTCCTTTGTCTCAGGTGTGAAGGGGTGTACCCATGTCTCATCCATGGTTACGAATCGACGCAAGAACTTGGCTTTATTGCGGTGAAACCTCAACAAACACTCTATTGAAATATCTTCACCACGCTGTTTTTGTTTTATTGTAAGCAAACGTGGCACCCATCGTGCGCATAGCTTTCTCATATCCAAATTTACGGTCAATATGCGATGTAAAGCACTTTTTGAATGCCTATAGTTTCAGGCAGCACGCACACTTTCAGACGACGATAATCCAATACCAATTTGTGGATTTTATTAACGAAATTTTATGGACACCTCAATTGGTCGACCACTACGGAGTTCATCTGGGCAGCTCGTACGGCCTCGTTTACACACTGCCACCCAATATTTTATAGTCGCAAGCGAAGGAGCAGACTCCACCAAAGTATAATCTAGCTCGGCTTTAATATTAGTTGGACTGAGAACTTTCAAATGCAAGTACAGAATTACATAATTACATTCCATGTTTACAAATTAACTGAGATCGTCTACTTTTGATGGCTCCAAAAAAAAAAAATATACTAAACAACGTGGCGCCTTGAAACTTAAAACATATGTTTTATAAGGTTAATACTTTTGAGCAAAATAATTGTTTTCAAACTACTGCCGCCCGCTATCTATATGTCAGGTCTGATAATTTTGGGACCGCCCTCGTATCTTGTTGCATTTTCTTATTTTTTCTTATTTGTGTGTGCTTTTGGGAGGTGGTCTGAACTTCAAGTGAAGTAATAAAAGTGTTTTTCCTATTCAGTCCGTTTATGAAGCCTACCCACCATTTAAATAGAAAGAAGAAAGAAAAACCGCAATTATGGCAAAAAATAAAAAATGTGAAAAAAAACGTATACAAATTTTCCACACAATAGTATATTTTACATATTGTTTTCATCAATCTTGCAGCAATATACATTTTGTTGCAATATCAGACTTTATTATTATATTTTTTTTTATTGTTGATGGTGCTGCTGCTGTTTTTTTATGATGATGTTGAAGATGAGTTAAGAATACCATTATTATAATAAATGGGGAAGAAACAAATTATTATTAATCTTGTAATCATAATTTGCTTTTTTGTAGAATTGATTTTTCAAATAAATAATACGAATTTCTTATAAAAAAGAAATATTTCTAAACTATTGTATAGTTACAGGAGATTAATGTTAAAATAACAAAATTGCAAATTTTTAGGGGTTGTACCGCTCTATAAATCAATTTTTTTATTTTGAATGAATTCGAAAAGAAAGTTTGGACCACAAAACGATTTTTGCTCATGCAAATTACGAAATTTTAGTAATTGATGGCGCAAAATAGTTAATTTTCTGTAGAATTACAGATTTTGCAGACTTTTTATTATTAGTTTTAATGCCCGAACAATAATTGATATTTACATTTGGTTAAAGATTGCTTGGCAGAGCATGAAATTATGATGTGTACTCAAACAAAAAAGTTAAATAGTTTAAAGTTTTTGCACAAAATTTTAGTACAAAATCATGTTTTAATAAAAGTTTTAAAAAGTTACTATATTTTTCATCATTTCGTTGCTGATTTTAGCAAATTATAAAAATAAATTAAAATAAATAATGTTTACTAATTTCTGCTAAAAAATTTGGTTGATTTTAGCAAATCGATTTTCATTAAGGTATAGTAAAATTTTACAAAATTTTAAAAACATGTATTAACCCTTTGATGACCGAACATAAACCGCTGAACGTTTTTTGACGAAACTTCTACGGCATATGACTTAAAATATATTATGTTCTGCTTTTTGAGATTTACAGCTCCACTTGACGAAGAAATATAGTACTAAAGCTAAATAATTAATGGACTGTAGCTCCTTAATGGGCTAAGATTTTGTCTAAGTTTAAATTTGTGTATTTTACATTAAGTTATACCTAATCCTAAAACTGTTTTGTATAAACTTAAAACTGAATTGTTAACACGATAAAAACAAAAACGTAAAAATAATCATAAAAAAACAAAAAACTAATTTTTTGACTTTGGGTTGACCCGTTAAGGATCAGAGACTATTACGCTATAATATATAGGCATCGCCGATCATAACTAGTTTTGTTAACCCTGCAGTACTATCGTCTATTCAAATTACGTCTTTACTATGGTTGGGTGTAATCCCCCCCTACTTATTAGTATCTGTCATTCATCTCAGTTAAATTCAATAATGCGAATAATATTTTTTTTTTTCAATAATGAAAACCAAAATACAGAAAAAAAATTTAATTTTAGAAGTTTGGCAATTCATTTATTATAAATAATATTTTGTTAATGTACATCTCTCTAGAAAAAAAACAGAAATTCAGCCTTATGGGTGGATTCCACCCAGACGATAGTACTGCAGGATTACAATCGTCCTGCAAGTTTTCCCAAAATGGCAAAAAAAAATAAATGGGACATATATTAACCATTCGTCGTCATTTAAAGGACATTTACATTTCTTTTATTTGACTATCGTTTCGGTTCATTTTGTACCAAAAAACATGAATTTTCAGCAAATTTTAGTCCAAAAATCTATATTAAGATTTTTTTTTATTATTAATTTCCACCATATATAAAAGTGATAGAATTTGTTTGGCTTTATTGCATTATATATACCTATATGTAACTATACATCGAAGTATATATGATCTGGTATATAGCTATATCAATTATATATGATGAGTTAAAAAATATCAACTTATATATAACAAAAGATATGATATCTTTTGATGATATATGATGATATATAGCGCTATGTTCAAATCTTTCGTAAAAATGAAATGTATGAAATGTAAATATATATTGTTACATACGAAAACATTTTTAATTAGATATAATTATATCCAGCTATATACGACTATATATAAATTTTTTTCGCCGGGAATAGCAAAAAATACAAAATTTATAAGAATTTATTCGGGCAAAAAATTTAATAAAAAAATTTGAATTTATGGTAAAATTTCTGTAAAATTTTTTAATAATTTAAATTAAATAAATTCATAGAAAAATGTTATTTGTAAAAAAATTATTGCAGTCTTATGTAGTGTTTCCAATTCGGTTAATCGATTAAACGATTAATGTTGAAACAAATAATTAATGTCGAAACAAATAATTTAAAACACAAATAATTATTCGACCCGATTAATCGTTTAAAATAAGTCGATTAAATGGTAACATTTTTTATAGGTATTTCTTGCCAAAAACTTGTAAATTTTCTTAACTTTGGCAAAAAAAAAGTTTATAAAGAAGAAACGCAATATAAAATATTATAAAATTCTCTAGGAAATTAGACAAATTATTTTTTGAACCCCAAAAAAAAAAAATTTAAAACATAGAATTTGTAATCAAGAAAATAAAAAATTATGTCAATGAAGTGAATAGAAGTTCTTTATATTTCGTTTTAAAAAGGATATTTTGAGTATTTTTTTTATTTTCCTTCTGGAAATCTGTGAAGTAATATTAAATATTTCTAAATTTTCTAAAATTGTATTCGGCTACTTCTCAGTTAAAAAATACTAGCCGTATTTTATAACTGAGAAGGAGCCGAATACAAAAAAAAAAAATTAATTAAAAACTATAATTTATAAACCTATTTTACTTCCCAATTGAATTTCAGTCTAGTTTTAACAAAAAAACAAACGTCCACACAGGGCTTTTTTCATTTCTGGCAAAAAATTAATTTTTTAACCTTCAGAAATGTTCAATCATGTACAAGTTTAACAAGAAACTTAAAAAAAATTCAAAATATATTTATTTCCAAGAGCAATAATAATTATATAAATATTTTTTAATAAATTAGTATACCAGTGGTAAATAAATATTAAAAATATTTTCAATATTTATTTAATTTTTAACATTTCAACCCAAAACCACCTTAGATTTAAACAAATTCTGCATCGTGAAATGAATCAGATCCAGCGCAATTTTTATTAGAAGAGTATAAGACTACAAAATAAAATTTTTATTTATTTATTCAAATTCGATGAGTGGTCCTGAAGAGGTCAATTCTTTTACAATTTCAAATTAATGTAAATTAATTTACAAATTAATTCTGTAGGAATCTGTTACAGTGAAAATGTAAGATATACCGAACTGAAACCAGTTTCAGAAGCTGGTTTAGTACCTGCTCTACTACGGACCAATAACACCGGACTAGAACGGGTTATAAAGAAAAAGTATTTTTTCTACAAGCCGATCTTTGAAATTCGCACATTTTGAATATAAAACTGTAAGGATTTATTTTCACTAAACATATTTAATAACCAGGCCAAGTTTAATATGCCCCAAAAAGGTTTAAATGACAGTAAAAAAGGCACGATAAGAGGCAAAAACATATGTTTTAAAATGTATCCTGAAACTTATGTACAAAATTTCAACTATATTTTAAAGTTAGTTTAAACGAAAAGTTTAAAAAAAATTTTAAAAATTGTTTTTTATGGTAAGGATCCAAAAAAATTTAATTTTTACAAAATACTAGGAAAAGTGGCTATAGTGGCATTTAATGGCAAAAGAAAAAAAAAAAAACTGATAATATTTTATTTTTCAAGAGCCTATATATTCCTCCAAAATAAAACCCCAAGATTTCAAGGAATGTTTCATTAAAACATCGAAAGAATACTTTGAAGCATCCCAAACAAACACTTTATAAACTAATGCACTCAACTTTACTTGATATTGTTTTTATTGATAAAAAACAAAAGATATACATTTTAAACGATTAATCGCCAATTTTTTCGGTTAACTAACCCGAATAACCGCTTAATCCATTTTAGCGTTTTATCGAATAATGCCTTAAACTGTTAACAGCCTAGGTCGAATAATTGAAAAACCTAGTCTTATGTGTCTCTGTAACAATGTCTTTATCTTATTTAAAAAAAAAAATAAATAAAATTTTTTTATTAAAAACCTTTTTCCATAAACTTCATTAATGCCATTGGAAAATTTTTAAAAATTTTAATATGTATTATATTTTGTTTTAAATTAAATTTAATCACTTTATTATTTTTAAAATAAATTTCATTGATTTATTTTTTTTTAATGTTTATTTTCAATAACATTTTAATTAAAAAATTTTTATTAAAATCTTTATTTTACACACTTTGTTTATACTTAAAACAAAAAAAAAAAAACTTTTTAGACACGCACTTTGAAAATCAACATTTCAATTTTTAATTAAAATTATCCATTTTAGTAAATTAATGAATTTTCAAATATAAAACAATGACAGTTTAATGAAATGCTACCAAAAATGGTACAATAAAACTAACGGGAAAAAAACACATAAATTACAAAAAAATATCATAAATTTTTCAGGGTAATCAAATATTAAGAAAAAAAAACACGCAAAATTTATAAACTTTTTAATATTTAATTATGTTTTCAATATTAACGCGCGTAAAATTTATTAAAAACTTGCAAATGAACGGAACGCACACGCTTTTTTTAGTTTACTGAATTTTTCAAACAAAACATTAAGATATCTGAGAGAGAGCGGAAAATTTTTGCATGAACCGTATAGTGTTTTAAGTTCAACGTCAATTTATATACTGACTACTACTGGTTGTAAAGTTAAAATACACATTTGACAAAAATACAAGCAAAATAAAAAGAAAACTTGTATACATTTCGGAAGCGGGGGGATACACATTCGCAGTTCTGTATTGCTTAGTGTTTGTTATCGTAAACGAGAAACGATGAAAATAATAACAAAACGACTAAAACAAGGCGATGACAGTTAGTAGAGAAATTTATAGCGAAATTTTACGAGCAAGGGCAACAATTTAACGACAGGCTTAATGCAGTGTAGACAATTTGTTAATTTGTAACTCATTATAATTTTAAGCCAATACTTTTAAACGCCTATATATATTATAGGGAATTAAGAGAATTAAGTTATTTAAAACCCCTGAAATAATTCAACTAAGAGTAGAGATACAACCCTGCGGAGGCGGCTGCGGATTCCGCTGCGGCGAAAGAAAGCTAATTAAATGACAACGGCCGATGTGGCGAATGTTTTTATACATCTATGTACGTGTCAGGAATGAAAAAGTTGATTCGATCAATTTTTTTTTATACGAATTAATTAAAAAACATACCGTATCACTCAGAAAAAAAAAATTATTGACAATTATAGTCTTCAAAATTTTAATTAAAAAATCAAATAAATTATGAATTTATTTACTTAATTATTTTTTGTTATTAATTAAATAAAAACTAAAAACTTTTTTTTTTACTCTGATGGTTAAAAAGTACTTTTCAAACATTATTTTAATTAAGAAATAAATATCTCACTTCACATCTCTGATGTATGTGTGGAGCGAGCATGTCACATATTTTATGAACGCCACCATTTGTGTTATGTTTTATGAAAATATGGCAACACCAAAGCTAGTATTAGAGAAATCGCAATAAAATTATATTAAGTTTTAATTAGTGCGGTTTTTCTCTGCGTTTTTTTTTTTTTTGTTGTCAAATCCCCATATAAAAAAAAAGCAGCCGCAAGGTTGTATCTCTACATAATCGTAAATCAAAAAACAAGTAGAAAACTGTTATCCAGAGCTGCCAAATAATTATTTGATAAAATCAATTTTTATCCTTTTATTATGGGACCTTTTTAAAAAAAATATTTTACTACAAAAAACCTATATTTGTACATTTTTGATCGTTATTCATAAAAATATACAAAAATGTATAAAATTAGTTCATCGCTGATATATAATTTTAAAAATCTTACCGATATGTTTTTTTTAAATACATAAAGTAGAAAATGTGCCAAAATTTATTCCGGTTTTACTCAAAGCAAAAATAATAGCTTGTTTTTCTTAAACTATTACGGCAATTGTAAATGTTAAGGTTGCCATATGAAAACTAAAAAAAATGGTCAAAAAACACAATTTTTTTTTTGCAAAAACTTTTAAAAATCAGCTAAATTAATAGAATTAAAATTTTTTGTATTTTTGACCTAAGATTTGTCCATAAAAATATACAAAACTAAAATTTTTGAAATATTTTCAATTGTTTACACTGGATTATGCATAAAAATACAAAAAAACATGTCAAAACAAAATATTTCATACATTAAAAAAAAATTAGTTTATTTTACGAAAATTTTCGTTATTTGACAATAATTTCGTATTTTTATGGCTGAGTGTAAGATTTGCACTTTGTCAAAGTTTTAACTTTGGTTGCTAATGTTATCACTAGAGGACGCTTTAAGAAAAAAATTCTTAATGAAGTATTATTCTTTATAACAGAAAGATTTGGTTGACAAATATCCAGAGGGTCCTTAATGAGTTAAAAATAATATTAACCAATGATCCATTGAAAGTGGTTATTTCTGAGATTCTGAGGATATTCCCAGTTTGAGAGGTATTTTTAATAAAAAACACGATCAGATTCTGAGGAGTTTTGTCTATAGAAAAGTCTTATATTACAAGCTTTTTTTTCTTTGAAAAACCATTGTTTTGGGAAATTTTTACTTTCGTAAAACCCTCTCATTCTGAGTAATTGATTCTATAGAAAAATCCATACATACTCCTAATTATTTTTTATATAAAAACCTTCTTATTCGAAAGCATTTCTTTATAGAAAACCCGTAAGATTCTGATTAACTTTCACTTATAGCAAAACTATCAGATTATGAAAACTTTTTTTCTGTAGAAAAGCCCCAAGAAACCCCATCAGATTGTCGTACATTTTTCGTATAGAAACAATTAATCAGATACTAAGGAATTTTTTTTATAGAAAAATCCTTAGATGCGGGTTAAGATAATGTCCTTTAAACGTATCCTGTTGTTATATTGTGAGACCTTTAACCGACTAAAGACTGACAACCGATTCCTTTGTCCAATATCGCTGGATCATGGATTTATAAGCCTATACAGTTTTACTTATTTCGTGTAAAAATTTTGTAAAATATAAAAATTCACTTAAAAAATTAAATTAAAAAAAAATCGTCAAAAACAGAAAAAAACAACTAAATTAGTCTCTTTGTTGAGCAGAAAAAAATATTTAAATTTAACAAATGAAGAAAAAGGAATATATTTAAGAGAACAAAATTCTAAGAGATTTAAGACATACACTAACGTAGAGTAGTAAGAGCCTTTATTTATAAAACACCCTGTATTTAAAAAATGGTATAGTAGCAAATTTTTAAATTATTTTACTCAAAGAGCTAAAAACATTGTTAAAATTTTGCTTCAAAAAAAAAAAAAAAATCTGATTACATTTGATTAAGTATTTCTCTTTCTCAAATAAAAAAAAAAAACACTAAAAATTCGTTGTATTTAAATTTTTTCTGAGGATTTAATACCGGCATCTTTAAACATTTTTCTTGTTAACGTTTTTTTTTTTTTGTTTTTTGTACTTTTTTTTTGTGTGTGTCTCTGTTTAAACAGGCGGAAATATTAAATAAGACTGTTTTATGCTGGTTTGATGTTATTTTATTGTTGTATTTTATTATAATGTTAAGATAGTTGTTGTTGCTGAATTTTATTTTCCAAAAGGGAATATACATTAATTACCCTACTCCTAAGATTTTCTTTTGTTTTTATTTTGTTTGGTTAATGTTTTGTTTTGATTAAGACCGTGGCAAGTTTTTTAATTAATCTGTTTTTTGAGATTAAATTAAATATTTTTATATGCAAACAAATTTTTATGGAATTTTGGTCATATAATTACAAATATAAACAAACTACCAAAGCATTCTTTGATTTATTAAAGAAAATACTGTAGCGTATACGTTATATTTGAATTTAAATATTACTTATACGTCTGGGTAGATAACTTCATATAAAACTCATTATGGTACTTTTATGCGGCTAAAGAATAAAAATATCTACAATAGTATATAAACATTGAAAAAGAGCTAAAAGTTTTATATTTTTGATTGTTATGTTGATGAGAAAATACGAAAATTTATTTCTCTGCTAAAAATTAGTTCATCGATTGTATGTATATGATTTTTGAAAATCTGACTGGACAAAGCCGAAAATATGGAAGAATGTACTCCATTTTCGCTAGAAACATAAATAGGGGCTTGTTTTTATTGAAATACTAATAGACTAAAAAAAATTATGAAATATGAAAATTAAAAAAAAAAAATGGTCAAAAGTTATGATATTTAAAAAAAAATTAAGTTTTTTAACCAAAAAGACTTGCTTGGTTACTAAGAAGACAAGAATGGAGCAAAATGAATGATTAATAGGTATTTTGTTAAAGTTCTGCCTATTATGGACGCTCTAACTTTTCTAAAACTTCGGGTTCTGATGAGATCTTTAGCCAGATCGAAATACTAGTATCAACCTAGCTAATGTTTGATTTGCTTTATTTTTGTAAATATACGGAGATTGGAAGCTCGTTCAAAATTAAAAATAACATAAAAATAATCTCGATGTATATAAAAACAAAAAGCTAACAAAACTTTAAAGAGAATTAAAATGTCACATATTTTTGAATCAAGATGTGTTCATAAAACTATAAAAAATTAAAACTGTAAAAATATGGAAAAGTATTCCTATTCTGCCAAAATTTCAACTTTATTTGCTAATATTTCCACCAAAGAGCGCTTATAGGCAAAAATAATTACCAAAAATTATTAATGAAGCATTGGTCCACACTCAACAAAAAAAAAAAAATAAGTTAGTAGAAAAGTTAGTAAAACGTCTTGTAAATCAAGTATACTATTTTTCAGCAAAAATTTTAAATTTTAGTTATACTTATTCAGCACTTAACTGTTTTGCTTTGAACTAAAAATTTTTCTGATTTTACCAAATTTTTTGCAGATATTATAAATTTTTCTAAAAGGATCCTCCCAGCAAAAACGTTACAGACTTTACTGACTTTTTTGTTTTAGTGGGTTAGTCAGTCTAATGTATTTAAATAGCTCGAGTTTCGCAAGACATTTATAAAGTTCACTGACACTTTTCTTTTAACATTAATATCTTAATAATGATTATTCTATTGAATTTATTAAATTTATCAATTATACTAGGACACACCTTATTTTCTATATTCATTTCTACAAAATTTAACAAATATTTGCTTAAAAATAAGCATAAAATTCTTTAACTGCTGCTGTGTTTTATAAATTTTTAATTACACTACTCAACGGCAAAAAAAAAACTATCTTAGAACACACATCTTTTTTTAATAGAACTATGTTCGTTCGCTCAATCCAAATCTGGCAAAAATTGTTTTTCGCAATTGCAGTTTATGAAATATTGAGATTTTATTATATTTTACATATTTTTTTTCGAAATTTGGTAGCAAAATTATGAAATTCTTTTTAAGAATATAAATCTTCACAAGGATATAACTAAAAAAGAACAATTTTCAACTTTCTTGCAATACCAGTGTGATATCCTGAAACAAACACCGATATGATTATACTCAAATTAAAGATAATTTTATGTAGAAATATATTCTTAACAAAAATGATTTTGCGTTTAAATTTCGAAATGATGATGCATGATGTAAATATAAAAACTTCATTATTTCAAAAACAAAACTTCAAAGACAGGTTCTGCAAAAAATTTGAAATTTGTTGAGTAGTGTAATCATGCAGTCATTTAATATTTGCCTCTGTCTTCTTCAACCCTTTTTGTATGTTAAACTTTATTACAAAGTTTTCTCTTTATTTAGTTTTCTAGTTATTTTTATGATTACTAGCTTTTTGCTACAATTTCTTATCTAAAAAGGCAGTAGAAAAAACAAAATTCGAACACGTACATGGGTTTTCAAGTTCATTAACTGCTGTATTAGAGCAAAACTAAGCTAAGCCATGTTCAGAAGAATATTATTATTTCAATAGTTTTTCAACGGAAATATTTAATACTAAAAATAGTTTCCAAAAACTTTTAGAATAAACTATGTAGTTATGAGATAAGTTTTTCTTAAATTTTAAAAGTTTTCTTCGAAAATGTTTAGCTAATAAATAAAATACTTAAGCTAGAGGCATTGATGAGTTAAGGAATATATATAAATATTTAATTTAGGAAAGAAATTAAATAAATTTTTAAATTTAAACAATATGTAAATTAAATCAATAGCATTTTATGCTTAGTACTAAATGTTAATCATGTCCCCAGTATATATGACAACACTTTAAGCAGAATTAATAACACTCATACGTACCAGTGGCCGTTTTCAAAGTTGAAGTTAATGATAATTAATAATACTCATACGCCTCAGTACTATTAAAAAACACGCATATGCAACAGATTATAAAATTAATTTTTAAATTTTTTAGAAGTAAAATTAAATTATTTTTTTTTTTAGATTAAATAAATTGTTTTAGAAAATGTACTTTTTAGAAAAGAAGATTTATATAAAAAGTACTTTTTTTTAGAAAACGTGTTTTTTTATTAAAGGTACTTTTTTTAAAGGTAGACATTTCCATAGTTCACATATGTTACAGTCGTACGTTTCAATGATGTGAAAATCCATGACAAACATATTTTTTTTTTAATTCTTGATATTCTTAAGAAGCTCTATATTTGGTAAAGATAAGAAAAAAAAAAATCGAACTGCATGGCCCCAAAATATAAGCAATTAAGAGGGTGACGTGATGTGACAGAAATAAAAGTTTGTTTTTTCGTATTTTGCTAAAACGCAAAACTCTGCGAATCTCCCTCGACGTTTTTGATAAAACATGTTTTCATATGATTCGGAATATTTTAGGATTGTTTTATAGTTTGCTGAAGTAATAAACTTTTATTTATTTTTTTGTTTTTATTTATAAAATTAAAAAATATAATAAATTTTATATGGAGACTCTATTTTTAAAAATTACAATTACAGAAGGAATTTGTCCACTTTTAATTTTTCGGTCACGGTTGACATTTCTATGGAAATACCCATATAGATAAAATGTACTTTTTTTTACTTAAAAAGAAAAATTTTTGAATTAAACGAAATATTCTGTTTGAAATATAGATTATTTTAAGGTATATAAGGTATTTTTTTTTTAAATAAAAGCTATTTTTTTTAAAATAAAAAGTCCTTTTTGAAATAAAACGTATTTTTTGAAATAAATGGAACTTTTTGAAATAAAAGGTAGTTTTTAAATCAAAGGTACTTTTTTAAATAAAAGGTACTTTTTTAAATAAAAGGTACTTTTTGAAATAAAAGATGTTTTTTAAAATAATCAGTACTTTACGGGGCATTTGAATACTAATACGGGGACTTTGAAATAGAAGGTACTATTTTAACAAAAAAAATGTTTTCTTTCAATAGAAAGCGTCCAATATTTTATGAAAAAGTTTTTTATGTAAAAAATTACCAAAATTTTAAAAATTTTAATTTTTATACAAAAAGTTTTTTTTACGAAAAAATTTAGTTTGGCTTAACTGTTCATAGTTCATTTTTTTCTTTTCATATATTGAACAAGTTCGTTCCTTTAGTTCATATGTTTGTTAGACAATTTATTTTTTTTTCAATTATTTATAAGTTTATATTGGTCATTAGTTTGTTTAACAAATCTGCAAAGTATGTATAATTTCTCTTATATTATGCAATTAAACAATATAATCTTATGATTTTTCGCAAAAAAATTGTCGAACTAACATATGAACTAAAAAAACGAACATGTAAAGTAAATTAAAATCAACGAAATTAACTACTAGGCCCAATTTAAAAAAAAAAATTCATACAAAAACAAACACTTTTATTAAAAATTAGATATTCTTAGTTTTCATACAAAAATATTAATTTTCATACAAAAATATTAATTTTCATACAAAAAAATATTAATTTTCATACAAAATTATTAAAAAAAAAACTTTCACACAAAATAAAAAAATGTTCGTAAAAAAATGTAAAATGTATATTTTTATAGGTATAGTATAAAAATATACATTTCCATGTACAAATATAAATTATCATACAAAAATACAAATTTTTCATAGAAAAGTAAAAGTTTTCATTCAAAAATACTTATTTTCTTACAAAATATATAAATTTTTACAAAACTAGGATTTTTTTTTTATATTATTTTTCGCAAATATAATATTTTAATACAAAAAAGGAGGTTTATCGAAACACAAAACGTCTCAAAACGAAAAAAATGTGAAAAGGCGATTTTTGTGAATAGAAACTGGAACTGAATATACTACTATTGATAAAATGTCTCAGAATCTTCGTATTTTTATGAACAACAATTTTAGAACATACAAACTTATATATATGAAAAAAAAAACGTTGCCAAACTCGATAATTCTTCCATGGAAAATTGTGTTAGAATTTCAGAAGTTCTTGAAAGAATTTTTGTTTAAAAATTTGAAAAATTTCTATGAAAAAATGTTAACCCTCTAAGGCTCAAATTTTTTATATTAAACAACAACAGAGTATTTTAAGTTTCTTTATAGCGCTCATCCTGTGCTTCCTAAAGCAATAAATTATTTTTAAAGAAGAGACTTTGCCCTACTGTCGTGTTACTTTTGAACGACAACGTTAGATTTACTTTTTTTTAAATTTGAATTTTTTTATAATTTTTTTAGTATTTGTTTATAAGAGCATTAAGTTTTCAATATTGAAATAAATATGCGTGTTCTTAACTAAATTGTGGTTTCACATGGCGTATGATTGATGCATAATTTACAATCGAATATTCATCATACGTCATTGACAACAGAATATAGAATTTTTTGTATTTGTATAATTTATGTAATAATATTACAATATTTAAATTTTGAGCAAAAATAATTGTCAATAGTATAAAACCACAAAAAATAAGGAAAAGCTGACAAACTACAATATAAAACGTGACTTTTACACAAATATTATAAAATAAGTTGTAATTTCTACGGATAATTTATTTTATTTTTATATACTACAACAACACGTAATAAGTAACAAGAATTAATAATTAAAATGTTAAACAGTAAAGATACACTGAAGCCGCGTTTAACATGGTTTGGAAACTAAGCCAAAAAAAAATCGATAAAACTTTCCTACAATTTTTGTTTGTTTTCTAAAACAATATTATTTCCGTTTCCTTTTTTTAAATTTTGTATCGTTAAAAAGCCTGTTAATCGAAGATTTTTTGTTTATTGTGACGAAAATATATTTTGTTATCAACTTTAATGCCATTTAATAATTTTAATAACATTTTCTAAGAAAAACATCAACATGACCACACAGAATTTTCATTAATCATAATATTTTCTTTCTTAGGGTTTCTTATTAAATTCTCAAAATTTTCTAATCAAACTGTATCATTTACATATTTAACGATTTTCTCTATACACATCTTCTCTAACCTTCAATTTTGAAGATTTCCTTTAAAGTTTTCTTGTGGTTTTTACACTTTAATCTTATTTAAGTATTAAAAGCGTTTTGTAAAATGTTTTTTTTTTCGTATGGTTTCTTGTATGTGTCTTGTTCACTGAAGTGTTTTGAATTATTAATGATATTTTAACTAATAGACCTTGAATTATAAAGTACTGATAATAGAGTAAAAATACGTTAATCAAATAAATATATTAGCAATATAAGTTTAAACTTACACAGAATATGAGTTCTAGACAGTTAAAGATGTTTAAAAATTCTTGTTTTGTATAAATTTCTAAACAAATCTTTATTCAAAAATAAATGAAATTTAGGATTTTTAAAATTTTTTGTAAAAATTTCGTGGTTAAAAGTTCAAACTTACACAGAATATGAATTCTAGACAGTTGAAGATGTTTAAAAATTCTTGTTTTGTATAAATTTCTAAACAAATCTTTATTCAAAAATAAATGAAATTTAAGATTTTTAAAATTTTTTGTAAAAATTTCGTGGTTTTTGAACATTTTTTTAAAAGTTCACATGGCAACCCTGATATAATAATTTTTATAAGTTTAGTAGAATATTGACATAGTTATGATTTAGTGTATCTGAAAATTCATGGACCGATCGGTCAGGTTTTTAAAAATTATATATGAATGAAACTAGGATAAAGGACACAAAAAATTAGACACGTTATTTTTTTAGGTGCGCAGTCACAAGTTCAGGGGCTAAAAAAAGGTCAAAAATTACCCAATATTTCCTACACATAGAGAGTTTCTTGGACGAGTTTTAATAATATTTTTTCACTAAACTAATAGAGTTTTCTTCACAAAGTGAATGAAAAATTTCATAAACTTTTTGAAAAAGCTTTATAGTTTTAATGAAACTGATTTTAATGAAACTTTTTCATTATATAATATTATAAATATAATATGAAAAACTGCATTAATTTAATGAAAAGTAAATAAAAGTAAATAAAAGTAAACAAATTGAAATTATATACTTTTGCCTAAAATTCCTCCTATTCGTTCATTAGTTTTCGAAATAAACTCAAAACCTATTTTGGCAAATATCGCTTAAAGTAGGCAACGAAAAAAAAATTGTAGAAGATTTTTTTTTATTTTTCATGCCGAATATTAGAGGGTTAAAACGCAATTTTCTCGACTACAACATTTGTATGGCAAGTTTTTGTTGGCTTGAGTTCAAATTAACATACACTAATGATTTTTTTAATTTAATCGAGGGGTTGTCTAGTCTTTTTTCAATTTTCGTAATTGTTCGGTTTTAGCACGACTTTCTCCGAAGAGCTTTTATAACAGATACTTTAAATATTTCAAATAAGTCACAGCCCTGGACCCAAAATATAGGCAATATGGGTATAAAAATTTTCGTTTTCTCGAGTATTTTAAGGCTGCGTACAAAAAAAAAAACTGAATTTCCTTTTTACCCCTAAAAGTGCAATTACGCACTTAAAACATAGACCTTAACAACATACACAAATTTCATTACAATTAACCACTGTGTAGTTTCCGTGTAAGTCTAAATAGTTCTATCCTTTCAAATAAAAAACCAGCTCTAGGTTATTTTTGGTTGCCCTAGTAAGCATAATCAGAGGATTTTTCTTTAGGAAAAAGTCCTCGGAGTCCAAGGATTTTTCTAGAGAAAAAAAATCCTCAGATTTTGAGGATTTTTCTATAGGTAAAAATTATCATCTGATGAATAATAATAATAGTCACAAGAATAATCACAATGAGATCATTTTTCTATAGAAAAAATTACACAGAATCTGAGAATTTTTTATAGTTAAAAGTCACTAGAATCTGAGGATTTTTCTGTAGAAAAAAGTTCTCAGAATCTGAGGGTTTTTCTATTCGAACATGTTTTTGGAAACAAACGGTTTTGCTACAGGAAAAATTTCTGAAAATTTAAGAATTTTTCTATCGGAAAAAGTGCTCAGAATATGAGGGTTTTTCTGTAGGAAAATCCTCAGAATCTCTCAGAAAACATGGTTGTTCTGCCTCAACGGGTTAACAAAAAAAATTTATATTTTAAAACTTTATTTGAAAATAAGAATTTTAACTTTTAAGGGATTCTAGTTTCTAATTTTTATAAATTATGCAAATGGTATGCTCCTTTTAGCATGGTTTCCTAAAAAAAGTTTAACTTTTATATTCAATAAACCAAAACCAATATAGAAATAACAACATAACAAGTACACAAATAATTTCTTGTTAGCAAACTTAAGTTTTTTTTTGTTTTCAAATAAACCGCAATCAAATGCAAATCAATCGATTGAAAACCGATGTTGTCGTTTGTAGGCAAAAAGTAAAAGTATTGTAGGAAAATGAGAAAAGAAAAATTATATTGATAAAGAAAACTTATCTAACATAAACAAATTTAATTGCAAAAAAGATAAACAACAAAATAATAATATTATATTAGGTAAGAGCAAAAATAAATTTCGCAATATAATAAAACCACGGTTCCTTTAACCGTATCCAGCTGAAATAGGGCGAGTTTTTGAACCAAAATCATAATTTATTTTAAAAGTAGAGACTTTAAACTAATTTCCTTTTCGATATCAACGTCAAAGTTTTACTAAGGTTTCCTAATTTTAAAATCATTAAAAAAATTTATTTCATAAAAATTTAATTGAATTATAAAAAAAAATAATTATTTTTAAACTTAGCGACATTTCTACTTTGACACTTTTCCGCTTTTTATCATAAGTCTTTAGTCCAGAATGTACATAAAACTGTATTCAAACCCTATAAACAACATCTTGTAATACCAAACGGATATTATTGTATTGACGGAAGTAGTGACGATGTTTTCTTCTCAAAAATGTCCATAGACTATAAGGGATGAAAGGGGATGGGGAGGAAAAACCTATGACAGAATCTATTTGTTACAAATAAACGCAAACCTTAAAAAAAAGTTAAATAATTCCCTTTACATTAAGTACAGATGAAAAAGAAAAACGTTTATTTACACTCGTTAAATTTGAAATATTTTGCAAAGAAAAAAAAAAATAAAATATAAATGTTTTTTTCAATTTATAACGAGCTTTCAACCTCCGTATATTTACAAAAATAAAGCAAATCAAACATATTAGCTAGGTTGATACTAGTATTTCGATCTGGCTAAAGATCTCATCAGAACCCGAAGTTTTAGAAAAGTTAGAGCCTCCGTAATAGGCAGAACTTTAACAAAAAACCTATTAATAATCAATTTTGCTCCATTCTTGTCTTCTTAGTAATCAAGCACGTGGTTAGGTCTTTTCCTAACAAGCATCATGACGTTACTAAACTTTGAAGACCAAAAATGTTCTATTATATAAAAAATTTTTAGTTTGTACTCTGGCTCAAGTAATATTTTTTACAGTTATATTAGTTTTTTGTTTTTATATACATCGAGATTATTTTTATGTTATTTTCAATTTATAACGAGCTTTCAACCTCCGTATATTTACAAAAATAAAGCAAATCAAACATATTAGCTAGGTTGATACTAGTATTTCGATCTGGCTAAAGATCTCATCAGAACCCGAAGTTTTAGAAAAGTTAGAGCCTCCGTAATAGGCAGAACTTTAACAAAAAACCTATTAATAATCAATTTTGCTCCATTCTTGTCTTCTTAGTAATCAAGCACGTGGTTAGGTCTTTTCCTAACAAGCATCATGACGTTACTAAACTTTGAAGACCAAAAATGTTCTATTTATATAAAAAATTTTTAGTTTGTACTCTGGCTCAAGTAATATTTTTTACAGTTATATTAGTTTTTTGTTTTTATATACATCGAGATTATTTTTATGTTATTTTCAATTTATAACGAGCTTTCAACCTCCGTATATTTACAAAAATAAAGCAAATCAAACATATTAGCTAGGTTGATACTAGTATTTCGATCTGGCTAAAGATCTCATCAGAACCCGAAGTTTTAGAAAAGTTAGAGCCTCCGTAATAGGCAGAACTTTAACAAAAAACCTATTAATAATCAATTTTGCTCCATTCTTGTCTTCTTAGTAATCAAGCACGTGGTTAGGTCTTTTCCTAACAAGCATCATGACGTTACTAAACTTTGAAGACCAAAAATGTTCTATTTATATAAAAAATTTTTAGTTTGTACTCTGGCTCAAGTAATATTTTTTACAGTTATATTAGTTTTTTGTTTTTATATACATCGAGATTATTTTTATGTTATTTTCAATTTATAACGAGCTTTCAACCTCCGTATATTTACAAAAATAAAGCAAATCAAACATATTAGCTAGGTTGATACTAGTATTTCGATCTGGCTAAAGATCTCATCAGAACCCGAAGTTTTAGAAAAGTTAGAGCCTCCGTAATAGGCAGAACTTTAACAAAAAACCTATTAATAATCAATTTTGCTCCATTCTTGTCTTCTTAGTAATCAAGCACGTGGTTAGGTCTTTTCCTAACAAGCATCATGACGTTACTAAACTTTGAAGACCAAAAATGTTCTATTTATATAAAAATTTTTAGTTTGTACTCTGGCTCAAGTAATATTTTTTACAGTTATATTAGTTTTTTGTTTTTATATACATCGAGATTATTTTTATGTTATTTTCAATTTATAACGAGCTTTCAACCTCCGTATATTTACAAAAATAAAGCAAATCAAACATATTAGCTAGGTTGATACTAGTATTTCGATCTGGCTAAAGATCTCATCAGAACCCGAAGTTTTAGAAAAGTTAGAGCCTCCGTAATAGGCAGAACTTTAACAAAAAACCTATTAATAATCAATTTTGCTCCATTCTTGTCTTCTTAGTAATCAAGCACGTGGTTAGGTCTTTTCCTAACAAGCATCATGACGTTACTAAACTTTGAAGACCAAAAATGTTCTATTTATATAAAAAATTTTTAGTTTGTACTCTGGCTCAAGTAATATTTTTTACAGTTATATTAGTTTTTTGTTTTTATATACATCGAGATTATTTTATGTTATTTTCAATTTATAACGAGCTTTCAACCTCCGTATATTTACAAAAATAAAGCAAATCAAACATATTAGCTAGGTTGATACTAGTATTTCGATCTGGCTAAAGATCTCATCAGAACCCGAAGTTTTAGAAAAGTTAGAGCCTCCGTAATAGGCAGAACTTTAACAAAAAACCTATTAATAATCAATTTTGCTCCATTCTTGTCTTCTTAGTAATCAAGCACGTGGTTAGGTCTTTTCCTAACAAGCATCATGACGTTACTAAACTTTGAAGACCAAAAATGTTCTATTTATATAAAAAATTTTTAGTTTGTACTCTGGCTCAAGTAATATTTTTACAGTTATATTAGTTTTTTGTTTTTATATACATCGAGATTATTTTTATGTTATTTTCAATTTATAACGAGCTTTCAACCTCCGTATATTTACAAAAATAAAGCAAATCAAACATATTAGCTAGGTTGATACTAGTATTTCGATCTGGCTAAAGATCTCATCAGAACCCGAAGTTTTAGAAAAGTTAGAGCCTCCGTAATAGGCAGAACTTTAACAAAAAACCTATTAATAATCAATTTTGCTCCATTCTTGTCTTCTTAGTAATCAAGCACGTGGTTAGGTCTTTTCCTAACAAGCATCATGACGTTACTAAACTTTGAAGACCAAAAATGTTCTATTTATATAAAAAATTTTTAGTTTGTACTCTGGCTCAAGTAATATTTTTTACAGTTATATTAGTTTTTTGTTTTTATATACATCGAGATTATTTTTATGTTATTTTCAATTTATAACGAGCTTTCAACCTCCGTATATTTACAAAAATAAAGCAAATCAAACATATTAGCTAGGTTGATACTAGTATTGCGATCTGGCTAAAGATCTCATCAGAACCCGAAGTTTTAGAAAAGTTAGAGCCTCCGTAATAGGCAGAACTTTAACAAAAAACCTATTAATAATCAATTTTGCTCCATTCTTGTCTTCTTAGTAATCAAGCACGTGGTTAGGTCTTTTCCTAACAAGCATCATGACGTTACTAAACTTTGAAGACCAAAAATGTTCTATTTATATAAAAAATTTTTAGTTTGTACTCTGGCTCAAGTAATATTTTTTACAGTTATATTAGTTTTTTGTTTTTATATACATCGAGATTATTTTTATGTTATTTTCAATTTATAACGAGCTTTCAACCTCCGTATATTTACAAAAATAAAGCAAATCAAACATATTAGCTAGGTTGATACTAGTATTTCGATCTGGCTAAAGATCTCATCAGAACCCGAAGTTTTAGAAAAGTTAGAGCCTCCGTAATAGGCAGAACTTTAACAAAAAACCTATTAATAATCAATTTTGCTCCATTCTTGTCTTCTTAGTAATCAAGCACGTGGTTAGGTCTTTTCCTAACAAGCATCATGACGTTACTAAACTTTGAAGACCAAAAATGTTCTATTTATATAAAAAATTTTTAGTTTGTACTTTATTTAAAAGTGCCGTTTTTTTTTATTTAAAAGTGCCGACATCTAAAGTTTATTTGTGTTTTCATTAAAATCAAAAGAATTATTATTTATATTTTTATTTGATATAAAATATATGTTTTGATATTTGACGACAATGTGGAAAAAATAGGTAAAACTTTTAAGCCTTTAAAACACAAGGCAACAAAAAACGAGTTTAAAAACTATTAACAAATTTTCTTAACTACTAAATTTTTATAAAACAAATTATGTTAAATCAATAGAAAACTAAATATACAACAATTTTTGTTTACAAATTTTTGATGTAAAGCGAATGATTTAAAAGCGAAGAGGTTGTAATGTCCAAAATTCGTAAATTCAAAAAAAAATTAACTTAATAAAATAAAAAATATTTTAGTTTTTCTAGATTTTTGTTGCAGGAAATATTCTTCTGAATTTGAGGGGTTTGTCTCTACACTAGGGTGCTTCTTAAAAATAGATTTGGCATTACACAACGTTAAACGTTAAACCGTGCCGAATTTCGGGTGAAAATTATGCCCTTTTTTTAAAAAAGGTGTATTTTTTATTAAAATTGCCAAAATTCAAAATTTTCAAAAATTTTGTTTTTTTAATATACGCAAAATTATTTAGATATGGAATTCTGACTTCATATGATAGATATCATAGAGCCACATTAGCATGGAATCAAAAACGACCATCAAATTTGATAAAAATGCAATTTGCAGAAGTCGATTGCTATTTTTATAATATAATAGTTGTAATAAAAGAAAACAAAATTACATAAAATTATAATTCTTGTTTGATGGGAGCGACTCCTTTCCTGGACATTTTCTGAAAATTGGTTAGTTTGCCAAAAAGCGAACAAAATTTGAGTGTTTTCATCAGACTTTGCATAATTTTCGGAAAAATATGGCTTACATTTTATTACACTATAATAATCTTTTATTTACAAAATCTTAAATAGTTAGTGGCCTGGGAACAAACTCCCCCTCCCCCCCCCCCCCACATTATAAAACGTAATATATATTATGACTACAAGAGTGTAAAGCTTTTAAATTGATAAAAAAAAAAATCCACTTGATACAAATAATCATTTGGCAAAACTGCACTTTAGCAGGCACACGTAAAAAAAATTAAAAGTATAACCCCCTCTGGAATAAAAAAAAATGAAATTGAAAATTAGTGGAGCCGGGCCCCATAGGCCCAAAAAAACGGAAACGCCTATTTACATACAAGTGTGGGTACCCAAACAAAATTTTCTTACGGTTTCAAAAATAATTTTTTTTTTTTTCAGATCCAACAAACGTGGCCCGAACTACAGCCATTTTAGTAAATTTTGAAATAAACTTCTTTAGTATGTCGAAACCCCGGCTTCGCAGAGGAAAGTGTTCCTGTATTTTTTATGTGATAAGCAGTTTAGCGGCATCGCTAAGGAAAGTTTTTCTGTGTAATAAGCTTTTTGCTTAGCTAGCCTTAGGCCTGACTTAGTTGTCACTAAAGCGCCTCCAATTTACTAAAATTGCTGCTCTATTTCGAGCCACGTTTTTTGGATCTAAAAAAAAAAATGTAATTTGAGTAAATTTCCTTTCGTTTGAGTATCCACACATGTATGTAAATAAGCGTTTCAGTTTTTTTTAGACCCAAGGGCATATGGGGCCCGGCGATATTAATTTTTAATTTCGTTTTATTTTTCGGAGGTGGTCATATATTTTTTTTTTTAATTTCCGTGTGCCCTCTAAAGTGACCAAATGGAATAACAACGAAAACCTTCGTAAAATGCACTAATTTAACGAAAGTTTTTGTAATTTTGACATTTTTAGTATTTTTATGCATTTATTATTATCAGTGTAGTAAAAAGTCTCAGAAACTGAGATTTCATTAGAAAAAAGTACTCAGATTAAAAACTTGTTTTTTAACGTCAGAGATGGAACTGCTTGTTAATTTTTTATTAACATTTATTGACAACGAATTGTATTTTAATGGTGTATTTGTCAGAAACTAAGTTTTTAAATATTTTAAAATAAATTTAATTTTTATGTATATATTTTTTCTTTGTGCGAATATTGAAAAACTATTAATCTTTAAATCTTAATTTTTGTTAAAGTAAATAAATGAATGTTTTTTTAAACTCAATAACAAGTCTTCTTAAAAGTTCAATGATAAATGAATATTTAATAACAATACGTGAACAAAACAAATTTATTATAAATAAAATCGTTAAATATTTATTTACATAACAATATTTTTTTAAGCTAAATGCACAAACAGTCGAGGAAATAATTGCAAAAAAAAACTTTGAAACTTATTAAAATTTTAAACAATTCCAAAAAGTTTATATTCAAGGATATTCTGAAATCCGGAGAAATTTTTCTATAGAAAAATCAAAAGATTCTGTGGTTTAAATATATGCAGTATTAATTTAAATTAGTCAAAAAAAATTTTTTTTTTAATCTTTGATTTTTTAAATATAGTGTCCCCATATATTTTCTCCTTTACTGTACTTAATGTATGCTTGATTTTATGTATTTACGCATTTATATGTATGCCAAAATATCGAAATAGATGATTAACATGTCAGCTTCTGTTAAACTTGACAATGAAAAATATTTTTTTTATTACACAAAAAATAAAATAAAGTGTCAACCTTTTCATGTACAACAAAAAGTGACAGATTATAACAGAGCACATTTTGTTTGTAATGCCTTAAAAAGGTTAAACTGGTTTTTTAAAAGAAAAAAAAATATATACTTTAGAAACAAAAACATATTTTTTAAGAGGAAATCGAAAAGCTTTTATTTAATAATAAAGATCAAAAAACAAATACATAAAAACAAATTGGTGATAAATTATGATTTTTTTCTTTATGAAAGTCATAACACAATAGGGACATATTGTTAAATTATGTATGGCACGTGCTTAAACATGTATTCAAGGAAATAAAGTTTGAAATTTAAGTTATACTAACATTCAATTGAATATAGTTTTTGCTTTAAAAAAAATTAAAATTTGTTTAGTTTTTTTAAAATATTAAAATTTTGAGAAGCTTTCCCGTTTTAAAATTTCTCTAGAGTAAAATGTTCTTAAACTCTGAGTTTTAATCCATGATAACATTTTTTTAGAACGTAAAGATTTTTTTTTAAAGAATTTTAAGAATTCTGTTCAGTTTTGTCCTTAATAAGAAAAAAATTTAACCTCAAAAAATCTACAGTTAATTTTATGTTCTTAAAATTTCTATATTATCTTAATATTTGCATTACCTTTCCAGTTTTAAAATTTCTCTAGAGCAAAATGTTCTTAAACTCTGAGGGCTATGATAAAAATCTTAAGAATGTAAAGATTTGTTTAAAGATTTTAAGAATTCTGTACACTTTTTTATTTTAAACAGATTAAATTTATGTTGACTATTTTCTTAGTAAGGCTGACATATTTTCTACATAACCTGAACTTTCTTCTAAAATAATATGCTAAAAAAATAATTTTGATATAAAAATCTGAAATTTTAAATTTATCTATCGTTACTGTTCTAACAAAAAAAAAAAAAAAAACTCAAAAATTGGCAGCTCATTTTATTATCTTCAAGTTTCTATATTATTTTTATGTTTTCATTCACTTTTTTGTATTTTACGTTGCATTCAATTCATCGAGTTTTTTCTTAGTAAGGCAGACATTTGTGTATTAAAAGTTTTGTAAGGAGGCTAACAATTTTTCTTCAAAATAAATTCTTATAATAAGCATTTTTTACATTTTCGGCCTTATAAACAGAAATTTCAAACACACAAAAATTGGCAGCTAATATAAATAAATTTTTATTTGAAAAATAAATTGTTTGATTTCTTCTTAGTAAGGCTGACCTTTTTCTGGGATATAAGTTTTTTTATGAAAGAAAAATTTATAAAAAGGATTTAGAATCTGATAATTTTTCTATAAGAAGAATAAGATAATAATTTATTCATAATCTATTGATTTATTTAAAATAAGTTCTCGGAATTTTAGGATTTTACAATAGTTTCGGCCTAATAAAGAAAAAATTAATACACAAAAATTCCCAGCAAATTTATGTTTCTTAGTTTTTATCTTTTTCCCTATTCTTTTTTATACTTTAAACAGAATTAAATTTGTTGACATTTTTTAGAAAGACAAACTTTTTTTTCCAAAATCCAAGATTTCAACAAAAAATTTTAAATAGTCTCCGATTTGATGAAATTTGGTGAGTTTGTTTGGTGACAGCATATTTCTAAAACAATGTTTTATTTTTTTATTTTGAAAACTGTGGCAACCCCAAAAAAAAAACTCACTTTATTTTATTAAAATCGGATGCTATCAAAAAATTTGCACATAAGTCAAAATATCGGGGGAAAATTACTTCAAATTTTAAAATTTTCTGTAAAAAAGTCATTATAATCTAATGATATAAACTAGAAAGTTAGTAACAAATTAGTAAATTTGTTAAAAATTAATATATTTACTAAAAATTAGTAAATTAGAGAAGTATATAAACTAAAACTGAGATAATTTGCATAAAATTAGTAAATGTGCTAAAAATTAGTAAATTTACTAAAAAATTTGTAAATCTGCTAAAAAATATCCGAAAACACTCAGCTTCAGAGGACTTTTTTCTAAAGAACAACCTCCAGACTCTAAGAAGATTTTGAATTTAGTAAAACTCTTAGATTCTGAGGATTAAAAAAAAAAATCTTAGATTTTGAAGCCTTTTTTCTAAAGAAAAATTCTCAGAGTCTGTTCCTATTTTACGTATAGAAAAACTATTAGGTTCTGAGTACTTATTCCTACAGACACTTTAAGATTCTAAAAATTGTTTCATGTAGAAAACTTCTCAGAAACTAAGGACTTTTCCCAATGGAAAAACTCTCAGGTTCTGAGTAATTTTTCTTATAGAAACCCTAAGACTCTAAGGACGTTTTCTTGTAGAAAACTATTCAGATTCTAGGGACTTTTTTCTTTAGAAAACCTTTGAAATTATGAAGTCATTCTCCTTTAGAAAAACTTTCAGATTCTGAGTACTTTTTTCTATAGAAAATCTTGAGATTCTATTGAAAAATTCAAAGATTTTAAAGACTTTTTTCTATTTTTAGTTTCAGACGTTTTCGTAGAGTACAAGAAAAATGACGTTAGCAAGATCATTCAAGTTCAAGATCATTTGTTTAATAAGAAAAATCTTCAAATGCTGATTTCTTTTTCTTATTGAAACCTTCTTTAGATTATGAGAACATTTTCTTTTTGAAAAAGAGGACTTTTTTTTATAGAAAATCGTCAAATTATGAGGAAAATATTTGCAAACATTTGTAAATTTGCTAAAAATATTTAATTTTTTTATAGAAAAAATCTCATACTCTGAGGACTTTGTCTATAGAAAAATACTCAGATTCGGAGGGCTTTTATCTATAGAAAACCTGCCGGATTATAATGACATTTTCCTTATGAAAAACTCTCAGATTCTAATTTAAGGACTTTTTAATATAAAAAAACCACTCAGATTTAAAAATCTTTTTCCTACACAAAAATTATCTTTTTTATTACGGAAAACTCAGTTTGTCACTACATTCTACAACTTTAAAAAAAAAAAAATCTAAGATTCTGAGAACTTTTTCCTATAGAAAAGTCCTTAGCTTCTCACGACATTCTTTTTTATACAAAAATTCTGAGATTCTGTATGCTTCTTAAACAAAACAAGCTAAAACGTCAAATTCTAAGAAATTTTTCCTAAAGAAAACGCTTAAGATTTTTTTGTATGGAAAAATTTTCAGTTTCAGGGGATTTAGAGGCTAAAGTTAATATTTAAAGATACTTATATCAGGGATATTTGCTCAGCATTGTAGTGTATTGAAATAATTTACGAAATAATGGTAGAGGAATTATAGACAAGAATTGTTGAAATAATGAAGTATTTTGATTGGTTCATTGAGGTTTACCGACCTATTTGTTATTATTTATTTTAATAAGAATTTATTAAAAAAAAAACAAAACAATTAACAATGGACACATACATATGTTCAAATAAAATTGAAAATATTATTTTTGTATTCGAAAACAAATCATGAACAACAACCGCAGTAAGAAAACAAAACAACATAAACACACGCAGCGTTTAAGAAGTGGCCAATAAATAAATTAACAAGTAATTAAATAAATGTGTCATAATTAACACAAACAACCATAAGAAAGAAAATTTCAATATTTAAAATATGTTTTAATGCATGTACTAACTAAAATAATAATATATTGAAAAATATTTTAAAAATGTCAACAGAAATATAAAAAAATTTCCGCATTATATTGGATGTAATTTAAAACACAAGTTTCATGAAAGAATCAGCACATTTTTGAAAATGAAAAAATTTAAATTTATTATAAAATTACCAGACAATTTTAAATGTCGACAGACAATGGGAAAATGACAGTAAGAAAAACCACAAATTAATATATGTTTTTTTAATTTAAAAGAAATTAACTAGACAATCGATGAAGAAAAATGTATGGTTTTGAAAAAAATTTTAACACAAATAGGATTAACTTGTTGTGGTTAAATATTTCAATTATATTAATCATAAAAAAGACCGAGAGATTTTTTTTTTCTTTTTAAAGAGAGATTTGTCGTTAAAAAGTCAAAACTTTTGTTTAAAATATTTAAAAAAAAATTTTGTTTCAACTTACGTTTTACATTCTGAACTA
The DNA here is from genome assembly GCA_021234595.1 of Delia radicum. NCBI lineage: Eukaryota > Metazoa > Arthropoda > Insecta > Diptera > Anthomyiidae > Delia > Delia radicum. Next base: position 12,501,508 of record CM037855.1, on the reverse strand, counting down.
CTTGGTGCTCGTAATTCCAACATTTGTGATGTTTTTGTTTTAATAAGGAAAAATGAATTCTTATCGGCTGCTTCTTGTCGTACTAATGTCTCCGAATCGATACTCATAATGGGACTAACGGGTTTATTATTAACTTCTGTATTACGGGCTGCATGTAAATATTTCAATGAATATTTATCGTCCTAGTAGAAGATAAGATTGAAAATATATTAATTAATATTTGAGTTAATAAAAATATTTAATTTATGAATTACCTGTTTTGTTAGCAATACCATCATTGTTTCAAATAATAAACCATGTAATTGTATACTTGGATTTTTTTTCATAGTCAAACTACCATCATGTATCAAACGGTATTGCGTTAAATCCAAATTCTGTAAAGGTCAAAAGTAAAACAAATAAACATATTATTATAATGAAAGAATTTTTTAAAATCTTATAATTATCTAAATAAATATTGGCTTAAAATACAAAAATATTCAGAATCTGAAATTTTTCTTAGAATATTTAAAATGTCTATGATTTTGAGAAATTTTTCATATAGAAAAACTTTTTCCACCGATAAAACCGAAGAGATTCAAAAAATATTTCTTTAGTAAAAAATATTTCTTTATAAAACTTTCAAAACAAAACCCCTTAAATCCTAAGGACTTTTTTTACTAAAAAAAACTATATAACAATATCATATTATATTTTTGGACTTGAGGTAGAACAATATTCTAACTAAATACATGAAAAACCTTTAGAGTCAAATCACATTTTCCCATAAAAAGCCATCAGAATCTGAAGACCTTTATCCCGAAGAAACCCCTTCAGATCCTTAGGACTTTTTCCTATAGAAAAATACCCGATTTTAAAGTTTTTTTCCTACAGAAAACTTTTGGTTCAAAGATTTTTTTCTATAGAAAATCACTTGGGTTCTAAGGGAAGAAAAACTCTTAGATTCTGAGGAATTTGTGTATAAAAAAACTATCAAATTCTGAGAACTTCTTTATATAGAAGAACCCTCAGATTCTTCCTTTACCCCCTTTTTTAAGGGGGTTTTTTCCTATAGTAAAAACACTTAAATTCGGAAGAATTTTTCCTATAACAATAAAGCTTTCAGATTACAAGGACTTTTTGATGGAGAACAATGTCTAAATTTTTTTTTATGGAAAAATGCAAAAATAAACTCAGTGCAAAACTCTTAAATGTTGGGTATTTTTCTATAGGAAAGCTTCAGACTTTAAGACTTTTCCGTACCGCAGATGCGGAACACTTTTACCACAGGAAAATATTTTAGTTTGTAAATCCTTTTTCTACAGAATAACATTTTTATTTTTTGAACTTTTTTGTGTACTTTTACACTCTTCCTAAAAGGTTCTAAAAAAACCCTTGAAAAATTCCGAGAAAAACTTAAATCCTAAGGACCTTTTTTTAGAAAATTCTAATATATTTTTGTTATAGAAAAACTCCAAAGTATTACCAAGTTTTGCCATAAATAGGGAAATTTGGGGAGCTTTTTGTGGAGTTTTTTTTTCACACGTAAATATGTAAACGGATGTGATTTTAGGAAGCTTAATTTCGCATAAGAAAAAATTCAGATTTTAAAGAGATTGGCGAAAAAATAACAAATTTTTGAATAGAGCAATGTGGGGTAAAGTGAGAAACTTATTTGGCTCCAAAAAAAATGTAACTTTAAAAAAAAACTTCGCCAAATAATCTTTGATTATAAGGATTTCATTTTCTAAAAAGCCGTTTTTTACAAGCAACCCTTTTGATTTTAAAATCTATACTTTTTTATAAAAAATTCGTAAATTGTTGGGACTTTTTAATATTTTTAATTTAATTTTGATTTAGCTTCTTTTTAAAACCTTTGGATTTTGAAAACTTTTATAAAGAAATTGATTTTAAAACTAGTTATTGTTTTTGTTTATAAACCTACCTTGAATTCGTCCTTATCAAATGTTGATTTGTCTAATTTTCGCTGAATATTTTGCAATCTGAAATCATTGAAAAGCATTAATAAAAAATATTTAATTTTAAACTATTTTCCAATCATACTTATGTGCATCTTCAGCTGTCTTTACCGCCTGATTAACATCGACTAAAATCTTTTTTGATGACTCCAAAGCTTTTTGTATAGCCTCCGCTTCGCCAGTATCCTCCGGCACCACACGTATCGTTACTTTATAGAGATTTTCAAATAATAAAGGATATTTGGTAAGGCGTTGTAGTACAGTGGGTAGCAAATCTTTTAATTGCAAACGACGACATGCTTTATGGGATTCAGCTTTTGAAAGTAGTTTTTGTAATTGTTCATCTTTGCGACGTTTCTCTTTAAGAGCTTCTAATGCAATTTGTTGGCGAGCACAAAATTGGGCGGCAAATTCACGTAACTCTTCACCCGATTTACCATCAAACATGCCGGCGAGTAAATCACCTACACTATTTACAATATGATTGTGTTCCAAACGGCGTTGTTTGAGTTTTTGCTCAAAATTACCGTGTAAATCACTTAAAGAAACCAACGAGGGTGGAAAGAGTAAGAGTAAATGATCTTGGGTAAGTAAACCACTTTCTTGTAGGGGATAGAAAAATAAACGTTCCAAAAGTTTTAAAGTGCGGACATGACTACGTTCAGTTTGATAAATTTCTAAAATAGAAAGAGAGAGAATATAATATTTTGACTTTTTGAAAAATGATTATAATTCCTACCATTTATAATCTCTTGCCGTTTCTTTTCGGCATCTGTTAGAGCCGCCAAAATATCGGCTGCTACATTTGAACTCCAATCGACCTCATTCAGGTGATCATCATCTTCATCACTTTCAAAATTCCAATGTCTTGCCATTTGTCCGGCTGCTCCCGAACCACCCCAAAAACTAGCATTTGATGATCCTCCAATACTACCATGAAACGAGTCTTGATGACTGTGGTGGTGTTGATGATGATGATGCAGCTGCTGGTGGTGGTGTTGTTGTTGTATTGAGGTTGTTGCTGTTGCTGTGTTAACACCTGCTCCCCCCATTTGTTCCATTGAAGTTGATGGACTCTCAGATCCACCACCCGATGAAAGACTAGAATTTGAACTTGCTGTGAAGTTGGAATTGGATAGACCCAAATCTGATTGGTCATCGCTAGAGAGAAGATATAGTTGAAAAAAGAAAATTGTTAATTTAAGAGTAATCAAAAGAAAATGGTTAAAAGGAATAGGAATATAGAGCCATATTATTGAAGGCAATCAAAAGACTGATAGAGAAATATTTAAGCGTCGGCCTTAACAAGAACAAACTAATTTACAAAAATTTCAATTACTTTTAGTTTCATAATATATATTTTTTGTTTTAATATTTTTACTGACTTTTTTGTATTTAAAAACGATTTTTTTTTTTGTTAAAGTTTAAAATTAAATTTTATGTTTCTTCTTGGTAAGGCTGAATTTGTTCGAAGTCAGAGGTTTTCTTGAAAGCAAACAGGACTTTGAATCTAAAACGAAAAACCTTTCGAATCCTAGTAATTTCTATCGTCAGATCAAGATCATGATCATGACAATTTTTCTTAATGAATATAAAAATTATAATTTGTTTCTAAAATCTTTAATTTTCTATAGAAAATTGGTGCTCTCTTGAGCATTCTAAAGGGTTTTACATAAGGAAAGGTCCTTAGAATTTGAGTGTTTTTTAATCGCATGTATAAAGATTTTCTGTTAGAAAAATTAATGAAATTTATAGGTTTTTATGTGAACAATTTCTAAGAATCTCGTTATTTGTATAAAGAAAAAAATCCTCAACATCTGCAAACCGATTACTTAGAAAAAATTCTTCAGTTTTCTATTTGAAAAATAAAATAATATAATTTTGAGCTTACAATCTCTAAATTAAAAAAAAAAAAAAAAAATACGAAAAATCATAAAAAAAATATTTGACAAAATTCTACAATTAACTTTGAAGTTTAAAAATATAATTTATATCATGATAAAAGTAGGCAATTTGTCAATACCCCTAGAAATATGCTTTATAATTCATTTATAAAAATATTTAATAATACTTACTTATCTTGATTATAACCCAATATTTCTTTAAAACTTTTACTTCGTGTATAACGTATTTTACTCTTCATGGTTGCAATTTTGTTACAATTTAAAAAAAAACTTTTTATACCGTATTTATAAAATCACTTTTAATTAAACAATAGGGTATTGTGTATTGTTTATATAAAATATAATTATAATTGTCTTTATTTAAAATAGTTATAATAAAAAACCGTTGTAGCATCATTTACATTTAAAAAAACAATCATAAACTATAAAAATCTAGAGATTCTATTACAATTTTATCAAGTGTTTTTTTTTTCTATTTGTTCTTTAAAAATTGCACAATTTTTTTAGGTTTTATTAAATTTTTTTAACTTTTTAAAAACCACTTGGTTTTGTATTACTACACCTGTTGAAATTTCAACGCGCTTAATTTAAAACAATTTATAAAACGTTTATATACAACCATAGTTGACAGACAAGTGTTAACATGAGCAGCACTTGGTATAAAGTTACTAAATGGTTGCAGTTAAAAAAAAAACTCCAGTTACTAACTTAATGTTAAATATAACAGGAGTCTTGATGTCTGGTAACTCAATCTTTAAGTTAGTATATCAACAAAATATGCAACCATTCAACAAGTTTGTGTTAGTAGTAGTTGTTATTTATATTTGTGTTTGTAATATAATTTAGCAAATAATAGAGTATAATATGTATGTGGCATACTTTCAGGCGTTGAAAAACGGTAAAAGGTTTAAAAGAGCAATAAATAATACTAATCTTTAGAACGAGAGGAAATATTATGAAAGGACAACATGACACATTAGTAATAAAAAATTACTTATACGTATAGAGCTACCCAGTTTTGGTAAAGATTTATTGGATAAATTTTTTTTTATCGTTGGAAAAAAATTGTCATACCTTTTAAATTTATCCATGGATGGTTTTGAAATATATCTAATTTTCTTTTAAAAGATCTAAACTTAAGAAATTCGTTTTTTATGAATGATAATTGATTAATTATTATTTTGCTCATTTTTGAAAATTTAACGCAAATTTAATTTCTATCGCTAAATAGCTACATTTTTTATTATGAACTAATCGTATGACACATTTAATTTAAATTTTATGTAACACTATTTTCTTCAAAATAAGTTTTTAGAATGTAAACACTTTTCTATAGTTACGGCCTTAACAAGAAAAAAACTTATTTAAAAAATCGACAGATGATTTTCTTAAAATTTTTATATTGTCTTTATACTTTATTGGACTTGTTCATATTTGAAATAGATTTTAATTGCTTAATATTTTTCTTCGCTAGGCTGACTTGTTTTTTCAAGAATCTGAAGTCTTTTTATAAGAAAAAGTAGAGAAATTACTTGGAATCTTAGAAATTTTCTGTAAGAAAAGGAATACGATGATTTTAATAATGTTTCTAAAAACAGTTTTGGCCTTGACAGGAAAAACTAATGCAAACAATTCGTCACGTAGATTTATTTTTATTTATTCTCTTAATATTTCCTGTGAAATTTTCATATTAATCAAATTTGTTAAGTTTTTTCTTGGTAAGGCAGACATGTTTTCCCAGAACCTGAGATTCTTTTTTTTTTAGAAAAAGCAGAAAATGTACTAAAAATCTGATAATTTTTCTATGATAAATTGAAAATATTTAAAATCAGTTTTACAGTTTTAGCCTTATTAAGAAAAAAAAACATTTTTACTTCTGTAACATTTTTATATTTTCATAAGAATCAAATGTAATAAGTGTTTTTATGGTAAGGCTCCGGAGATCTAAATGTAAACCTTTACTACAGTTTCAGCCTTATCCAGAAAATATACAAAATGTGACAGATAAGTTTCCTAAAATTCATGCTATCTTAATATTTTTTTTTGTACTTTTTTAACAAATTCAAAGATGTGAAGTTTTATCTTAGTAAGGCTGACATTTTTTATCAAGGGCAAACAAAATTTACAATCATTCTTCGAAATAAGTTTTCAGTATGTAGGTACAGATTTTTCAGTTTTGTCTTTATTAAGAAAAAAAAACTAATCCATAAAAATTTACAGATAATGTTATTCATTTATTTTTAATTATTTCTTTGTTATCTTAATATTTTCTTATATTTATTATATTTTAAACAGAATCAAATTTGTTTTCTTGGTAAGGCTGAAACTTGTCCCCAGGATCTCAGTTTCTTTTCTAAGAAACAGAAGAAAAAGTATTAAAAAATCGAATAATTTTTCAATAAAAATTAAGTTTTTCTACAGTTTCGGCCTTTTTAAGGATAAACTAATCTACAAAAATAGACAGATCATTTTCTGTTTTTAAATTTCTTCATTATCTTAATGATGCCTTATACTTTTCCATATTTTAGTATTAGTATTAAATTTGAGAGTTTTTCTTGGTAAGGCTGATATTTTTTCCACAGAATCTGAGATTTTTAATTCAGAAAAAGTCAGCAAAAGTACCAAGTAACTTTTTTTTTATAAGAATCTAAAGATCTTAAGATTTTTTCAAGAATAAGTTAGAATGGTAATAGAATTGTAAATTATACAAAGCTAATTTTCTTAAAATTTCTATAATATTTCTTATACCATTTCATATTAATTATGGAATTAAATTTGTAAATTTTGTTTTCTTAGTAGGATTTCATTTTTTTTTTTAAATGTGATTTAAGCAGTTAAAAAGTTGAAGTTTAAAAATTCTCTTCATTAATTGTTCTCCTTCAATAATTTTTAACATTCGCTAACATTTTAAGATTGTGTTGATAATAAAATATTGAAATCGATTCCTACTGGGATATTAAAAATATACACTTAATAATGACACTGATATATTGACACATATCAGTCACGGTTTTGCCAATGAAGGGAAAATAAAAAGGAATAAGATGAAAAAAAATGCAAAAAAAACTCGCCATTTATTATTTTTTCTACTTTAGAATTCATGACTGCTGAATTATTTGTATGTAAATTTCAAAGTGTTTAATTGTTAAAGGCGTCCTTCACATACATAAGGAACCTTACAATATGGAAACGTAGTATCAGCCTGTCTGTCAACTGAGACTCACTGCCATAATGCAATCAAGCATTGCAGTTTATAACCCATATAAATAGTGAAGAATTATGGATAGATTTTCTTAACAGAAGAGACCAAAAACAACAGGGTGTGTTTTAGTAAATGGCGTATTAAGGGAAAATGGTAAAACACAACAAATTTTAGTACAATTAGATTTAGAGGTGAGAGAAAAGGTACGGATAAGAATTTTATTTACACACATTTCATGAAAAAAGTTATTTTTTTTATAAAAAGAACTTTTCAATAAAGATTTTTTTTTTTTTTTTTAATAAAAAGTACTTTTTTTATAAAAAAAACACGATTATTTTAATAAAAAGTACTTTTTTTATAACAAAAACATGATTATTTTAATAAAAAGTAGATTTTTAATAACAAAGTAACTTTTTTAATTAAGAAGCATTATTTTTAATAAAAAATTAAATTTTTTATTAAAACACTTATTACAAAAGGTGTTTTTTTAAGTACCTTTTCTAAAAAAGTAACTTCTATAAACGTTTATAAAAAGGTACATTTTTGCAAAAGGTACTTTTTTATAAACGTTTATAGAAGTTACTTTTTTAGAAAAGGTACTTAAAAAAGTTTTCTGAGAAACCCTTTTGTACAAGAATTAAATTTAAACCATGTTCTTGTCAAAATTTCGTTTTGTTTCCTTATGACCGATTAGGAATAAAGTTGAAAATTAATCTATAAAACTTTAGCAAAATGAAAGTCGTGTTTAAAAAAAAAAAAATATATGTATATTTTCTTGAAATATTACCTCATTAAGGACCAATTTTTGCGTATTTAAACAAGTACTTTTAAACGGCTTAAAACCCTTAAAATAATAAAATAAAAAAAATTATAGGAAAAAAGTTGTATATTTCTGATTATGCTAATGAGAAAACTTTATTAATTAATTTAAAATTTAATTTTCTGCTACAAATTAGTTCATCATATATAAATTTTAAAACATCTGACCATTAAGTTTTCAAATGCACAAAGTGTTAAATAGGTAAAAAAATTTGGCTGACAAATATTTTTTTTCTATTAACCTGTAACATATAAGTATGGGACTTGAAACGAAAGGAATTTTCTTACGAAGTCATGAATGTATTATATTTTTAGATCCACTGGTAGTCTCAAATAAAACATTAAGTCCTAGCCATAAACTTTGGGTATCAAAAAAACGGAAATTTACCTACGAATTCAATTATGAACATTATTATTAGTACGCATAATATTTATTTATTTTTTAACTTTTACTATATTTCTTCAATTTTTATTGAAAATATAAATAATGGCTAGGTTTTATTGCAATACTACAAAACTTATAAATTGCCATAAGGCAATTTCAAACAAATTTTTGTAATTTTTTAATATCCTTTCTCTCTTTTAAACCGTGCAAAGTACAAATAAAAATTGTTGAGAAAATTGTAGTAAATTATATTTTTAATCGAAATATTTAAATTCCTTCAATTAAAAATTGGCATCTTCGTGTTTTAACCCTTTGAGGACCATACATATTCCGCCGAAGCAATGTTAAAATTTTCACTATTTTCGTAATCTCTGACCTAATAATAGTTATATAAACAAAAAATGCCACCCTAGACCCCCTCCTTGGCACTTATTTCGGACGGCGAAATAACTGCCATTTGTATCGGCTGAAGGGATTTTTATGTTTTTTTTTTTTAAAATTTTGTGATCTAAAACTAAATAAAAGTTGCATTACCAAAAATTGGCTCCAAAGACCCCCTATTTGATCCTCATTTCGTTTGTCAAAAATTTAAAATTTTTCCCCTAAAAAAAGAATAATTTTTTCCCAACTTTGAGGATTTCTGACGGGAAAGTAGGAACAGTTAGAAATTTATCGCCCTCCACATTTTTATTGCACCAACTCTCCCTTAAAAATTACCATTGGTCGAATTTACTCTATATTTTTCCTGGACAATTATTTGTGCCAACAAAAACGCTTGGGCAATCATACTTGACTGTAGTCGTCAAAGGCTTAAAGGATTATAAGATACTTTTCTTAATTTCTATTTCATTACGAATATTTCGTAAAAAGAAAACATAAATTTTCCATTGCCTATTTTTAGGCATTCTTTGATACTATATTTTACCATCTAGATAATAAACTACAGATGATATCACATATAATGTTATGACGGGCTATATGGTTGGTATTGAACAACTTTCATAACTTTATACAAAATAAACTATACAAAACTAATGGTCCCTTTTGTATTTGCATACACTTTATGATGACGATGATGATGTTGTTTGCTATTAGCTGGTTTTCAGTCTACACAATCATAACATCCGTTAAAAGTCCCCATACAATTAAATACCACACCTTCAGAAATAAGCCCCTAAATTTTCCATCAATGTTGTTTTTTATTTTTTTTTTTCTTTCATTTCCAATATATAGAAATGTTAAAGCAAATAGTAATGGAAAAACTTTTGAATTCAAACATTTAGTTAAAATTAATTTCTTTTAAATTGTTGTTGGCAATAATTTTAATTGAAGAGACAATTTTTTTTAACAAACATTGTTATAAGGTTTTTTTTACATTTTTGTTTATTTTACTTTCCATGCCGTATAAAAAGTTTATAATCCTTGCTACTTCCGTTTAGTAGGGATCGTCAGCGTCGTCGTCGTTATTTGTTTGTTTTTATATCCTGTTTATTTTGATGGTATTATATTACCAAGATTTTTTTATAGTAATTGCGAATGTGTGTGTTTGTAAGTTTTTTGCACAATTTTCTAATTTTCCATTGACCGCGTTTTTACAATTGAATAATTAGAAGAATTGTTTTAATGTCCTTGATATGTATTTGTTAACAGTTTGAATTTCTTTTCTATAATTCACTTTTTGATATATTTTACGCAATACCTTTAACTTTTCAAAGAAAAAAAGGATATTATAGGGGATATTGTGCAAATAAAATATTAAAAAATTATAAACGAAATTACTACGTTCTCGTAATATCAATACACTAGACGTAGAGATTAGTTTCTTTATGATTTTAGTCCTGTAAAGCAGAAGGTTGCCTTTAGGCGCTATATATTAAAAAGGTACGATTACACCCTACAACAAATTTAACCTGTTTTTCTTACACATGAAAAAATCAATATGTACAAGAACCTAGAGATCACATATTGGTAATCTGCGTTTTCCCGTCAATATTCCTTTTAAAAGGACTTTAAAGTTTCACTTTTTTCAAAAAAGTATTCAAATTCATGTAGCCAACATGGGTGTCAAATGAAAGGTGAGAATACTTGCGATTTTTAAAAAAATATTGGTTTTAAGTTTTCGCGAATACTAATTTCACAAATGATATTTTAATCCTTCAATATCCTTGATGATTCTAAATTCGGAACGAACACGCAAGCTGCGTTGCTCAGTTTCACCTAGATTAATGAACATCTCTCCAAGAATTTTGGTACAAAAAAAGGGAGACAAATCAGTTCAGCGGTTAAAAAGATATGAGTATTTATTTTTTTTATTAATCATATAATTACAAATTATATACTAATACCCTAACCAAGCACTAGCTACTATGGCTTTCGGCGCGTTTTAGCGAAAACAGACCAGTGTCTCTGGTGGGAATCGAACCCACGACCCCCGCACTGATAAGCCAGCACGCTACCAACTAGCCTACCGGAGCGCACAGACATGAGTATAAATATGAAGGTATCTCTAAATGTTGCACGGAAATTGGTGTACTTAGAACAAATTCATCTCTAGGCTTCTTGTGAATAAAATATTTTTTTAACCAGAAGCTAGAGGTGAATAATATTTTATTTTTACCTCAAATTCACATAAGTTGTTTTAACCCTCAAAAATGCTGGGTTAGTCCGATATAAAAATGTTTTAAATATTCGTGCTTAGCATGCCAAAATTAATTAAAATGTATATGTCGCAAGACATATTTTTATTAAAACAGTTTAACCCTCCAACTGGCAAACGATGTTTTGCAACGAAATTCATACCATGTGCTCCACTCGAAAAACAAATAATAAGTTCTTCAACAAAATCTTTAGCCAGATCGAAATACTAGTATCAACCTAGCTAATATGTTTGATTTGCTTTATTTTTGTAAATATACGGAGGTTGAAAGCTCGTTATAAATTGAAAATAACATAAAAATAATCTCGATGTATATAAAAACAAAAAATTGTTTATCGTTTCCTAATTTAGGCGATATGAGCCAAAATAATTTAGGCTGCATTTTGGAAACTAAAGGATATGAAAGAGAAGTTTTGGACAAAAATTATTTCTCTTACCAAGATATAACCACACTCGAAAAAACTATTTTTTTTCTGCTCCTATTTAAGAAGATATTTCGATTTTCACTTTTTGGAAAAGCGAAATTAGGCGAAAAAAGTATCTAAACTTCAATTTATATTGTTCAAACTTCAACGCTTTGCTATTAATACTTATTATTGTATTCTTTCTGCAAAAATAGTTAAGACGATGTCCTTTAGAGGAATCCTAATGAAATCCTGTGAGTCCTTGGACCAAAGTAAGGACTTATTGTTAAAGGTAAAGCTTCAATCTTACTTATATTTTATTATAAAGAGGTTTTAGTCAACTTAAATTACTAGATATTTTGAATTTTGAAAACTATGTTTATTCAAAAATAATTATTTTTTGAAATTGTACGAAATTTTGATTTTGAAGCTTTCTCGCTTCCAAACCGTGGACGGCACACGAAAATTTTATTCGCAAAATATTTAGCAAATTTAGTTTTCTATCGGAATATATTAATTTCTAAGTATAAAACGCTCACTTGACGCATTTGATGCAGCCTTACCCCTTAGAGGGTTAAGAAAAATTAGCAAAAATCCAAAACTTCGTTCGAGGGACGAGTTAATGCTATTCGATTTTTCATAAATTTGCACCACCTAACTTTTAGCCCTAGTTCTCTAAGAATAGCAACAATAACTGATAAAAATCGAAAGTTTAAAAAAATGCCGCTCTAATGGACACTGAAAGGATGTTTATATGTTCATTGAATATGGTATGTCAATGTAACTCCTATTTACAGAAAAAAGTGTTGGGGTTTTTTTCAAATGCTAGTACAAATGTCAGATTGATATGTTAACATTTAAAGTTTTCTATATTTTAACACCCACAAAACAGATATTTTCAATTTAACATACATGTCAATGACAAATCTTAAGAAACCCAGTAGAAAATTTCAAATTATTCAACTGAATTCTAAAAAAACCAAAGCTGTCAAGCTTTTAGATTGTAACTTTTAAATTAAAAATTTTTAATTAAAGAAATTGAATTATTTCGGTCGAAAACATACACACAGAAAACAGTTTTGTAGTTGCAACCGAATTTTTTGCCAACTGAATTTTTGTGGTTCACTATTATGAAATTTTAATATTATTGTAACAACCGACATTTATTAACAAATTTCGAATTTTTATTGTAACAATTGAATATTTTTATTGTAACAATTGAATTTTTTATAAAATTCTATAAATAGATTACCATGCGTTCAACAAAATTTATTTTATTAATAAAAAAATTATATGCCTCGAACTGGGCACGAACCGGCAATCATCCGTTTGTCAGGCAAGTACTTTACTTTTAGCCTAAACCCAATTTAAATATGTTTTTTTTTTTTAAATTCAACCTTGAATACTTTCTAGTTTCAAATTTAAATATTAGTCTAAAAATAGAATTGTAGGTACAATAGAAATTCGGTTGCTAATCTCAATATTTCAGTGGAGTTACCAAAACTATAAAAAAATTTATATTTTAAAATTATTTTATTAATAAAAAATTCTTATGCCACGAACTGGGCTCGAACCGGCGACCTTCTGCTTTCCAGGCAATTATTTTGCCTCAATACAATACCTTGAATTTGTATTTTCAAATTTCTACCTACAATATTATTTTCTTTCAAGTTTAAATATGAATGTCTAAAAATAGTTTTGTATATAAAACAGAAATTCGGCTGCTAATCGTAATGTTATATTAAGAGTTACCAAAACTATAAAAAAATTTTATATTATTTTAAAATTGGTAGATTAGATTAGATCAGAAGGCACTATGCACCGCGACCAATGTAGGTCTTTTGTGCTGCCTAAAGTTACCTACAGATTCAAGCTACCTATAAAGTCAATTATCCTATTATGCAAAATGTTCGCGATGTCGGAAGGCGAAATGAAGCGAACACCTAGAAACCTAAGTCTCCTATCACAAAGCCTGGGACATTCGCAGAGAACATGCTCCGAGGTCTCAGACATCATCTCACAAAACCTATACATATCCGTGTCCGATTGACTTCTTGTGCAGATGGTATCTGAGATTACAGTGTCCAGTTAAAAACGATGCAGAGGATATATGTAAATATTCGATTTTAACTGCAAATATTTTATTCAAGGAATAAAATCTCCGAAAAGTGGTTGGCTGTTGGTATTAAACGTAATTTAGAAGATAATATTTTTTCAATATTGATAAGGAAAAACAATAGTTTGAATGATGTGACTGTGTTTTGGTTAATTTTACATATTTTCTGTTTACAATATAGTTTAATATTCTGATGATGAATTTTAAGTACTAACAATTAAAATTATTGAATAATGATTAAATTTTGTTGGTTACAATGTAATTCTAAACAATTTATTCTCTGTGTGTAGAGATAGTTGCCAATTTTATATTTATTTTACAATTATTTTTTTCGAGAACAATGTACGGATTAGAAGCAAGGAAGAGTCAAAATCAAAATATCGCAATAAAAATCGTTAAACATTCTTAAGTAACAACACCAAAGCAATAATTTTTAGTGTGTAACACTATTTTGATGATATTTATGATCCCAGAAAAAAATAGTGCTTACCCAGAAGCAGTTCTGGAAGGCATTAATTAATTACCAAGCGATTACACAGCAAATCCAGAAGGCATGACTTTTGTTCGCGATATACCACTTGGTATGACTCTTTTTAGCAGGTGAAAAGCGCTTCTTTAGAAAGAGCTTTTTTGTGTTTACTGCTTTTTAAAAGAATGCCTTTAGGAAAGCACATCAAAATGCCTTCCTAATTGCCTTATTGTATGCAAGAAGGTTAAGCGCTATTTTGGAAGCATACAAATCGAGTTTATTTTTTGCTGAAATATCAGTAAAATAGGACTGGGTTTCTCGATATATGCTTAACTTTTATCGGCATAGTTATATCGCCTTATTTGAATATTTTCCTATATGTTAATGCCAAAGAAAACGCATTAGAGCTTTAAAGAGTTATGTTAAGCTGGAGTTAGGTTAAGTGATGTCAGATTTCCAATTGGGTTAGTAATTTTTGTTCACCCTAACAAAATGTTTTTTATTTCTAAATGAAATAAATGTCAAGTACTAAACATTTGACTTATTTTGTTCTATTTTATAAATTTCTAAATGTTTATTGAAAAAAAGTTATTTCATTTTAGAAAAATCGTTGAATTTGTTAGCTCAAAGTCTCGTTACGGGGTTTTAAATCTTCTATTTCAGTGCAGCTTTCTTTATTTAATAAACTTTAGTATCCATTGGACTTAAAACTTTATTTATATTTTAATTTTTTAGTAAATTTGCATTTTTTCTTTAACTTTTTCTTTTGAATATATAATTTTTATGTTTTTTTTTGCTAATTTTGTTTTCAATATAAAAAATTATTTATATTGATTGGCTGCAACTAAAAAAACATTTTAATTTCCGCTCTAGACTTTTAAAGAAAATATAAAAAAAAAAAATTCAATCAAATGTCCAACAAATGCAAAGTAAAAACGGAAAGTTTTAAGGGCGTTACACCTTATTACAAAAAGACTTGAGTAAGGTCTACTGCATTTAAAAGAGGTGGAGGTTAAATGATATCCTTTTGAATATAGTCATTATAAAAGAAATTCGATTTAATCCCCTAAACAGCAAGACCGCCTGTAGATGGGGGTTAATAAAATTTACCGTAAATGCGTCAAATGATTATTTTATAATCTAAAATTAAGCTATATCGATAGAAACCCTACTACATATTTTGTTACGGAATTTTTGGAATACAGAGAAAGATTTTGAAGCAAGTTCAAAATTTTGAAAATAATTATTTTGAAATGAGAACAAATTTCAAAATAGCACAACAATTTAAATGCCGACAGAAAAACATTGATTTAACATACAAAGTTCGGTTGAATAATAAGCTCTTAAAGAAAGTCCTAGAAGACTCACTGAATCTTTTCAGGGCCCTTCAAAGCCCAAGTAAAAAAGTGTATATATAGTGTGTTTTAGTACATTGAGAGAATTATCTTCACTTCAGTTATGAATTTCTTCATAGCTTTAATGAAAATTATCACTTGAAACTCGTCCATTGAAACTTTTCATATAATCAATGAAATAGGGTTCATTAAAGTCAATGTTTATGAAAAGTTTGAGTCATAAAACTAATTAATGATTCCGACAATGCAGCGTTTATAGAATTTATGAAACATTTATTAATATTAAGAAGTTTCCTTGAATTAATAACACTCTTCATGAATGTCTTGAAAAATGCATTGGAACTAGTTCATTGGCTTAACCGCTACATATGATTTTTTAAACAATTTTATTGAAGTCCAAAATTAATAAGTCAACATTAAAATAATAAAGCATTTTATAAAATATTTTGAACACTTGAGAATAATATCTAAAAACTAAAGTTTGAAATACATAAAAATTAATGAAATTATGAAATTTTATAAAAAAAAAAAAAATAAGTCTTTGAAATAATTTCATAGCTCTAAAGAAAATTTTTATTTAATTTATGAAAAAATAAGTTATAAAATCGAATGAATTTTTTTTTATGTAACTATAGGAAAAAAAAAATGAAAAATTTCTTAATTTGAATCTATGAAAGATATTTTATGAAATTGTTTCAATAATATCATGAAGGATAATTCTTTCAGTGTATAATTATTTATATGGTCATATAAACACTTATGTTAAAGCATACATATTTGTATCTAATTGTATATAGCTTTGTGTTATTTCAAAATTTGTATATATAGCAATATATTATTTTATATGGTCCTGTATATAATTGTACTTAATATACCCAATTATATATTACTATATACACAATATATGGGCTCGTATATAATTCAACTTTAATATTCACATAATTATATATAACTATATATGAGCCAATTTTAAAATTATTTTTCTTAAAATTTTTGATAAAGCCATATATATAAAATTATATAGAAATTTATAAGACCCCACGATTTGAATATTTTTGTATAAACACAGATGTGATTATATATGGTCCATTATAAAGCCACATCCAATTATATGCCATGGTCCATTATATAGTCACATCTAATTATATTCTAAGCGATTTTACATATAATTATAAAATATTCGGAGTTATCATTTAGGAGTTAATATAAAAAATTTTGATTTTGTTTAATAAGAAGGACTTAAGCGTCATCGGGAGCACATTTGCGCAAAATTTATGTAAAAGTAGCTCTTTAAAAAATTGTAAGATAAAATGTATAGTCGAAAGATGGAAGAAACGTAAATTTTTCTACAAAACAGAAAAATATTATATTATTAAACTCTTCGGAGTTCAATTTCTAAATAGGGTTCATCTCGTAAAAGGACTAAAAATAATATTTGTCAACAATGACATGTATTCAATACAAAAACTACATTTTAGAGCTTGTTTGCTGGCAGGGCAATAAATTGTTAATTTTTAAAAATATGGTTTAAAAAGTAACAGTGCTAATTTTGTGGTTTCAAAGTTGATTTTCCTTTATTTTTTTGCAAATCTTTTAATTTAAAAAATTATTTTAATATATGACAATAACAACAAATGACTTCATTTTTCAATATTTTTATTATCCTTCATTTTAATATATTTTACTAAATATCAATTAAAACATTATACCCCTAATACCTCCTACTCCTAAACATATGTGCATAATCTGTTCAAATTTTTGAACAAAAAACAACACATTATGGAAATCAACAATATTATTTTTCCACACAATTCATTTCCATTTAATTTATACATATTTTTTTTGTTTGTTCCTGTTAACAATTTTTTTCTGATTAATAACCAGGTAAATGGATGGATGGCTGACAAGATAGATGAATGAATTTATAATATTTAAAATCAACAGCGAAAAATAACAAAAAATATTTATTGTAGAAATACTGAAACCAACAAAAATTTGTATTTTATTGATTAATTTTTCCTGTATTCTACAAAATAAAATCCCAAATAAAAAAGTATATATATAATTATATATAGTTGTGTATAATCATAAATGATCGTATATGGTAACGTATTGAATTAGATATAATTAAATCTGATATTGATTATATAAAAATTATATAAACCAATTTTTATATAATCAATTTTAAGTCATATAAAATTATATATAACTATATATAATCCAATATATAATTATGTCTGCTTTGAATTTTTTTAATGTGATTATATATAATGATTTATAATATTAAATTTAATAGAATTATATATAATTATATCCACAAATTTTCTTACCAATTTATGTATATTTATATATAATTCGTTATGGTTTATTTAATTTTTTTTAATCGGGTATAAGAAAACTGCGCAAAAAAGATATAAAAAAGAAATTACAACTTTTTTGTTTTAAATTACAAAATAAAATAAATATAATTATTGAACTGTTACATGATAGACAAACGTCATTCCAAAAAAAAAACTAAGAAAGATCAATATTATCATTTTAATAATATTCCTCTTTGGGTTTGTTCAAAAGAACTGAAATTTGTGTTATAGCTATTTTCAAATATTTATTTATATAACTAAATATTGAAAAGTTTTTGCAAAATTTAAGTTGTATATTGAAATTGTTGTGGAAAATTAAACAATTGTTAGAACATTTATAATTAAATAAATAATTATAAATTAAACAAATAAATTGTAATGATTTACAACTTCCCAGTAAAATTGTAAAATCCAAATAACAGGTTGCAGAACAACCTATACTGTATTACAATCGGTTCTAATTTCTGTTCTGCAACCGATTCTTTTTGTATGGAGTTTGTCCTATTTGCAATAGGCTCTTTACCTCAAAACAAGAACAGGTTGCTTTTGAACCGGTTCAAGAATCTTCTTCAGGAATCTTCTTCTAGAACCGGTTAAATGTTTCCAACAAACCCTATGCCACTGCTAGCCAATGGTTACTCCGCAGTTATCATTCACTTACATTTTAACCAATAAAATTATAAATGAACTTTCTTGTAATTTTATTTTAGAAAATCTATTTTTAGACCAGCTTTTTTTTACGATTTTACCAACATTTTGCCAATGTTGGAAATTTTGTTTACCCAGAGTTTTTCCGAAACTTTTTGAATATATGGACCTTATGACTAATATAAGGAAAATTTCGATAGTAAGGCTGATATTAATTAATTATTAATTAATAATCATATAATTAAAAATTATATACTATTACCCTAACCGAGCACTAGCTACTATGGCCTTCGGCGCGTTTTAGCGAAAACATACCAGTGCCTCTGGTGGGAATCGAACCCACGACCCCCGCACTAATAAGCTAGCACGCTACCAACGAGCCTACCGGGGCCTTTTGACTAATGATGTTATCATATTAGGATTGAGAAACCACTAGTTGCCAGCTTGTACCACCTGTTACAGTACCACCCGTTACAGTGCCTTGTCAACGGTGGTCCGTTTGTCTTTTTCTGACTGGGTTAGTTTAGACTATATTGCATGGCAAATGTTTCAAAACAATTGAGAAATTTAATGCCCAAACCCACATTTAAGGTTGTATCTTTAAAATTTTAATAGGTATAACATTTAAATTATGTCAGAAGTAAACAAATTTACTACATTTTCACTTTAAAAAAACTTTTCAAAAAAATTTAAAAAATAGTAAACCTTACTAAAAGACTTTAAGAACGAACTCATAATTTGGTTGAAGTAACTACTATAAAAATAAATAATGCACTCATAATAAAACATGCATAAAAATACGAAATTATTGTCAAAACAACGAAAACGTTTGTAAATTAAACTAATTTTCGTTTAATATACGAAAATTTTTGTTATTTTGACATTTTTTTGTATTTTTATTTTGTTGTTTTGTTGATTATAATATATATTTAAGAAAAATTTTCCAAAAAAAAACATCAACAAAAACATTAATTTTGAACACTAAGTAAGATTTAGGTCTAAACTTTTCAAATAAGTCCGTACTTTGCTGTAAAGACTTACAGAATTCTTTTAGGATACCTTTAAAGGACATCATTTCGAAAACAAAACGAATATATTTTGTATAAGTAGCAAGTGTCCAATTTCCACGGTATATATTAAAGTAAAAGTGATTTTCGCTCAATTCGAAATTTCCAACGAGTGGAAATTAGGGTTGGCATTCAATACATTTTGATAATAGCGGTAGCTTATAAACCGTGATCTGTACAGGGGAAATTTATTCACTAAATATTAGTAAATTAAGTTTTCTATCAAAATAACTTAATTTTCAATTATAAAACACACACTTGGCGCATTCTATTGTCAATTTTATTATCGACGCGCTAGAAAAAATATTATGTTTGTTTTTATTAATATAATGATGTTACAAGGACCTCTTTAACAATTTAAAACTAATTTGTTTAATATTTTTCATAAAAGTATTTCCTTTTTTAAATTTGTCAAAAATTTATCTTGACCCAGATTATGATAAAACAAACAATAGATGAAAAACTTGAAATACTTTAAAAACAAACTAAAACTGTCAAAATATAACTACTAAATACAATTAAAGATAATTGAATTTATAACACAATAAACAAAACGTCAGTTTTAGAAACTTAAAAAGGACGAAAGGAAGGTTATTTTAAAAGAAACAACAAAAAAAAAACTTTAAAACGTAGTAAGGACATTAGAAGGCAACACCTAAAAATTAAAAAAAATATAAAAACAAAACTAGATATTCTTAACCCATTTTACACTGCCGTTGCTTTACAGCAACACCTACTTTTAAGGTCCTATAATTCTGGATAGGCGGTAGATATAATAACGCAGTAAAAAGCATGTAATAATTTGAGGTATTTTCTATACAACTAATTAAAAAAAAACTTTAAAACTTTTTTTTAATTAATTAAAAAAAATTAATTTTTAAATTTTTTTTTGTCACTTTTTTGATTTGATTATTAATTTGTAGAAACAAGACCGGTGTTATAAAATGTATACGCTGATTTGGTTAAGGAAGTATGGGAAAATTTTTTGAATGAGAAAAATTTACTATGCAATATGTACTTTTTATGCAAAATTAAAAGATCGGATCAAGAAATTTCAGAACTTGTAAAAACTTTAATACTCAGAAAATTACTTCATATTTTTTTATAATGTGAAAAATTAGCTATTTTCCTTCAATAAACAAAAAAAAAATTGATTCGCCAGTGTTGCCGTATTATAAATTTTGTTGGGCGCTGTGGTGTAACGGTTAGCGAGTTGGACTGTTACACAGATGGTCCCGGGTTCGATTCCCGGTGACGGCAACATCAATTTAGAAATATCTATCCCTCATTTGTATCGCAGCTCCCACCATCGGTGTTCCCATAGCACTTAACCCCACCGAAGTAAAATAATTAATCAGGGCTATGAACCAAAAAGCTTCAATAAGTTCGCCAACTCTCCATCATGTGGCGAGCAAGAACTGTTCTATGACTTATCATCTCGAGCAATTACATATCTGAAGCCCTTCATCTCTCCCCACCTTTCATCTCTCCTCTATCCCCTTTCCAAAGAAAGCAACACATTAATAAATAGGAAGAATTTCCTGCGGGTTGCTTCTCTTTAAAAAAAAAAAAAAAAACACCTGAAATTTTTAAAAAATTCTCAAAAATCGTGAAAATCCTATAGATCAAATTATGCGTTACGGTTTGATACATACACGCAGAGAAATAAAGTGCCAACAGAATTGAATTTTAGTGGTAAAAATTAATTTTTTGGGTGTTGCAACCAAAATTCAGTTGAATTAACCAAAATTTTTTCTGAATTTCAGTCGTATTAACCGAATTTTAGTTGTAGTAACAAAATTTTAGTTGACAAATAGATAAATATTTTTTTTGTGTGTATTTGCTTTGCCAACAAATAAAAATTATAAATTAAAAAAAAAATATTAACCCGTTAAGTACATAAAAAGCGTCAAAGTTTGAATATAAATTGCGAATACCACCGCTAGAGGGCGCCATAAGTGTACAAAAACTTTAGAAAAAGCTAACTAAGACAACGTTACATCTTTCTACCAAATTTCGTAAAAAAAATTTCCACATAATCGATAAGTGGTATAAAATGGGTTAAATAAACAAAAATTATTAATCCTTAATAACAAAAAAGAAGACAACACTAAAAATAAACAAGTCGTGCGAAATAATAATTAAATTGAAAAATCTTAACGACAAATGACTGACAAACTTGCCAAACTGTATGTTTTTTTGCTAGTTTTTTTTTTTTAGCTCTAGACTGACTGATATACCATTTGGGGGTGCTACACATAACAATAAAGCTTTCTGATATGTTTTCGCTATTTTCTAAAATCACACTAAACTACGCAGTTTTTAATTGATTTTTTTTTCAAAATTTCGTTAATGTTGTTAATGCATTATGTATTAATAGTATATACTAATATTAACAAATTATTGTATTTATGTTTTTTTTTTATAGTGTTATTTTAGGCGTTTAATTTGCTATTATGTATTTTGTTTGTTTTCATAAGTTTTTCTTGACACACAAATTATATGAACAATGGCTCAAAAACTTGGATTTGTGCTTAATTTATAACTTTTCCTGACATAAAATTTGGGAAAAGTTAAATTGAAGAAAATAGAGTTGTAACTTTAGTGTACGATTTTGGCCTTAAAAAAAATTGAGAAATTGAACGAAAAAAATGATTTAAGGTCTTCCTATTTTTACTTCATAATGAGTATTTTTTAATAAGCTTTCCTATGATATATACTATTATATACCAGAGATAAATACTTATCGTAAAATAAGCAAATATTTTGTATGGGAAAGTACAAGAAAAACACATTTTCTCATATTTTACTAAAAAAAAATCAAAAATGTAGTCAAAATTATAAAAAAAAAAATATTTAAAAAAATCACAAAAAATATAAAAAATTAAAAAACAAAAATGGAGTCAAAATTATAAAAAAAAAATCACAAAAAATATTTAAAAAAAAAACAGAAAACAAATATAAAAATTAAAAAAATCAAAAAAAAATCAAAAAAAATCACAAAAAAAAACAAAAACGGAATCAAAATTATAAAAACATCACAAAAATTATACAAAACAAAAAAAGAGTCAATACCGCCACGTCCTCGATTTCTGGCTTCGGCTGAGAGTGGTGTAGTATGAAATCATCAAACACATCATCATATTAATAAATTTCAACAAACGATATCACAGTAAATAGAAGAGATTTGTAAACAATTTAAAAAGCATTTTTATGGAAAAAAGGAGAAATGTAGCGAAAAATACCATGAATATAGCGAAAACCCAGGTTTTTTCAAACTTTAGGTTAAGATATCTCAAGGAAGGAACAAGATATAACAGAGGTTAGTTCCTTATTTTGAAGGCAATTGGTAGGACTTTCAGATCACATAACAATTAATTAATTTTATAAATTAAGGAATTCGCGCTGTATAAAGTCTCGAATATGACGAAAACGAGGTTTCTTCAAGCTTTAAGACTCGAAAACCTGATGTGAAGAGAAAAATTCTGAGATCAGATTCGGATTCAGCGCAGCTCAAACCTATACAAAAGTATACTCTGGTCTCAGGGTTAAAAATTCAGTATAATTGTACATTTTAAAAATACAGCCTAAAAACGAAGAAAGCTTAACCCTCTAACATGTAAGAAATTAAACTATTTCTATAAAAAACCAAATTTAAAAAATCTGCGGAAAGATTATATTTAGTAGTATTGCCAACGCCTTTAAGTTTAATTAATATATACTGCAGTTTAGGTGTGTTTTCGCTCAATTTCGCCTTTTTCAAAAAACGAAAATCGCCATATCGTTTTAAGTACAACAACAAAAAGGATAATTTTTGGACTGTAGTTATATCTTGATAAGAGGAATAATTTATGCCTAAACTAATTCATGTTTATGGACTAGTTTCCGAGATTCCTTTTAAAACTATTTTGACCCGTATCGCCTAAAATAGGCAACGAAAAAAAATTTTGGTAATAGAATATATTGTTTATTTTACGTGCTAAACATGTGGTATAAATTTAATTGCAAGAGCTTAGGCTGGTGTTAGGGTTTAAAGCAGACTTAGGCATTAGAGGCCTGTGCACAAATTGAATATTTTCGGAACATTTATTTTCTATATACATTTTAAACTTTTCGGCTCTTATCGCCTAAATTAAGCGATAAAGCTAAATTTAAATTAACGCCCTTTTTGTTAATTTTTCATTTTAAAACTAAAATTTCATGCATTAGAAGTTACATTTATTTTTTAAATGATAACTTTCTGACCCATAGTCCTTTATATTTTCATAAACTCAGGGTGTTTGTACTCTTCTGATTTCATTATTTTTGTTCAATTTCATTTTTATATTGTTTATTTTTTTTTTTCTTCAATACAATGATGGTTATAAAATTCATTCATTCGTTTCAATTTCGATTTTTTTTTTGTGTTTTCTAAATATTTATTTTGCAATATTCTTGTTCTTGTTATTTCTTCATACATTTTTGTATAAAAACAGGTCATAATTTACTACAGTTTATGGTTACACATTTCATTCAAAGGAACAATATGTTTTCATATGGTTTGGTCAGTTTGCAAACTGCTTGTAACCACAAAAAATAAAACATTAACGACCATTACGATAAGGAAAAATAAAAGAAAATGAAGCAAGAAAAACCATTGATTTTATATTTTGCCAATAAATTACTAAGAAAAAAAAATTTATTTTATATGAACAATTTTTTTTTTTTTGTTTAATTTAAAGGTGAAAAATATAATTTTTCATTTAAGAATTTTTATGTATGCAAAATAAGTAGGTAACATTTTCAATGTCAAATAAATTATAAAGTAAAGAAGAAAATTTGTTTATAATGAATGAAGAAGTTTTTTAGATAAATTAAAAAAAAAATATATATATTTTTATGAATGAAATAGTTTTTTTTTTACAAAAAAAATAAACAATTTTTCTTAAATTTCGTACAACGAATTTGTATTTTCTTAAGATTTTATGAATGAACTAAAATTTATGTACGGGAGGTCAACAAAATTTATTTGGGCTCCCAAGCGTATGAGTATTATTTTGAGAACAAATAACACTCATACGTTCAGTTGAACTGGGTATCAATTATGTATCTTTTTTAAGACACACGACAATGAAATGACACCTAAATCATTCTCGTTTTAACAGCGTAAATGTAACAATTTTTGTTGCATCGGATTCATATGGACATTTGTAAGCCATGAAATGAGTAAACAAAATTAGTTCCATCCCCGAAAAGATAATGATTTAGGTGTCATTTCATTGTCGTGTGTCGTAAAAAAGATACATAATTGATACCCTGTATAAATTTAAAATAATCATATCGATTGGGGGTTTTATTTTCATCCAGTTGATACCCAGTGTTATAAATTTTGTCTTGTCTTTGTAATAAAAAGATATTTATATATCTTTGTAATAAAAAGATATTGGAATTTCATAAATAAAAACATTCAAAATTATTATCTTTCGGCAAAAATGAGATTCGAAAAATTATAGGAAACTGAGAGCTAGAATCGCTATATATAATTTTAGAATAAAACAATGTCTACAAAAATGTATAAAGACATCGAAATTAATATATGTTTAAAGGATATCGTCTTAACTCGAAATTTGTCAGAATTATTATGTATATCTTTGTTCGCTATAAATTTTTTTTATTTTTTAACAGAGTTGACGGAAATTTGGTACACCCTTTTCCCATACTTCTGAGAAGGTTACCATATATTTTTTTTATCGGCCACGCCCACTTTTTAAATAAAAATATTGTTACTTAATAATGAAATTTTTATTTTTCAACGGATTTTAATCAAACTTGCTATACATGTTCCGTATACCTCAGCCGAGGTTG
Organism: Delia radicum; assembly: GCA_021234595.1. Classification (NCBI taxonomy): domain Eukaryota; kingdom Metazoa; phylum Arthropoda; class Insecta; order Diptera; family Anthomyiidae; genus Delia; species Delia radicum. Next base: position 12,476,321 of record CM037855.1, on the reverse strand, counting down.
ACATATACTTTTTATTGCCTTTAATTTATTTTTAATTTTTGAAAGTATTATTTTTTTCTCAAACCTCAAACCACAGGTAAGATTGCCACATACTTTTTATCGATTACGCCTACTTTCGCGCCCACTTTTTTTTAATATTCAATACATTTTCACTTTAGATAAAACATGTTTTCTTTCACTGGAACTGGCTCAAAACTGGAACAAGTGATCATCATACCCCAGTGATCATAATTGACCGCTCCTATCTTTTTTGTAAATTTTTTTTTTATCTTCTAAAGGATTTCGCTTGAATTTGTTGCACATAATTCTCATTTTCCAGGCAAGCTCGAAATATATTTTTATCTACCACGCCCATTTTTACTGACATTTTTTTAATTTATATATGTATATATTAGCTTTATGTGTTTGTTATATTTTCATTTTAATTTTTTAACGGATTTTACACTCATAATAATCCATGCTAAAAGTTTTCGTCGTCAAAACAACGAAATCTTTTGTAAAATGAACAAATTTTCGTTTACTTTACAAAGTTTTTAATTATTTTCACATTTTATTGTATTTTTACGCATGGATTATTATCAGTGTACTAAAACTTTTTATACAAGATCCCTTTATCACTGGCAAGGTTGCCATACAAATTTTTATGGATCTCGCCCACTTTTCCTAAAACATGTGAAATTTGCAAAGCGTAAGCTAATTTTTTTATGTTCTGGACTATGTTCTTTAAGCGAATCCTGTCATCATCCTGTAAGTCCTTAAGCAAAAAATGTCTATTCGTACTACTCGCTTGTCAGGTAGATCTCATCCATTTGATGTCTATAGTCTGGCTTTACAGAGAAAATTCGTTTTTCAGTCGCAATAGCCGTATGTGGAATCGTCTCCCTATGGATGTCTTCCGTACAGCTTACAATGTAGAACAATTTAGATCAGGAGTGCCCAAAAGTTCCTTATGGAAGAGCAAACACCAATACATTTAAAGAAAAACTAATTTTTATTCAACATTTTTTGTTGTAAAAACCAATACATACAAAGAAAAAAGAAAAAAATATTTCAATGTTTACCAGCAAAGCATACGAAAGTGTTGTTGCTGTGCACTTGCGTGTATACAGTGAGGAACGACAAAAAAACTTATAAGACAAAGTTGTTTGTGTATTTCGTATTGCTAGTGCTGAGCGCTCTATATGTGTATTAAAACACACAGCCTATAGCTAAGTGTTTTTACAAAAACAAATGAGTACCAAGCGCATAGGCCGTGGGCACCCCTGATTTAGATCAAATGTCCACAAACACTATTCTCTCTCTCCTACTCCTATTGACCTATTTTACTGATATCAACACAATGCAACACAAAACACTCCCCTGAGAGTTGGTTCAACGTAACAAAACAAATTATTTAATATTTTTATAAATTTAAAAAAAAATGTTCCACTTTTCGAAATTTTGTCTATATAATTTTCATTTTGACACCACGCAATGAAAACTGTGGCAACCCTGAAGCTTTGAAAACACAAAAAATTACAAAATCTGAGGAGTTAATGGCAAAAAAATGTTTTAAAAAAGGTAAAAAAAAACCAAAACTACAAAAAACTTTTTGAAAGAAAAAGTAAAATAAATTTAAGTTACAGAACAACTTAAGAAAAAGCTGTTTTCAGCACAAAAAATAAAAATTACAACAAAGCAAATATAAGCGAAAATGGCACAAAAAACAGCAAAAAGACCATATTTTATTTATCTTATCAGGTCATAACTTTTATTTGTGAAAAATATTGGAAAATTCATTGTGAACATTTTGTGTTCAGAAATTTTACAAAAAAAATTTAAAAAATTTTGTTAAAATATTTTTTTTTATAAAAAAAAAAAAATTATTTTTTGAAAAAAATCTTTTTCATATGAGTAGAGGAAATTTTGTAATTCAGAATTTTTATAAAAAAAAAATTTGTTAAATTATTTTATTTTATTTATAAAAAAATTAATTAAAATTTATTTTTGAAAAAAAAAAATATGTATATTTAAATTTTCTTAATATTTTTTATACAAATAGCTAAACATGTGTTCTAAACACCTTGAAAATTTCATATTAAAATCTCTACTACTTTTTGATCTACAAATATGTCTCCTGAAAGTTTTTTTTTAAATTTTTTTTTTATTATTATGGAGACGTACTAATTTTTTTTTTTAGATATCTCAAAGAGATATCTGACTTTTTCAGGTTGCTTAGAAAAAAATTATTAAAAAAATTTAAAGAATATTTTTTTTTAAAAATAATTTTTAATTTTTTTTTATAAAAAACTTTAAAAATTTTTTTAAATTGTGTAACAAAAACTGGATCGATTTAATTAATAAATGTTGCCATAAATTTTTTAAACTAATTGTTCAGATTTCTAAAACAAATTTTAAAATTTTCTTTATAAAAATAAATATCTAGTTCATATTTGTTAGTTTTTAAGTTCCACAAACAATTAAAATTTTTAGACTGCAATTTAATGCACAATTTCTTAAATTCTGCATTTTAAACATCATTAAACACAATTTGTTAAAAAAAAAATTGTTAACCCAATTTTAAGCATAAATTTAAAAAATTTGTTTGTATAAATATAACTAATTAACGTTCATAAACATAATTTCATATTTCTTAATTAAATATAAAAATATTTTGTTATTAACATAAAGTGCTTAGAATAAGCAAAATTTGTCTATTTAATATTTTTTTAAATGAATATTGCAAAAAAAAAATCAACAAAATTTAAAATATTAAAAGTCAACCTACACACGCACTTTTTTCTTGGCTGAGTGAAATTGTGAAAATAAAAACAATTTATAAACATTAATATCTGTTAATATATTTTTTTGGGTTTCAACTGCATATGAATTATTTGTTTGAAAATTTATAAGTTAACATATGTGGTTAAAAGTTTTTTAAATGCCAAAGTAATTTAAAGAAATATTTAGAAAATGTTTAAAATAAAATTCCATTCATTCCATTAGCTGCTGTTAAATGATGGTTTTTTGCCATTAACAAAGATTTTTCAGAATAAAATAAGAAATTTTAAGTTTTTTATCAACTTGTTGGATTGATATTGAATTTTGATAGATTTTATTTTTATTGCAGACTAAATCAATCGTTGTGTTCTTTACAAGTATTATAAGTAGATATTTTGAATTTAATTACAAAAGGTAAATTTTGCGCGCATTTTCAGTAGATTATTTAAAGTTATTTAACAGAATTTGGGAAATGATCGAAATTTAACTATATCAATAGATTTTTTATAAAGAATTTAATTCAGAAATAAGAAACTTAATTTATCTAAAATCAGATATTTTTAAAAAAACTTTTATTTTTTTATAAAAATTGTTAAATATTTTTCTATCGATACAGAAAGTATCATCGTGTAACTCTGCTTAGTTTTGGAGAAGTTATTCGTTATATATTGTCCTTCTAAAAAAATTTTAATATTTGGTATATTAAAACTACATGACGTATGAGAAATTTTATTACAAAAATGTTAAGTTTTCTTTTATTTTATTCTTCTTAGTTTAAACGAGCTAAAGATCGTTTATTTATTAATTATATATTTCCAATATTTCGTCTCCACATTGGGTGACTTCTTCAGGGAACAAATATTTCAATTTGTAATATTTTTTCCCTGATGAAGTCACCCAATGTGGAGACGAAATATTGGAAATAAATAATTAATAAATAAATGATCTTAAGCTCGTTTAAACTAAGAAGAATGGAATTTTATTACATATATTATTGATTCCTCATTTAGTTTTAACTAGGGATGCCAATCGGGATTGATATTTTAAAATCTCAATCGTTATTAATATTTAAAAATTTCGGGATCGGGATTTACAAATATTTTTTCTCTGTACACCTTTCGCAAAGGAATTTTAATCTATTATCTAAAATCTATCATCTAAAATTTGTAATTATTGTCTGCTGAACTGTAGTAAAACATTGACAAATAATTGGCTGAGACCACTGGGCCACTAACAACTTCTAAAGCATTTATTTTATTAAAATGATGATGCTTTGCTTAAAAAAGTTTGTAGTCGTAAGGTTCCGAGTTCGATCACGGTTCCCGGCATACATTTTTTTTTGTGATTTTTTTATGATTTAAAATATTTTTTTAATATAAAATTGATTTTTTTTTTATTTCTGTAAAAGCTCTTTTAAGACCAGCTTTTCTTTTGTTTTTCAAACGTTGGCAAGTTGATTCCAACCCAGCAGTTATCAATCACTTACGTTTTAAGCTGTCAAGTGTTATATGTCTTGTTAGCTCAGTGGTTAGATCTGTCTGCCGCCAATCTGGCGGCCAGGGTTCGAATCCCGGCGGGACCAAGGTTTTCTATCGAAATAGCTTAAATTATAATTATAAAATGCACATTTTTAATGCATTTGTTGTAAATTGTATGCCACAAATCTCTAAATTAATTTTTAAGACAATGTCCATGCAAGTAAGGATTCTGTGAGGACCAATGTAAAGATTTACTTTAAAAGCTAAATTTTTAATCGTATTTTGATTACATTATCAAATTTTTTTTATTAAAGTAAGTTTTTTTTTATTTTAGAAAATTTTGAATTTGATACGTTTTTTGATTCCAATCCAAGGACTGTGCACTAAAAAATTTCTAAACAAAATTTTTATTACTTTGCGGTTTCTATCGAAATAACCTGTTTTGTAATTATAAAATCATCATTTGATACACTTGTGGTCAATTTTATGAAAAAACCTTTTTATTCATTTTCAAGTTAAGACGATGTCCTTTAAAGATATCATGTTATAATTCTATTAATCCTAAATTTTACAAAATGACGAATTTGACATAATGACAATGTTTAATTTAAGAATATTTCAGTTAAGTGAACACATTTTCAAGTAAAAAGTAGCGAATAGGTAGTTCTGTAGTGAATTATTTTATTTATTAATTTGATACACAGAACATGGCCATATTTGTGGCTTTTAAGTCAATTCTAAGAATTATTGTTATGTATAGTCTTTTTTTTCAATAACTCGTCAAATTTTGTCCGCAATTATACAGTGGAGAATACTCGTGAGTATATGTAAGTACTCATTACACCTAAAGATTTAGGTCGAAAAATATTTGACACTAGAACTAAAGTATACTTTTATAAAGGTATAAGGTACGCTAAATCCAAATCTGGTCCCAGAATCACTCTGCGACATCAGGCGTTAGAGATATATTAACGGAAAAATGTAGTTTTTGATCAAAATACTCCAATTTTTCACCTTCCAGGAAATATATTTTTCATAATACTTGAAACGGCACCTGAGCAAACTACTCTTACCCTTTTTTACAGTTTGTGAATTTTTAAGATATCTTATTTTTTATTGAAATTATCATCGGTTGAACTTGATAATAATTAGAATTTTTTTAAATTTTACTATGCGGGACTTGCAGTTACAACCTAAATTTCAATTTAAATTATTTTCGTAAGGAAATAAGTTATCTTAAAAATTCAAAAAAGAGTAAGAGTAGTTGTTCAGGTACCGTTGCAAGTATTATAAAAAATATATTTTCAGGAAGGTGAAAAATCGGAGCATTATGATCAAAAACGACACTTTTTCCCGTTTATATAGCTCGAACGCCTGATATCGGAGAGTGATTCTGAGACCAGATTTGAATTCAGCGTACCTTATAAATTTAGAAAAGTAGATTTTAGTTCTAGTGTCAAATTACTTTTCTACCTGAATCTTTAGGTGTAAAAAGTACTTACATGTACTCACGAGTGCTCCCGCTCCACTGTATATAAATATTTTAGTAATATTAGATTTATTATTTTTAATTTGTTTCTCAATAAAAACATAAAGAATTTAAATTTCATTCATACAAATTAATTATATAAAGAAATTACGTGCTTAAATACAAAATATTAATTACTAAAATATAAGACACATTTTTATAAATTCTTCAATTTCAAAAAATTTTAAAATTGTGCAAATTTTTTTTTTTTTAAGAACACACTATGGAAAATTTATAATACAATTTGACAAACCCACTATTTGAACTGTTTTAATTCAGTTTTCAAAATTTAAATTTTATTTTTTATGAATAATTTAATAATTTTTAAATGTTTTCTTTAAAACTTTAATGCACTTTTTATGTCTATTTTTGCAATTGCTCATTTAAAGCACACACGTCTTAAATTATTTCATTTGTGTTTTTATTTCAAAAATATTATATTTGAAATGCGTATTTGAATTTATTTGTTTCAGTATGTATCTATATGTAAAATAATAAACTACACACGCTGCTAATTTTTATATTCTTGTAAAAATTTTCTTCTTTTTTTTTTGATATATTTTTTCTTTTTTTTGGAAAATAATTGCAAAACGCGTGCGAAATTGTTTTTAAACGTAAATTCTGAAATAACAATAACAACAATAATGAGACCGTTTGCGAGGAAAATTCTCTACGTGAATAAATAAATTTTTGTTATGGAGTAAAAAGTTGTGAAAGCCACACGTATAGCGGGCATACTGACGATGGAAGAAAATATTATAGAGAAAATGTCTAAAAAAAAAACAATAGCAAAAAATTGTTATGAAAACAAATGCAAACAAATACAGATGTTCCTTTCTTCTTCTTTTTTTAGGTTTTTCCTACAATAAAGAAGTAAAAACCAAAACAAATAATGATGATAATAGAGGTAAACAACAACAAAAATACATCGAAAAGAAAAGAAAATTTAAACATATGGTAGGAAAAGTACAAAAAAAAAGCTTTTATAAAAAGCTTTTGTAAAAAGCTTTCAAAAACAAAAGCTCTTTTGAAAGCTTTGAAAGCTTTTAAAAAGTTTTGAAGACTGATATCAGTACTCATTTAAAACAGCTTTTTGACTATACCGTTACTTATTACTTTTGAATATTCGAATCGCCATTTACAGCTTTCAAAGTTTTGTAGCTTGTTTCCTCCCCCCACCATTTTTCGAGTCAGTTTTCATTAACATTTTAATTTCCATTTGTTTTTCGTGTTGTTTTCTTAATTGTAATGATATAAAAATTTACAGTTATTAATTTTTATGAGTATTTTCACATGTTTGTAATTTTTATTATTTTTTTTTTAACACAATTTTCTTGAATCAAAGGAATTTTTGTAGTTCATAAATAATTTTGTATATTTATACAAAGAAAATTGACATTTAAAAGAATTTTTAATATCAATTTGGTTTTAAAAAAGTCATAAATCTCACATATTTTGGGATTTATATTAAGGAATTTAAAAAAAAATATAAGTAGCACAGTAGGGAATATGTTAATAAATATATAATATACAACAACAATTGAGCAGATAACACTACTCAACGGGCAAAAAACAAACCTGGCTTTGAAACACATATTTTTAATAGACCCTATTGTTCGCGGAATACAAATCTGGCAAAAATGTTTTCTCTCATTTTAAGTTTTTTAGATATCACGGTTTTTATTGACATCTTTGACCCCATTTATTTTCGAAATTTTTCGAAATTTAACCGCAAAATAATGAATAAGGATAAAACTAAAGTTTTCCTTGTAATAGCGGTAAGATATCCTGAAACAAACACCGACATGATTATAACCAAATGAAAGATAATTTTGTGTAGATTTCATGGATGTTAACCCATTCCAGGGTTACGATATTTTCTTTTATTTCGGTAACGGTATTTTAGGGGTATCGATATTTCAGTTATTTCGGTAACGGTTTTTTAGAGTTAACTGTTTTTTTTTACTTATTTCGGTAATGGTATTTTAGCGGTAACTGGTTTATAGTTATTTCGGTAACGTCTTTTTAAAAATAACGGGTTTTAAGTTATTTCGGTAACGGCATTTTAAGCGTTACGTTATTTAAGTTATTCAGGTAATGTCAATGCACTTTCATATTTTTATCCCTATTATGGCGCCTGATTTACAGCGATTATTATTTCTGATCTTGTCAAATTATTTCGGTAACGGTGGATAACGCTATTATTTCGGAAAAGGTTTTTTTAGCGATAACGGTATTTTAGTATTTTCGGTAACTGTGTTTAGTGATATTGATATTTCAGTTATATTGGTAACGATATTTTACGGATAGGTATTTCAATTATCCAGATCCAGCAGGAGGGAAAATGGGACATTTCCTCCCCCAAAATAAAAATTTTCAATACAAAAATATAAAAAAAAAATAGAAAATTTATCATAAATACTCTAACTTGCCTCCCCAAAATCTTTTCCTGGATCCGTGATCTTGTCAAATTATTTCGGTAACGGTATTTTAAAGATAACGTTATTTCAATTATTTTTGTAAAGGTATTTTAGCGATAACGGTATTTTAGTAATTTCGGTAACGGTATTGTAGAGATATTGACATTTCAGTTATAACGGTAACGGTATTTTACGTATATCGGTATTTCAATTAATTTGGTTACGGTTTTTTAGGGATAACGACAGTCAGTTGAAAGGGTTTTTAAATAGATAACGGCAGATAATACCGCTAATTATCTGCCATCTCGGGTAGATTTATATTTTTTTAAAAATGACACGATTTTGCTGTTAAATTACGAAAAATTAAGCAGAATATACGCAAAAATGGGGTGAATGATGTAAATATAAAAACTGCGATATTTCAAAAACTGCAAATGAGAATTTTTTTTTACAGATTTGGATTAAGCGTACCTTAATGTTTCTACGACGCGTTTCTGCAAAAAGTTGAAATTTGTAGAGTTGTGTAATCAACTATCTTATACCGCTTCTGTACGGGAAATTTTGCAATCTGCCTTAGGGACCGGTCTCTTTATATGAATACCACCTGTGACTTTAGCAATTAATCGCTTGTGTCATGCCAACGAACAACCCTGGGATATGTCACCAAATTGTTTTTTTTTTTTAAGACAGAGTGGTTACATGTCTTAGATTATGTTCTATGTATATCCCTAGAACATGTCACCGAGTTATGTCTCTTAGGAAAGTTCATGACATATGTTAATTTTGAGGTTATGTCTACAATGGTATAAAATACGCCACTCTTGTGACAACGCAATATAATGTGATTGCCATCTATATATTCGTTCTGCGAATTATCCTAATAAAGTGGTTAAGATGATGTCCTTTAAATATATCCTGTGAAGAATCTATGAGTCATACGTCAAATGTAAGGATGTATTTTAAAAGCTTATTTAATAATCTTACTTTTCTTTCATTATCAAGAGTTTTCTGTCGGAGTAAATATTCTTTTTATTCTATAGATTTTTTTTAATTTTTCGAATTAGACAAAAAAATTCTAAACAACAAGTTTAGTAAATGAGCTTATTTTGTAGTTATAAAAAGTACAATAGATGCATGTTTGCTCAATTTTATGTAAAAATTTCTCCACTCAGTTAAGACAATATCGTTTTAATATATCCAATTAGGATTCTGTTAGTCCTAGTACCAATGTAAGGACATATTTTAAACTCTAAGTTTTTAATCTTAATTTGCTTTCATTATCAATGATTTTCAGTCGGAGTAAAGATATTTTTCACTATTTAAATTTTTCTTTTTAAAATTTTTTATCGATTCGAATTCGATGACTGTAAATGAAAAATTGCTGTACAAAAAATTTAGTGAAGAAGGTTTTTCATAGAAAAAAATTAATTTGTATTAAACACAAAATACTAATTTGATGCACTTGTGGTAAATATTATGAAAAAATTTGCTCATTCTTTTGCACTTTAAGACGCGGTATCCTGTTATGATTCTGTGAGTCCCAGGACCAATGCAAGGATGTATTTTAAAAGCTAAATTTTTATTCTTACTTTGCTTTTATTATCAACGGTTTTCAGTCGGAGTAAATATGTTTTTTATAATTTTTTCTTAACGTATGATATAACGTATGCTGTCGTAGCTCCCACAAAATTCTTACTAAAGATATATCTTTTGTAAAAACGTACACTGAGAGAATTATCTGCATAATATCAATGAATTTTTTGCATTAGATTTATGCATTTTCACTGGAACTCGTTCATTGAAACTTTTCATTAAACTAATGCAGTTTCCCATAAAATCTAATGAAAAATTTCATATTATTTATTAAAAAATTCATACGACTAATGAAAAGGTTTCATAAAAAATAGTTTCATTAAAACTATGAAGCTTTTTCATGAACTTTAAAAATTTTTTTCATTCACATTGTGAAGAAAACTTTCATTACTTTAATGAAAATTTTATTAAAACTCGTCCAATGAATTCTCTTTGTGTAGTAAATTAAATCATTCGTTTACACTTTTAAAAGTTTACTGAACTGTTACACAGTTTTATTGCAATTCCTTGCATTATTTCATAAAAAAAACAATAATGACCTAGGAATTCCTGGAGAAACATAAAAAATAAAATAAACGCAGTTGCTCCTAAATGCCTTCAAAATTTTTATAACTTAAAATATAGTAAATAATTTACTTACTTTGGCCTCGATGTTAAATTTGGATCAGATGTTTTACGTTGACTTCGATTACGTTTATGTGATAAACGTTCTTTATATGATTCCGAACGATTAACAGAGACGGGAGCACTTTTATTTTGTTGATGTTGTTGATGTAAACTAATAAAAAAAAATGTATAAACAAAGAAATAATTTAGTAATAAATTTATATAAACACCTATAAATATTTTAACAACGACGTAAAATTATAACAAATGTCTTCAACATTAACTTACCGTTCCCTACGTAAATTACCCTCATTTGCGTCCTGCGCATTTATATCATTAAGGGCACCCAAGGCACCTGAACCACCGGGTGAAACAGCACCAACCGCCTGTTGTGCCACAGCTGATAAGGCACCAATGGTTGAATTTATTGCATCATTGCAGGATGGTGTTGTTGCCGTACCACCGCAAACACCTTGTGCCGCTCCACCCACGGCACCCATACTGGTGTCGGCGCCATGAAAAGAACTTTGTAAATCGCTAACATTTAAATGTGCCGAGGTATTACCATTGGAGCGTATCGAGAGATTAGCTGAATCCGTCCTGCGGTCTGAGGGATGCCTTTGTATTGAGGTGGAATTTAAACGTTCTGTAAGAAAGGCCAAGAAATGAACAACATTAAAAATATAGAAAAAAAAATTAATTTAAAAAATATGTATTGAAATTTTATAAAAATTGCATTTAAGGTTTTTGAAGTTAAAAACCAAAAACAGTCATTAAGAGAGGACTGTTAAAGAATCTGGTAATCGACGTGTATTTTCATATGTAAAATCTGCTTTTTAGCCAAGGAACTAGTAGCTTGACAATTATGACGCCCAACCTAAACCGATGATATTGAAGTAAACGCAGACAGGATTTTGAACCGTATCTTAAAAACTATAATTGAACAATTTTCTAAAATACATGAAAGTTCAAATAGCAGGTGTACTTTTTACCCAAATTGCTAGCTTAGCAATTATGGTGTCCAATCTAAGGAAAATATATGGAATACTTCCACAAAAGCCTTCCAAAATAAAGCTAAAAATTTATCCTATAAACCCCCAACTAATGCAGTCAAACTTGAAGTTAATAAGGTGTTGTGATTGAAGTTTAATATACTAATGACAAAAACTCACTTAGGAAGAGATTTATAACAGCCACTTTTGAAAAATTTATAAAGCTTTAATTTTACTTTAATAAATATATACACAATTGAAGTTTTAATGGGACAAGAACCACTATAAAAGCTAAAAGAAGATCGACGATTAAAGCTTAAGATTTAAATAAAGTTTTAGTTAAGTTAAGCGTTAAGTTCGACTACATAAAAAAACATTAATAAATCTTAACCTTATGAAAATCCACGATTAAAGTTTAGAGCTTGTTTTCATAAAACCCAAGAGCAATGCTTAAAGGTCGACTATACAAAGCCATGACTGTAAAGCTTTATTATATTAAAACCTTTTAGGAAGATTGCAAGACGATTTTAATAAAACTTTTTGTGATTGACACTTAAGAGAAGGGTTTAAAAAAAGGGTTAAAGCTTAAAGCACGACTATACATACAATTAAAACTTAAAGCTTAACTATATAAAAATTACGATTAAAGCAAAAAGCTTGCTTTTATAGAAAACCACTTCTAAATCTTATATATAAAAAATACTTCTAATTTAAGCTTTAAGCTCGGCAAAAAATCTACAATTAAAACTTTGAAAACGGTAAAACACTTTGTTGAAAACTGTCTTGAGTCAAATTTATCGAAATCATAACTTTGTCAAAGTTTTAATTAAATTGTTTATACACAAAATTATATACAAATTTGATTGAGTAAGATTTCTCTCTAAAAATGCTTACCAACATTTAACTGCTTATAATACTCCGGCCTCTCATTGCTATCAACAATATCAGCTGACACTCCATTCTTACGCTTCTTAGCAGTTTTACATGCAGCCTTACGATTTTTATAATTATTTGTAGTTTCATTAATCTTAGCCGCTACTCTTGAGGTAAGAGAAGGGGAAGATGCTTTACGTTTAGGTTCAATAATTACTGTTTGTGAAAGTTTATCACTTTCAGGAAAACAATCCGTCTCTTCAACATCACGTTCATCACAAGAATAAAAAGCTTCATCTTCATAATTACCACTGCTTTTACTGCTATTTGAACTATTACGTTTAACTTTGGCGGTGGAAATTATTTTATCACAAGTAGAATTTTTGGGAGAATGCTTTTTCTCTTTAACGGGAGGTTTAAGAGAGTCTACAGTTATGGGGTTATTATTGTTTATAAATCGATCACAGAAGGAATTATTTAAAGTCTGTTTCTTCACCAATACCACATTACGTTCACCCTTGACATCATTCTCTTTCGGAGCATCTGCTACTACACTATCGGCAGGATATTTCAATGCTATGGGCAGAGGTTTACAAGAGTTAGCTACTTGCATTACAGCATTGGCAGCCTCTGATATAGATTTTCTTCTTATTAAATTGAAATCATCAGTATTTAAAAATTTCTTATTACTAACAACAAATTTAACTAAGGCCTGAAGATTTAGATTTGAGTGAGGCCTATTGGATTTTTTATTATCTTTGGAATCTTTAGATTTTTTTGACTGTTGTTTACTCTCTTCAGCGGCTTGCATTATAGATGAGGCGGTAGGTATTTTGCGACTACTGCGAGATCTTTTGATACTCTCTCTTTTCTCAATATCACTAGTTATTTTAGTTTTAGACGAACTTTTCTCTATACGATTATTACGAAATTTACGATCGGTTAAAAATATTTTCTCTTTACCCATACGTGGTAAATTGTCGATGGGTGTTAAGGGTGAAACATCTTCTATTTCCTCTTCTTCTTCCTTCTCATCACTGCTATCGGTATCATCTGAATCGCTATCATCTTCATCATCAGATAATTCATTTATTGTTAGATTAGTGGTATTGGGTGGAAATATTGAATTTATTGAAACTTTTTTCTCTAAAACTTTTATTTTAGTTTTCTCTTTTTCATGCTCTTTTTCTTTTTCATTCTCCTGATTTTTCTCTTCAGCACTATCTTGTGATTGTGATTTATTATAAAAATTTTTATAAAATTTCTTTTTATTACCTTCGGTATTTTTCAAAGTTTTTAATGTTGTTTTTTTATTATTATTTTTATTTAAAGGATCACTTAGAGGTATTATGGAGACATTTAAATTCTCTTGGGACATCTGTTTATCTTTATGAGTTGTATCTTTTAGTTTAAGTTTATCTTTCTCTTTGATTTTTTCTTTTTTATTAGCTTTCTGAGATTTTGAAGTTTCGGCAACATTTGGCGGTTTTTCTTTTGCTATATCTAGCAATTCTTTCTCTTCCATTTCATCGGCCTCTTCCAAAGAGGCAGATTGCTGAGGTTTTAACATAAAATGAGGCGATTTCGATCTTTTACGTGGATTTTGGCCCATTGAGGAGGATTTTCTACGAAAACTGGCTCTACGAAATTTATCAAATGTTGAAGAATTTTCATTATTGTTATTAGGTTCTTGGCTTAAAGATAAATTGATAGTTTTTATGGCAGCATCATCATGATGATAATTAGAACTATGATCAGTTATATCCTCTCCTCTCTCTTCAGTGGTGGTAGAACCACCTGTACCCGTTAATCTAAACCACATTCTGGATAAGTCACTCATTTTGTTTAAAATTTAATAAAACTTTATAATCATCAAGGAGATTAAAATCAGAGCAGCAAGTTTGTTAGAAAAAAAGCTTTTTTTCTTTCTCTCTCTCTTGCTTTTATTTTTATTTAGTTTATTAAAGCTTTTTGATCATATAATCTCTTTCTTAGAGAGTTAATTTATTTGTAATATTTTCTCTTTACTTTCTTTACTTGTATTACTCTTTAAGAGAACAATATTTGCAAATCTGTCTCTCTTTTACTATCTTGTTTGAGTTTCTTTTTACTTTAGTTACTGTTTTATCACTGTTATCGTAAAGTTTTTATATATTTTGTTTTAAAATTTATAAAGTTCGTTAATTTTCGTGCATTTCGTTTATAATTCGTTAAATTTTGTATAAAATTTAATAACATTTCCTTGATTTTTAATTTATTTGTATTGAAAAAAATACGATTTTATTTTTAATTTCAAAATTGTATTTTTGAAAATTGATTTTAATGGTTTTTGTTTAAATTTAGAAAAAATTTCTTTAAAATGTCAAAAAAAAAAACTCTTTGTTGATGTTTTCTGTTTAAAATTTTGTAAAATACTAAAAAACATGAAAAAGCTTTATTTGTGAATTGTTTTTGGTTTTTCTTTTAGCAGAACAAAAGCTGCATAATTTTTAATTTTAGAAATATTTATTTGAGTATAATCTCTGTCGTTAAAATTTCAAAACATTTTAATGGCCTCAAAAAGAAAAAAAATCACTACAAAAACACACAACATCTTTTCAAAAATGACAATTCTGTTGGAAATTTCTTTCTATTTACTGTAGAAAAAAATGTTTTTAATTTTAAAATTATTTTCTTTTCAAAGGTCAAGTTTAATTTTAATTTAAAAATTATTTTATACAAAATAAAAATATTTAAAAAAAAATTGTAATCACTTTAAAAATATGGTATTGCTTAATGTTAAAAGCATTAATTAAAACTAAAAGCTATTATCAATATATTTCTGATATTTTTTAAAATTTTTTGCAAATAATTTTTTGTAAAACACCAGCCCCTCAACTTCCCTAGCCTTTTATCTTTGAAGTTAAATATGGTATTTCAGTTTTTTTTTTTTCATTTGTTACTCATACCCTCATGTCTATTGGAAATATTGTCAATTTTACTGCTAACCTTATCTAATTTTTTTTGCAATAATATAAATTAAAATTCTATAAAAATCCCTAATACACTCACAAAAAAAAGTTAGTAGAAAAGGTTAAAGGTTTCAATCCTAGGATGAAGTAATACAACTTATAACAAGAAAAAGGAGCTTTAAAGCTTCCAAAGGTCAATAACTTTTTGTGCTTAATTCTTTTTTACTACCTTTTCCCTAAATTGTTTTCCATTATTACTAACATTTTTCTTTGAGCTTAAAATGTATATGCACACAAATTAACTAAAATAAATAAAAACGCAAAAAAAAAATCTACCAACCAACAGACAAAAAAGTGTTATTAATCAATTCAAACTCAAACACAAAGTAAGCAACAGCACCAGAAATAAAAGGTTTCGAATACTTTGGATTTTGGGTTTTCTGCTGTGCTTTTATGATTGTGTTTACTTTCAAGTACCTTTTGAATTTTTTCCGTTTTTTGCCATATGATGTCATCATATTATTTTATTAAATGTTGTTAATATTTACGTTGAATTATAATTTATCAAATACGAGTGTTTAAAGACCATATAAACAAAATGAACATGCAAGTGTGTTAAATTGTCATGTTAGGTTGGAACGTAGTCTGCTATTTAAAACATCTGCAAATGAATACAGGGGTTGGACAATTGAACAAATACATTTTTATTTAAATCTCAGTTTCTAAGGACTTTTTCCTATAGAAAATCCCTCAGATTCTGAACAATTTTTTCTATAGAACAATTTTTAGATTTTGAGAACTTCTCCTATAGTCCTCAGATTCTTACGACTTTTTCCTATAGAAAAATTCTTAGATTCTGGGAACTTTTTCTTATTAGATTCTTCGGAATTTTTTTTTATAGTAACTTATTCTTAAAGAACAATTTTTAGATTTTGAGGACAACACCTATAGTCCTCAGATTTTCAGGAGTTTTTCCTATAGACAACTTCATAGATTCTTACACTCTTAAAAAATTTGTAGTTGTTTGGGCTGTAATACAGTTTCTTTATTTTTAATGTAAATCTCAGTCATTTGTAGAAAAATTTAATTTTGTACTAAACTTGTAGTTCATTTAAAAAAAAAACAAACCACATCAAATGACTGTTTTATAATTTTACATTCATTTTTTATAGTCGTTCGTTGTTATTTAAAAAAAAAAATAAATGTTTGTTTATTTTTTACTAACATATGTGGTTCATTTTTACTACAATTGTTAATAATTTTTTGAACAGTAAAAACAAATGACAAATGTTAGTTGAATTTAATGAAATGTTAGTCATCCTTTCTTCAAATTAAATTTCATTTGTTTTTGCTGTCGTCTTTACCTACATCACATCATTAGTGTAGAAGTTGTTCTTATTAAAATATAGAGTATGGCCTCGAACTTGAATAATTTTCATTTTTATTGCACAATTAAAGGTAGAAAAAAACATAATTTTTATTTTTAATTAAAATTATATCAAACTTGTAAAAAAATGTTTAAATTTAGAAAAATTATAAGATTCTCGTGACCTTTTCCTATAGAAAAATTCTAGGATTCTTTGGATTTTTCTACATACAGAAAAAATGTTTGCCATTTGCCAACTAAAATTCGGTTACTACGACTTAAATTCGGTTACTACGAGTAAAATTAGTTGCTATTACTAAATATTGGTTTTCCGCAACAAAGCTCGGTTAATACAACTGCATTTTAATTGCAGCACTCAAAATATTCAGAGCCCAAATTTTAATATGGTTATATAAACCGAATTTATTGTTTGTTACCATTAAAATACACTTTTCAATTCGGTTGGCACTTTATTTCTCTGTGTGTATAGAAAAATTCCCAGATATTGCGGACTTTTTCTTACAGAAAAACCTTCAGACTCTGTGGAATTTTTTTATTGAAAAATTCTCAGACGGTGACGACTTTTTCTTATGGGAAAAACCCCTCGATTCTGAGAACTTTTTCCTATAGAAAAGATCTTAAAATCTAATTATATTTTCCTGTAGAAAAACAGTCCGATTGAGGACTTTTAGCTATCCGTATTTGTTCCTATAGAAATAATTCAAAGAACTTTTTAACATAGAAAACTTCTCAGATTCTGAGGATTTTTTGGTACTCTTTTTTGGTACTCTTTACTCTTTCCTTTCAGATTCTTCGGAGTCTTTCCTATAGAAAAATTATCAAATTCTGCGGACTCTTTTCTATAGAAAAATTTTCAGACTATGAGGACTTTTTTTTTACAAAATCTTTCTATGAAAAAAGACTCTAGAATCTTTTAAAGCTTTTACCTTTGGAAAATTCTCGTGTTTTGTAGAACTTTCTTCTATAGAAAAATTATCAGATTCTAAGAACTTTTTTCTACAGAAAATTTTTCAGATTGTGGGAACTATTTAATTTAGAAAAATTAAAAAATTATTTCTTTTTTTTTCATTAACAGCTTTCAATGATTCATTTGATAATATTTTTAATTACCACTTTTTTTTGTATTTTACCTTGTCATCTCTAGAGATTTTTGTTTCCTAAAAAACATTGCAAAATGGCAATAAAAAAAGCTTATTTCACCCAAGAGATCTCTTAATTTTGTAGGCCTTCATATAATCTTAGAAAATTTGTTTCACTTTTAATACGGTTAATTTATTAAATGTGTCATACGTGTTGAATAAATAATATATTAAAGATTTCTTTTATTCTTTCGTCATATTTGAAACACATTTTACAGAATATTTATTTAAACAACATATAAATAATAATGGCGAAAATATTCATTCAAATTTTAATTTGTTTATATTCGAAAAAAAAATTATTAGAGCATATAAATCAAAGGGATTTTTTTAATTTGCCTGATTGCTTTTCAATTTTTCAATAATATTTTGCCTGATTATGGCGAAATTTTTATATTTTTCTTTTTCGATAATTAATAATTTTTGCTTTACGTATTTAAAAATTTTATTATCTATTTGATTCATTTCCAATTTTGTGGATTTATGTAAACATATTGTAAGTTTTTTGTATTCAGAAATTTCTAATTTTCTGCCGCCATTAAATTGATAATGTAAGCAACACATCTGTTGAGATTTATGGTATTTTTAGTTTGTTTAATGGAAATTAGATAAATTTTTACATATATAAATAGTTAATTTTATTATTTTGTAATAATATAAACGGATTATTTTGATTTTAAATGTTTATTCAATCAAAATTTTAAACGAGTATTTAAAACCCAAAAGCTCTATATTTAATCCTGCAAAGGTAGACGATTAATCGAAATTTTAAAAGCTTATATAGCAATCAAAAGAAAAGTCGTAAAGAAAAAAATCCATAATCTAATAAATATCCTTCCATTACTGGTATTTTTCTATTATTTCTTCCTGAATTGGTGTCAAGTGTTATTTAAAACTTTGTCAAACCTCATCATATTTTCCATAACTACACTCTTGTCTAATTCCCTTAACGTGTGTCTGTGGTTTGTGGATGTTCATAAACCACTTTTTGTGTTGTACTCATGACATTTGATATTTATTCATTCATTTGCTTAACAATTTAAAATAACTGGTTGCATTTTACTTTTTCCAACCCAAATAGTAAAATTTTCTATATCACACTTGTTCAACAAAAGGGTCATAACTCAGAATCCATTTTTTGCTATTAAACGACATACAGTGGTAACTCTTCCCACTGTAGAAATCTTAGATCGGGTTTTTTTGTTGCTAAAGAGTACAGAGACCGTTCTAGTCCGTTTATACAATGGATAGAGATGACCACTGTATGTCGTTTTCTTGCAAAAAAATAGATATTGAAAAATGTTTAGTTATGACCTATTTGTTGAACAAGTGCGATATGAATTTGTTTAGGAAAAGTATGTTTAACTTATGAAAATATTTTGAAAAGATAATTGAAGTGCTTACTCTCACTTGCAGTTGTAAATATTTTATAATATCAAGGAGAAATTAATATGAAAACGCATAACCGCCAGGATATATAACAACGCCCTAATAAAGGCAATCAAATGGAAATTTTTGTATTAAAATGTTAGGAAATTTATTATAAAGACATTTTGAAAAAAAAAGTTGATAATTAAATTAAAATGTTAGTATAAATTGATTAATTAAAACAATAAACAATATGGAAACTAATAAAGTTTAAATGAAGGATATAGGAAATTAAAACAAATTGAGCCTTAAGATAGGCAACACTTTTTGTTATTAATGTTATCTGAAAGTATATTAAACTAAAAGTGTTAACCTGATAGTCAATCATAAGAAGGTAAATTAAAAAGTTGAGTGATTATACTTTAATCCTTTTTCGAGTAAAAACAAAGTCGTTGAAGCGTATCCTGCCGCTTTCCTGTAAGTCCTTGTACAAAAATTACAATTTATATTAAAAGGAAAAAAAGAAAAACTTATAGTTAGCCTTAATGAAATATCTTATTCGATCCACCAAAAATTACTTATCATTTTGGATATCTTTAAATCCAATTAGATCTAAATTAATCGCATTGGATATTTTGGGATCTATCAGGATTTTAAATAAGATATTATTGAAACCCCAAATTTTGGATCTAATTTAATCCAGTAACATATTTGAGGGATCTTATCGGATATTACTGAATACACCAATTTTGAGATAAACTTGGTTAAGCATTAATATCGATCTATATCAAATGAGATCTGATTTTGTGTATGAAATATAACTTTTTTTATCGGGTATATATTGTTAATTTCAAAAATATAGCCTTAAATGTACACAGTTCCTAAAGGCATCAATCATCGAATAAAATATTGATATTTTTAGAACGATTTTCTAATTTTTTATCATTTAACCCATTTTATACCACTCATCGGTTCCGTGGGAATTTTTTGTAAAATTTTAGTAGAAAGATGTACTGGAGTCTTAATAAGCTTTTTCTGTAGTTTTTGAACACTTATTGCGCCCTCTAGCGATGGTATTCGCAATGTAAATTTAAACGTTGATGTTTTCTATGTACTTAATGGGTTAATATTTTTTTTAATTATAATTTTTATTTGTTGTTAAAGCAAATCTCTATCGAACAGTAAAACATAATTTGATCTATCGGATTTAAAGAATTTTTGAAAAGTGTTGGTGTATTTAGACAATTTTTCAAAATTGTAATATGCCAACTCTGGCGAATCAATTTTTAAAAATTTATTTGTTTGTTGAAAGAAAACAGTTCATTGTTGGCATCAAAAAAGAAAATGAAGTAATTTTCTGTGTATTAAAGTTTTTAGAAGATCGGAAATTTCTTGATCCGAGCTTTTAATTTTACATAAAAAGTGCATAATGCACAACAAAATTTTTCTTATTCAAAAAATTTTCCCATACGTTCTTAGCCAAATTAGTATACCACTTTTATAACAACGGTCTTGTTTCTATAAATTAATAATTTTTCAAAAAAGTGCTATTAAAAAATGTTAAAAATTGTATTTTTTAATTAATTATATGGCAACCCTGAAACAATAGTTTTCAAATTTTTTAAAATGTTTTTTACTGCGTTAATATATCGGACCTTTAAAGCAACGGCAGTGTAAAATGGGTTAAATATTTTCTTCATTTTCATTAAAAAAATTTTTAATTTTCACCTGTTTCTTTTAATAAGAAATGATTGATTCACTATATTTTCATTAGAAATTATTTAGAAGATATTTAAAAGAAAAAAAAAACAAACAAAATGTTGGTAATTTTACGCATCTCTCAATCAGTCAAAAAAATCGTGTTGAGTACTTAAGTATATGTTCAATTTAGTTTATAATATATAATGTTTTTCTTTATAACAAAACAATACCGAATATTCGGCAAAAGACTTAAAATACTCTCAAAACCGATACATACGGTAAACGAATTTTTTGAAATAGTTCACGACAACTTAACCCTCTAACGCCTGACGATGACATTTGTCATCGTTTATAAAATTGAACTTAAATGCTTCGAATGAGTGTTTTATACTTATAAATTGATATAGTTCGATATAAAAGTGAATTAGCTAAAAGTTTTGCGAAGAAACTGTTCGTATTCAGTGCACTGTTAAAACGCGAGAAAGCTTTAAAGTTCAAATTTTGTAAAATTCAAAAAATAATTATTTTTTAATTAACTGAGATTTCCAACAACTAAAACACTTATTTAAGTTGATTTAAAAATCTTGAAAATTAAGTATAAGTAAGATTGAAGTATTACCTTTAATAATCAGTCCTTATTTTTCTTCAAGGACGAACAGAATTTTATCAGGATATCTCTAAAGGACATTGTCTTAACTTATAAAGTAATGGACGGATCGTTTTGAAATTTGGTATAGAGAAGACAATCAGTAATAGTAGCAAAATTCTAAAGTTTGAACAAAAAATATTGAAGTTAAGATACTTTTTCGCCCTATTTCGCATTTTGCAAAAAGCGAAAATCGCCATATCTTCTTAAAAAGAAGCACAAAAAAGTTTATTTTTGGATTGTGGTTATGTCTTGCTAAGAGCAATAATTTTTGGTACAAACGTTTGTTTTACTTGCACTAGTTTTCGAGATAAATTTTATTTATTTTTTTTTTTTGTTTTACTCATAGGCAAAAATCTTAAAATATTACATTTTATTTTCTTCAAAAAATTTTCGTTAAAAAAAGATTCTGTTTGGTTAAAAAGTTGGTTTCAAATCAAATATTTGTTAAAGCCGTCATTGAATTCAAAATTTTTTATCATAATTTCTAAAAGATTCAATTTTCAAATGATAAGTAATTTCAATAAATATATTAAGAAAATTCACATTAAACGTTAGTACACCATTTTTCTGCAATAACATTATTAAGGTGTGTATGATTAATATGAATTTTAATAATACAATATAACGCATACGCAAATTTTTTTTTTGATTTCTTTTGGCAAAAAGTTTTATTTTATAAAGTAATTATTATATAATTATATTAGCTTTAGAATAAGTGTAAAACTAGAACAAAATCAAACATTTTCGATCAGAATTTTTAACGTTTACCATTTCAAAATTAATGGTAAGTAAATTAAATAAATATTAGTTATAACAAAAGTCTACATTTTATCTAATGAAATAGGCTGTCTTTAGTCGCTGTTACCTATTTAGGCTGTATTAAAACAAATAAAAAATTTAAGGAATTGAATTATTTCAATAGAAAACATAATTTAATACATTTTCCGTCCTCAAATTTTCAGTGTGCAGTGAGACTGTCTTTAGTCACTGTTACCTTTTTAGGCTGTACATATATAAAAATACATTTTTATTTAAGGAGTTGAATTATTTCGATATTAAACATAATTTAATTAATTTTCTGTCCACAAATGTTCAATGTGCAGTATACGATTTATAAGCGAAAACGAGTTAAATGTCGGTAAATTTAAAACAAAATATTTTAAAATTAGACAAACTTTCCAAAAAAAAAATACAAAAAAGTTAAACTTTACTATTAAATGTGAATAATGAACTCAAAATTTGCTAAAGGTCTTTATTTTCATTTTGTTGCGAATGATTAATATTTTAGTTACCTATTACGTATACGCATTAATTTAATTTCGTTTGTTTTAGATTTCTTTTTCGAAGAAATTGTAAAATCAATTTTGTTTCAAACCGATGATTCGGTAAAAATCATTAATTAACAAAAAAATTCCCACATTTTTTATTCTTAATTCTTCCTATTATTGTATACGTTTTTACTTTTAATTATTTAAATAAAAAAAAAAATTATGTCGCCACTTTTTATGTATTTTGATGTTTTGCGTAAACATTTTTTTTCGCAGCTGTTGGCATTATGATTTTTTTTCAAAATTTTCTTTAAACACATGATGATTAAGTAAAATAATTTCCCCTTTACTCTTTTTTAAATACTTTTTTTTTTGCTAAATAAAATCTAATTAATTTTCATTTTTAGACACCATCTAGTCTAACATGGCTGGAGTGACGCCAAAAAGAAATTTGCTTGGGTGTTTTGTTGTATTTAATGTTATTTTAAAAAACAGTCAGGCAATGTGTTTTCAGTTTGAAACTTTAAGGAAAATGTGTTTTCTTCCAGCAAAATTATAAAGAAATTTATACATTTTAAAGAAGAATTCTAGGAAGAAAAAGTGGGCTTTAGAAAATATGAAATTATAAGAGAAAACTATTAATAAGTTTAATAAAAACAAATTAATTTATTAGTTTCGGATTTTTAATTAAACAGATTTTGAGAAATATAAAAATGTTTTGAGGAACAAAAATCGTTTTAAGAGTTTTATTATTTAAAAAATATATAAAAAATACCTTTAGCCTACTTTAGGGGGATTTTTGTTTGGCAGAGGATTAAATTTGAAATAATTTATTTTAAATACAACGCTTGCCAATTATTAAATCTTTAGCTAATTTTATGCTATTAAAAAGTTAATTTTTTATTGATTAGATATTGATTTCGATGCTGAAAAATATTCTAAAAATATTTAACTAAATCCTTCAAATTTGTAATATGTAAGGATCGGTTTAGTATTTATATAAACAATTATTCAAATACCAAATATTTATAAAAAAAAATAAGGTCATAATCGAAGAGCACTTTAATTCGAAAACTTTGGCTTGCATATTTTTAGTGTACTAAGAAATATAAATATTAAAGTATACTTTAAGGAGCTTAGTATAAAATACCAAAAGTTAACTCTGCAGAGAAGAAGTGGTTTAAGTTCATTTATATGTGTAAGTTCTGAAAACGTCTATTGCTTAAGATGATTATGAACACCCTTTATCTTAAGCCTATTTTATCCAATGTTGCCCAAAACAAATTGATAAATATTAAAATCTAAAATATTTTCTAGTTCAAAAAAAATTCAAATGTTTTCATTAACCATATGTAGACACATGTGATTTTCCCTTTCTCTCTTAACAAGTGCATTTTATTTCTATTGCGTATGGTTATGTATTGATTTGTTTAGATTAAAAAAATTTAGATATGAAATCTTGCGATTCTGTATCTTTTTCTTTTCAAATCTTAACACAACATATGTTGCACAATTTTTTTTTTTAATTTTGTTTCGTTTGTTGGGTAACAAGAACATGATTTTTTAAATTTTCTTTTGTTTAAAGAAAACATAAAAAAAATAAAATGCATTTTAAATGTAAATTAATTTTTATATCAATTTTTTATAGTTTGAATGTTGTTTTGAATTAACCATAAAAATTTAAATAATATTTTCCCTAAATGTCGACAAGTTCATAAATAAAAATATTGGAATTTTTGTGTTGTATTCAATTTTAGGTTATTTTGTTATTGTTTTCAAATATATTGAATAATTGTAAAAATTTTGTTTTCACTTTTAAGCTAAAAATATAGAAGAAATTTTTTAGAAATATATTTTAAGTGTTAGAAAAAAAGTAACACAATTGCTGAAATTTGGGTCATTTGAAAATTATATGCATAATTTAGGGGCAATAAATAGTTTTCATTGAATGAACAACAATTGCTAGGGGAAAACTGTGAGAGAAGTGATTAATTAGAAGCTAATGATTGATAATAAATAATATGAATGATGTAAAATTATTGGAAATAGTTTAAAAATGTATGGAGTAATAAAAATCGAATACATTTGCAAGCATCTTAAAGTATGCTTTAAAATTATATTTAAAAAATGCCTTAAGATATGCAACAGTTTTTATACAAGTTTTTTTTTTTAATATTCAATATTCACTACCTAAGGCAATTGTTCTATAGAAAAAATGTCAGATTCTGAGATAATTTTTTCAGAATCTATTATTTTTTTTTTATGGAAAAATTTTCTACAGAAAATTTGCATAATCTAAGATTTTATTTAATAGTAAAATTCAAAGAATCTAATACATTTTTCTATAGAAAAATTTTCCATATTTAACTCATTAATGACACATCATAAATCCGCTGGACATTTCATTAGGCAATTTTTATAATTTTTTTTTTTTTGCCTTAAAGCGCCCTCTAGCGGAAATATTGGCAACCAAAGCTGAAACTTTGACAGCATACATATCCTAAACGGTTGAAGATTTTTTTAAAATTTTAATTTGAATAATTGTGTGAACAAATCTTTGTTTAAAAATATATGAAAAATATAGAAAAATTCTCAGAAGCTGAGACTATTTTTCTATAGAAAAATTCTCAGAAGCTGAGACTATTTTTCTGTAGAAAAATTCTCAAAAGCTGAGACTATTTTTCTATAGAAAAATTCTCAAAAGTTGAAACTATTTTTCTATAGAAAAATTCTCAGAAGTTGAGACTATTTTTCTGTAGAAACATTTTAAGAATCTGAGACTATTTTTTTTCAGAATCTGAGACAATTTTTCTATACAAAAATTCTAAAAGTTTTCCTATTTAAAAATGTATAAGATTCTAAAAACATTTCAATCCAATGAAGTTATTATAATTTAATAATTCTTTCAAAACATTCCCAGCATGTTTTAAATTTTTCAAAATCATAAATCTTTTAAACTGTTCTCAATTTCCTATAAACAAAAAAAAAAAAAAATTCCAAACAAAAAACTGCATTTTTTGCTGCACTTTTTTTCTTTTTCCACACTTTTCACAACACTTGTTTATTTGGATTTGCAATACTTTATAGATATTTTGTAGCATTTTACAGTGGTCGTAGGCCCCCATACATTGAAACAGATGCTAAAATCTTTGAAATTCATAGTCATAAAACAACAGGAGACCCTTTGTGTTTTTTTTTTATTTTTTTTTTGCTTGGCGTACACTATGGCCTCTATCTATAAATGTTTATTTGATGAAAAAATATACAGAAATAGAAAGACAAGGGAAAACACGCAACATTAAAAATAACATGAAATATTCGGCACACGACAATCAGACATTTAGAGTAGACAACAACAAGTGCCGCCAACTTAAGGAATTTATTGAAAATGAAAAAAAAAATCTAAAGAAAAAGAGTGAAAATATCTAGAAATTACTTTAGGGAATTTAAATTGGCCCAGGTTTTTTTCTTTATAAAATAAAACAAAACAAAAAGAGATTTTAAAGATTATTTTATCACTTGAATTTAAAGTATTTGTTTTTTTTGGCAGACAGTAAATGGCGGGAGGAATTTATTCAAATTTATTTAGAACAAATTTTTAATTGCTTAATACTTTAAAGGCGAATTTAAGATGATAATATGTTAAATAATAAATTATTTTGCATTAGTATTGTTTATATTATTATTATTATTATCAGACTACTTTTAGGGCTTTTAGATAATTAAAAGATGAAGTATATTTTTAGGAGTCAATTTACATTATTTGGTGTTAAAAAATAAAAAAAAATAAAATTTTCAGAATTTAAGAATTTTCAGAATTTTCAGAATTCTGTAGAAAGATTCTGAGAATATTAGACTAATTTTGTATAGAAAATCTTTTTGAAAAAATTCTTAGAATCTGGGACTTTTTCTAAATAAAAATTTTCAGAATCTGATAAAATTTTCTACACAGAGAGAATTCCTTGGACGAGATTGAAATTTGTTCACTAAACCATACTTGGGACTAGTTCATTGAATGGAGCAATTAATTAACGCTTTAATTGGCATTGTTTGATGTCAATGGTAATTTAATTTTTTGGCATTACAATTGCTTAAAAGCAATGCCAATGAAATGTTGTTTTAACTGGGAAAATTTTCATTTGCAAAATTTTCAGCATTTAAGAGAATCTGAGACTTTTTTTCTAATGAAAAATTATCATAATTTGAAAGAATTTGGAACTATTTTTTATAGAATTTTTTTAAAAACCTGAGACTATGTTAAAATTTTGTTTTCTATTTTTGAAAAGAAAAGGATTTTACTATAAAAAAAATTTCAGAATCTGTGAGAATCTGAATCTGCGAGTATTTTTCTGTAAAAAAAATTTTAAAGTCTGAGACTATTTTAAAATTTTGTTTTCTATTTTTAAAAATTGCAAAATTCGGCAAAATCAACTCTTAACCTTCTGTAAAGGTATTGTTATTAAAAAAGTAATGACGAATTTCCCTTTTCTAAGACAGAGTATACACAAGTCCGCTAAATATCATTTAAATTCGCTAACCCATTTTCGAGTTAGGATGATATCCTTTAAATATATCCTGCCGATATTCTATGTGTCAACCTAAATTCGTGTTAATTTTTATAGTTTTCCAAAAACGTTTAATTCTTTTAGAAATTTTATAAAATTTTTTTTTTTTTTTTTCATTCTAAAATATTTTTCCGAAATTTCAACTATGACTTTTTCTCTTTACTAACTCGTAACCTGAACATGATTACGGGTTATATAATGTAATAAATTGTATTTTCTTCCGAAATAGTTCAACCTCATCAATAATTTTAACATTATTTGTGTGCCTTAAGTAACTTATTCTGCATTGTGGGGTTAATTTTAAAACTGTAGCCTAATTACAATTAAGGTTAAGTGTTTAAGAAGTACCGGCCAAAAATTTAAATTTAAAACAATAAAATTTAATTTTCAATATGACAAAGCTTTTAAATAGAATATAAACGAAAATGTGTTAAATAAACACACTTAATAAAATATTTATTTAGAAGGTAGAAAAAAAGCATATAATTTAACCCATTAATGGAACGTCATAAGTCAACATTTTTCAAACAAATTTTGCAGATATATAGAACCATGCTTCATTAAAAAAGGTTTGTAGTTTTTTTTTGCCTTAACGCGCCCTCTGGTGGAAATATTAGCATCCGAAGTTGAAACTTTGTCAACATATAAATCCTAGATGGTTTAAGATATTATAAGAATTTAAATTTTGCGAACAAATCTTTATTAAAAAATATATGAAAAATTAATTTAAATTTTTTTGGAAAATATTTTTTTAAATTGTCACATGGCAACTCTGACGTTATGATATTTTTGATTTCAGTAGTATATTAATAAAAACCATTCATTATTTATGTTTTCAGTGAAAAAGGAATACATTTTGGAATATTATAGAATTTGTGTACTAGAAAAGTTCATCGTCCGATCGATCAGATTTCAGAAATTATATATAATCGATGAACTAATTTCTGGCAGAGAAATACATTTTCATATTTTTTCATCAACATAACAATCAACAATATAAAAGATTAGGCTTTTTTATATTTTTAAATCATTTTTAAAAAAAGTTTTATCAAAAAAACCAAAAATTATTTTTTCAAATAATTATTTGGCAACTCTGGATTAAAATTTTTCATAAATTTTTTTTTATTTACGATTGTACTCGAGATGTTGAATTATTTTAGGATTTTTAAACCACTTAATTATCTTTATACTGTAAAAACTATAGCCGTTTAAAAGTACTGGATCGAAAAAGGAACACTGTGTCAAAAATGAGTTAATAAATAAATAAACCACACTTAAAAGAACCTCAGACCACCTGCCATATACAGAAACGACAACAAAAAAATTAAAACA
This sequence comes from Delia radicum, assembly GCA_021234595.1. Classification (NCBI taxonomy): domain Eukaryota; kingdom Metazoa; phylum Arthropoda; class Insecta; order Diptera; family Anthomyiidae; genus Delia; species Delia radicum. Next base: position 12,447,711 of record CM037855.1, on the reverse strand, counting down.
CTTGAATGGTAATTAAATTACTATAATATTAACGTAGAACAACAAATGATGTAAGAAAAATTTTAAAGCATACATTCAGGTGTGTTTGAACCCATTTTGTATAAAGACGCGGAAAGAGGGTTACTCCCTGTACATAAAATTAAAATTTACAATCTTTAAATAAAAGAAATTAAATTACTTCAAAACAAAACATACTAAACTACACTCGAAAAAAAGTTAGTAAAGTCAGCAAAATTTTTTAGTAAAGTCAGCAAAATTTTAGTCAGGAGGTTGCTTACGAAAAACTGCTTATTTCAGCAAAATCTTTTGCTGAAAACCAGGGAGCTGATTTTTAGCAACAAAATTAGAATATTCAGCAAAAAATTTCCTAAGAAAAAATTATCTCTTAACTACATACATCAAAGGTTGTCTAAATGATGGCATCTTTTAAAGGAAGACAAATTCCTTCGATAACTCTAAAAACGAAACGAAAAAATAACAAAATATAAAACATTTTTTTGCAGTAAGAAAAATGAAACATAAAAAATTACCTAAGATGTGTGTCTTGTATTTCGATTTAATCTGTCTACCTGAACATATATTTGTTTGCAATTTCAAATTGCCAATTTCACCACACTACATTAATGACACGGTGCTACAAAAAAATCCAATCACTTTTCAAATAACCTAGTGTAGGTGTAAGTCTAGATGATCAAAACCGGTTTGAGAAGTTTAAAAAACATTAAAAATTTTAATGGTTTAAAAAAAAATTCTACTTATTTATATTATCGCAAACAAAACAATTAGATTGTGTTAAAATTTCTTGCAAGATTCGAATTCAACTTAATTCAGCTTCAAAAAAAAAAAAAAAAAAAAAAAAATCATCAATATTTTTTGGTATAATCAAAATTATATTTTGAGAATAAGGTTCAATTTCGCCAATTTTCGCAAATTTCATATAGCGGAAATCGCTATAAAACAAGATCAACAATTTTCGGTAAGTAATTTTATTTAGCTTATTTATAGCAAAAACCAAACTTATTTGATTATTACTTTAACTATAACTATAATCGTCATCAACCTTTATTGTGCTATATTGCCTAAATAAAGCAATATATCAAAATTTTAATAATTTTTGCGATAGTAAGCTTTCAAAATATAAATACTACAGCCTTTACATTTTTTGCCGTATAATTTTATTTAATAAAACTTGTTATTGCAGTGGTTTTCGTAATTCATTAAATTCGGCTATTTTCAAGCGATATCGTCAAATATTACAATAAATCCAATTTTTTATTTCTCTTTGTAAATTTTTATTTGTAAAAATATGACAGAAATTTAATCGCAAATAGAACTGAAACGAAAAAGTACCAACAAGGTTTTTTTTTTTAAATTTTATTTTATAGCTTAATTTAGGCGATAAGGTGCGAAAAATGTTCATAATTAAATTACCTAAAATAAATCGACACATAGTTGATTCTTTTATAGAGATTTAACTATGTACTAAAAATTTTAAATACACGTACAAAGATATAAGATTTTCGCTGTACGAAAATTGAGAAAGTTGACGAAAATTAGTCTTGACTTTCAAATGCGTTTATTTTCCATTGCCATGAAATGTAAGCTAAACTTTAATTGTATCGCTTAATTTAGGCGATAATGGCAGAATAAGTTGAAAATCAATCTGCAAACCTAATGCTCAAGGAAACATGTACTCAAACTGCAACTTCTTTTAATAAATTTTTTAAAAATACATACTAAAAAGTTTAACAATGCCTGAGCCGTTGTTTCTCTTGCTTGAAAAGCAATAATTTTTTTTTGTTCTCATTCAAAATTTTCAAATTTTTTTTAAAAAAAATTTTGTAATTTAATCATTACAACTGGGCACCCTAATTCTGTTGTGTATAATTATTTGGTCATTTAATTAAAATGTAAATAAAAGTCACCAAAACAAAATGTTGTGAATAATACTGCTGGTGGTAGGTTGATATATTTGCACACAAAAAATAAGGAAAAAAATCTAAAAATAAATAGATAAATAAAATATTGACAATTTATAGCACAGCAATTGGCAAAATTACAAATAAAACGCAATTTCCACCGAAAATAAAAGCAAAAATTATGAAATTTATAAATAATATTGAGTTTTATTCCATATGAAATGACAAAAAAATAATCTATAAAATTTGTAGAAAAAATTTAAATTAAATTTGAAAAATTATTTGCCTTGACTCAAACGTAATTTTTATTTTAACATACACGTTGTCTCATTAAATATTTAAGAAAAATAAATAAAATAAAAATTAGAATAAAGACAAAAAAAAAACTCATTAACATATTAACGTATTACATCAGTTCTATCCATACACTCATAGAAATAAACCTGCAAAAATAGCAGAAAAAGCTACTAAAAATTAGTTAAAAATTACCTTGCAGAAAAAACTGCTAATATATATTCGATGTGAACTTTAGTTAATTGAAAATAGCATTTCAATCTGTAAAATTAGCAAAAACTTTTACTAAATACGTGTAGACAACATTTTTTGTTATATTTACCTCAAATTTAGTAGAATGCAAATAACAGTTTATTTTGCTAAAATTAACAGAAATTTTTGCTAAAAATTTGTAGATAGCTGATTTCATAACAGCCGACTTTTATGCGCATTAACAAAAAAAAAACTAAAAAAAAACTTTAAAAATTTTCCATTTTTTAATGATATTTTTGTCTACTAATATTTAGTAAATGTTTTTGCTGACTTTAGCAGATTATTTTGCAACTTTCAATTAACTAAAATTTAGCTCAAATATAACTAAATATTTGTAAATTCAACAGATTTATTTTTGCTGTTCTTATATTACTAATATTTTGTAAAAAAAATCTACTAATTTTAACAGTTATTTCTGCAAGGTCATTTTTAACTAATTTTTAGTACGTTTTTTTCTGCTATTTGTACAGGTTTATTTCTATGGGTGTAATACACGGAGAAAAAAAATAAAAAATAAAAAATTTATAATATTTGAATTAACATACCGATCAACAAAAATTATATCTTAAATATAAAATCATATCCCATTTTATATAGATCGATATTTAATCTTATCCAAGTTAATCTCAAAATTGGGGTATCCAGTAATATCCAATTATATCCTTCAAACATATTACTGAACTAAATTAGATGAAAATTGATGTCAAAATTGGGGATTCAATAATATGTAATTTAAGATCCTGATAGATACTAAAATATTCTATGGGATTTATTTAGATCTTTTGGGTCTACTTAGATCCAAAAAGATGAGTCATTTTATCGAATCGAATAAGATATTTTGAGACATGATTGGATCTACTTTAATCCCATGATATATGTAATTTTGAATAAAATATAAATAATGTTTGTCATTAGACCCATAATTAATTATGTATGGAGTTATATATAACAATGCATAATCATATCTTAAGCGCATGGAAAGTATTAATGATGTTGAACCATAATAATCATATCTCAGACTATATTGATAATCTTGTGTCATATATGGTATCTTAAATAATTATATTTTATATCATATAAATATGTCTTAAGCTGTTTTATACATATTGCACCATATATAAGCATATCTTATATCTCACAAAAAAATATTTTGTATAAGACAGTATATATTATTATATCTTAAATTATATAGCTCATATGTCAACATATATGATTATATATTATGTTATATATGAAAATATAAATATATGACATTAAAAAAATAACTTTCGTAAAATGAGCGAATATTTGTAAATTTTATGAAAGTTTTCGTTGTTTCGTTTTTATCGTTTTTTTATGCATGGGATATTATGAGGTTTTATTCAAGCATTTTAAAAATAAATCAACTAACGTTGATTTAAAAAATATTACTATTTAATTAAATGTGGTTTCTGCTTGATTTAAAATTTTTTTTTTTTTCTGTGTGCAATTTTTTTTTTTTAATTAATTATACCGACTTGTTATGTTGGTTGTTTTTGCTTGATTCTTACAACCTACAATACTTATAATTAGAGCAACCAAAAATAAGCTAGAGCTTGTTTTTAATTCAAAGGACAAAACTATTTCGACTGTCCTAAAAAATTTAACGATTTATTTTCGTGTTTTTTTTTTAAGTGCTTAAAACATTGTTTTTAGAGCTGATCTTTGGTTGCCCTATTGATAATTATTTTACTTTTAATTTTTTTCAACGTTAAAGTAATATTTTTCTTTCTTAAGTGTTTTTCATTGTTTGCTATTGATGTTTAATTACTTTTCTACTTTTTTGGGATTTTAAGTGACTGAAATATAATAATTTAATGACAGCATTGATCGGGTGATATAAAATTTACATCATTTAAAAAAATGTACTGCATTCCCCTATCATTACCTAACCTGACAATATATAACACGATATATATATTTTTTTTGTACAAATTATTTAGGTGAGTCATTTACCAAAACAAGATTTTTTATATATATCGGAAATTCCATGCAAAATCGTCCAAAATCTGACCTCAGGTTTTCCGATTTCAATTAAATTTTGCATTCAGAAACTTTATGGACAAACTTAAAGATTGGCATTTTTAGTTTTTCAAATTTCGAAAAACCAACGTTTTTATGTGCGATTTAGTTTTTTTTTTTATGAAAAAAGAGAAATCTGCAACAAGTGTGTAAGTCTGTGTATTCGTATTTTCTTTAATATTGATCGGATCATCACCATTTAAATTGAATTGGAATGATAAGGTACTCTATTTTTATTCTGCGAATTAGAATGTTTTCCAGCGTCTAAAAGAATTGCATTTTTTTACAAATTATGTTCGAAATGCATTTTTTTTTTTAATTTCTATTTAAAAAAAGAATGCATATTTGCAAAATATGGAATTTTTACCAAATATTTGCACATTCACATTTTTGGGCACCGGGGCTTAACTATTTTCAATGATTTTTTGAAAAAAGCTTATAGCACTTTTACATAGAAAAACAGTAATTTCTATTTTTTTTTTTATTTTCAGATTTATTAGGATTAAATTTAAAAATGTAATGAATGTTAAGGAGACCTTTAAACGTCTTTGCTTTAAAAACTATACATTTAATTTTTTAGATTTTTCTGTAGGTGAAAGATAAGAGAATTTACTGAAATATTCTTTTAAAGCACTGAAAAAACCTTCAGTTCGCAGTAAAAAAAGTAGGGGAGTACACCATTCCAGGCAATTTAAATTGTGCTAATTTGAAGAATATTAAATTAAATATGAATATTACACGATTTTAGCATTTTTCTCATTTTTCAAAAAAACTTAATGATAAACTAAAAACTCTAATCTTTAAGTGACTCCACAGAGTTCCTAAATGCAAATTTAATTGAGTTCGGGAGACCGAATGTCATAATATGCCTTTTTTGCCGGTCTTCGGTGGAGCCGATATATATATATATATATATATATATATATATGTATGTACACCGCATACTCTAGAGACATTTATTCATTCCCCCGCATAGTTAAGGGACATTTGCTTACTTTGGGGACTGTCCCCAAATTTTCGCACCTTTTCATACATCTAGCGTTTAAGATGAGGACAATTTTTTCTATACACCGCATATTCCGGCGACAATTTTGGCCATGTCCCTAAAGTATGCGCTGTGCATACATATATATATATATATATATATATATATATATATATATATATATATATATATATATATATATATATATATATATATATATATATATGTATGCACAGCGCATACTCTAGAGACATTTATTCATTCCTCCGCATAGTTTAGGGACATTTGCTTACTTTGGGGACTGTCCCCAAAGTTTTCGCGCCTTTTCATACATCTAGCGTATGAGATGAGGACAATTTATTCTATACACCGCATATTTCAGCGACAATTTTGGGCGTGTCCCTAAAGTATGCGCTGTGCATACATATATATATATATATATTTTTTTTTTTTTGTAAAAAAAATATAGATTTAATATTCAATTTTTTTTTTAATTATATCTAATTATTTCAATATAAAGCACATTTTACTACAAAATTTCGTTGAAGTTCAAAAAAATATGTTTTCAGAATTAAACAAAATTTAAACAAAATTTACAAAAATATGAAACCTTTTTAGAAGACATTAATAATAAACGCGAAATGAGGCTACTAAAGTTCGTACTTTGAAAATAAATTACATTTTGGATTTTTGGACTTACAGAATTTTTTTTTTGTAAGAGAAGCAACACTCAGAAAATTCTTCTTTTTATTAATGTGTTCCTTTCTTGGAAAGGGGTTACTGGAGAGATAAAAGATATGGAAGGATGAAGGTCTTCAAACATGATAACACTGCAATTGCGCGAGATTACCCCCCGATGGCACATGTAAGTAACCCAATTAAACTGAATATTTTATTATCTCTAGCGAGTCTATTTAGAGTTATATGCTCCTATGACTTTTTGAAAATAAAATCAGTTCAAGATTCTGCGATACATGAACATATATTACAACAATAATTGCATTTTTTTTAAGTCAACGATATATAAGTTAATATATAATCACATATGAATTCGCATAATAAAATTAATATCATATATTGAACAATATTTAGCATATATTTCAATACATGATATCATGCATTACCATATATGAACTTTTTGTTTGCATGTATGTAACCATACATGGCATACATATTCATACATGCTGATATATGAAACAATATATGCTCATACATGAAATCATGCATGTTCATATATTACCATATATTATCATTTTCACCTGGGTCTTCATATATAATTGATATAGCTATATATCAGATCATATATACATACTTCCATACATACATATAAAACAGTAAAGCCAAACAAATTCTATAATTTTTTTATTTTAAAAGAACTGAATAATATGCGATATTTATCTCGAGAAATTAACTTTTTTTTATCAAAATAATTTGGACTTCAATTTAAAAAGCAGGTTGAATTTATGAAAATTGTATATAAATTTTTAAAATTTTATTTAAATTACGTTATCATTATAAACACTTAATGGCTTAAAAATCAAATCAAAAACTACAACGTTCAATAACAATTTTCTATGTTGCATTCATCGAAAGATACTTAAGCGATCGGTGTAGATATAATTGGAAAACAAATGACGTTATAGCTAAAGGATGTTTTTTATTCAGGTATAAAACTTTAAGTTGACAACACTTTCTTAACTGGCGGCTATTGACCACTGACCACTTGGAGGACAACGATTGACCACTTGGCGGACAACATTCGTCAACTTAAAAAATTCATCTTTGTTTTATTCCATTTTAAAGTTGTATACCTCTATAAAAAACACATCGGATTTATTTGTTTAATTTAATATTTTTCATTGACATTTTATTAAGAATTTAATATTGGAAATCTATTGAGACTGCACATTGGTAGTTTCTAGTGCTATTTTTTATATTTTGATGCGGTTTTTAAATTCATTATTATTGGTTTAACAAATTACAAAATCATTGATTGCAAAAATACTTAAACTGTTTTAATTAAAAAAATTAAAATGTTTTTATAATTTCACCCTATTTCCAACTAACTTATTTTCTGTGTGTAGCACACGAAAAATTCATTTAAAGAGAAATATATAAAATTTTTTTTTTCGTTAAATTGAAAATAATGATACCTTTAATATAGCCTTAAATCTTAATAGCGCCTTAAAGCAGTTTTGCTTATAAGAGTGTTAAGATTTTATTAAAAGAATATAAAGAAATATTGCATACTTTGAGGATTCAAAAAATCTCGAATAATAAAGCCTATATTTATGATAAAAAAAACTATTTTAAATTATGACATATTTTTAAGTTTTTGAAAAGTATAAATTTAAATTAATTATGCACAATAAATTTAAAAATACTTTAAATTCTGATAAATCTTTGGTCAGTCTTTTTTTTTAATTTTTATTGTTATTTTATTGTTTATATATAAATGTTAATTTAATTTTTTATTTACAATTCCTAGTTATTTACTGAAAAACCCCAAAAAAAATATCCTCCCACCCAAAGAATATTTTTTGAACTTTTTAAAATTTATATGTTTGTTTATGTTTTGCGGTCATTTGCCAGAAATGTTAATTTTTAATTGCCACAAAAATATTTTTATTCTTTTTGTTATAAATTTTTATTTTTTTTTTCTCTCAACCGATGCTGTTTATCAAATTGATAGAAATGAAACAGAAGCTGTATATAAAGACAATTAAACAAAATTTTACTAAATGGATTTCGTTTTAGTTGCAAATTAAACGATGCCCTTAATTATAAGAATACAAAAAAAAAAATTGAAATAAATTGAATTGTAAATTGAAAATGAAATGTTTAAAACATGTTTAAGAAAGTTATACGAATTTTATAGCACGATTTTAATAAACTCAAAATTTGTTTAAATTAGTAGATAAAGACTAAGAAGAAACTGAAATTATCATATGATAATATTAAATGTTGCAGGGAATTTGATTTAAAATCGAAAGAAATATTTCTAATTTATTTTTAACCTTACATTGAACAAATAAAAAAACCTGCATTAAATCATCTTCATATGTTTTATTTTAAGTTATGTGTTTTTTTTTCGTTTGCAAAAATAACTTCCGTTTATTTGTTACGCCTTAAAAAATGTAAAAAAAAAAATATTTTTAACAAAAAAAAATTTGCATAACTATTTATGATCAATCATTAATTTCAATATTATTTATTTTTAACGATTTTTTTTTTTTTAACACAAACAATTTTGCCCTTAACGCCATCTATTGTTAGATAACTGCTACGCCAACAAAATGTATTCAAAAAAAAAAATACGAAATTTACAAAATTTGGGTGTTTAAAAGTTCAAATATAATGTTTTCCGTTTGCCAAATAATGAATTTTATATATATTTTTTTTTTAGCATTTCGGTATTTTTATTTAAACAACGTGTGTATTGAAAATGTTGTTGGTTGTATATTTTATTTACTTTGTTATTTAGTTGTCATGTTGTATAAATGAAGTAAATGTAAAATTTTAAAACGTGTTTGGCAAACAAATTTCGTAGAATTTTCTTCTTTTTTTTGTTGCTCAAACAGCAAATGAACGTTTGAATATTTGATATAAGTTAAAAGGTTTTTTTTTCTATAACAGAAGAAATTAATAAAAAAAAAAAAGTATCGGTATACATTGAAGAATATTTGTACTGCAAGTTAAAACGCCTAAAAGTATGCCTCAAAAGATTATATAACATATTGCCCCAAAACATGTTATAACTTTATTTCGTTTTCATTGAATTGTTAAACTCTACAATACATGACTTTTTGGTGGTACACAAAACGACGAACTTTAAGCTGGAATTGCGTAAATTCAAACTTTTGTAAGTTTTAAAAAATTAATTTAAAAAAAATATATATATGGGGCAATATGAACGCAAGACCCCTCCCTGTCCAAAATTGAGTTAACGTACAGAGCTGTATAATGGCTTATAATTTTAGTGCATATCTCAACTTTCAAAAGTCGAGCGTCGCGTTATGGAGGTAATGATGGTTTAGCCAATATGGAGCCGCAAGTTGAGACTATGTGAAGGAGTGACGGAATCGGCTTTAAAATAGAGGGTATGACTTCATCATATTTATGAAGTGTTATATTGGACGAAAATCAATGAAGTTTTTCTTCATATTTATAAAGTTTTTCATAAATATTATGAAGCTTTTTTCCTCAGTACACAACATGTGATACAATTATTCGCTAGATTTTAGCTCAGAAGTTCTCTGAATTGACTTTGATTTTTTGACACAGTGTTCCTTTTTCGACCCAGTACTTGTAAACGGCTATATTTTTTAACTGAGAAGAGATAATTAATTAAAAATATTCAACATCTTGTCTTTAATTGTGAATAAAAAAATTGCCAAATAATTATTTGAAAAAGTAAATTGTTGACCCTCTTTTTAAGGAACTTTTTTCAAAAATTATTTAAAAATATAAAAGAGAATAATCTTTTATATTTTGGTTGTCATGTTGTATCGATCGTATATAATTTTTGCATCGATTGTATATAATTTTTAAAAATCTAACCAATAGAATGAAGAACTTTTCAAATACACATAATGTAAAATATTCCAAAAATATTCCAAAATAAATAATGAATGTTTTTTATTAAAATACTACTAAACTTTATATCATCAGGGTTGGCATACGGTAACTTTAAAATTTTGTCAAAAACCACAATCTTTTTCCAAAAAAAATTAAAAATCGGCTAACTTAAAAAAAATAATTTTTCACATATTTTTAAATAAAGATTTGTTCACAAAATTATACAAAATTTAAATTTTTAAAATATCTTCAACCGTCTAGGATGTATATGCTAACAAAGTTTCAAATTTGGTTGCCAATATTTCCATTTGAGGGCGCTTTTAAGCAAAAAAAATATACAAAAATTTCTTAATAAAGCATGATTTCATATATCTGGAAAGTTTGGCGGAAAATGCCCAGCGGATCTATGACGTGCCATTAATGAGTTAATATTTGGGATTTAAGTGCTCATTTACCCCTAAGCGAAACAGGTAGTGCTAGAATTGGTGGGATTATCTCGCTACCGGATGGGAATTCAACATTGACCTCTTGTACTCTTTTTTTTTAGAAAAAAAAAATGCACTTGAACCCTTTGTGCTTTAAGCCTCTCAATTAATAGCAATAACAAAGAAGTGTCAAGCATTAATAAAGAGTTCACTTAAAAAATGATCAACCAAACGATCTAACGAACGGTTGAACGAAATTGTCAAAAATCGATTAGACTAGAAGAGCGACCTAGTTTATTGAGTTCAATTGAACTGATTTAATGAATTTTTTTTAAAATTTTGTATCTGTTAAAATAGTAATTGTTTCTCTGAAGTGGAAATACTCAGATGCTCCTAACCGTGAGTGTATCCATATGGGTACACTATAGCAAAAGGGTTAATTGACTAATGAATATATAATTTTGAACTGATTTCTTTTAAAATTTTGTATACTAAAAATGTGATTTTCAAATTAAATGTGCTTTTTAATCTTATAAAATACCATATAAACGTCAGTAATACACTCATAGAAATAAATCTGTATAAATATAATATATAAATAAATCTTGTAGAAAAAACTGCTAAATTTTGCAGATTTTTTTTGCTAAATATTAATAAAATAAGAACAGCAAAAGTAAATCTCTTAACGTTACAAAATTTTAGTTAAATGCGATGTGAATTTTAGTTAAAAAATATATAAAATAGCATTTTACTCTGTAAAATTAGCAAAAACTTTTACTAAATATTTGTAGACTCAAAATCGCAAAAAAAAAAAAAAAAACTGTAATATTAACAAAATTTTTGCTTTATTTATCTCAAATTTAGTAGAATGCAAATAACAGTTTATTTTTTAAAATCAACAGAAATTTTTGCTGAAAAAAATTGTAAATAAAAAAAAAACTTTAAAAGTTTAAAATTTTTTAAGGATTTTTTTGTCTACTAATATTTAGTAAATGTTTTGGCATAAATTCGGTTTACCGACACCTCACCAAAATAAATGAAATTTTGTCCTTTAATAGAAGAGACCACGCTGAGTCGAAATAAAAAAAAATTTTGCGTCGCTCACGCCCCCTTTTCAGTGGGCGGGGCTCCAAAGTTTGAAATGAAATTGCAAATAACTTCAAAACTACTTGTCCGATCTTAACAAAATTGGTGTCGTTGGAAAGGTCTCGAAAATATCTTTCCAATGAGGTATATAATGTCCCAAAATATTAACCCCTTGCTGCCCAAATAAAGCATTTTTGTTTTTTTTATGATTTTTTTTTTTTTTTAACGCTCTTTTTGTTAAATAACGCCTATATAAGTACATAAAAAGTGTATAAAAAGGGAAAGTCTGTTTTATAAGCTTTCATAAAAGGTGCAACATGACCCCATAGGTCTTGAAATGAAGTAGTTATTAAGGGTTAAAGTTGACCATTAATAGGCAAAACTATGATTTTTGCAAGATTTTGAAAATTAGATTTTGTTGTATGGTTTAAGATTTTGTATGCAAAAGAAAACTTGTAAATATGCCAAAATTTCTGCGGCCCGGGGCGAAGCCTCAGCGAAGCCGGTGGGAGGACTGGTGGGAGGAGAAAACCCCTAAGCCCGGCCGAAGGCCGGCTATGCAGAAAAACTTTATTCTACAAACATAGTTTAACATAGCCCACACTTGAATAAATTACAAAAAAAAGCTTGTGTTATTTATACAAAACTTGTATAAACCGGAAATTAGAAATTAGAAAATTAGATTTTGTTGTATGGTATGGTTTAAGATTTTGTATACAAAAGGAAACTTGTAAATATGCCAAAATTTCTGCGGCCCGGGGCGAAGCCTCAGCGAAGCCGGTGGGAGGACTGGTGGGAGGAGAAAACCCCTAAGCCCGGCCGAAGGCCGGTTACGCAGACAAACTATTTTGCAAAGACCCATATATGGTCACGTCGATATATGGTTCAAAATTTGAAAAAGGGTGTGTAAAAAAAATCATTATGCTTTTTTTGGGCAGTAAAGGGTTAATATTTTAGGACATTATATACACCATTGGAAAGATATTTTTGAGATCTTTCCGCCTGAGAAATATGGTCACGTCGATATATGGCTCAAATTTTGAAAAAAGGACGTTTTAAAAAAAAAAAATTTAAAAAAAACAAAAATGTAAAGAGACTAACTAAAAAAAAAATTGTTTTATTTGGGCAGCAAAGGGTTAATATTTTAGGACATTTTATACTCCATTGGAAAGATATTTTCAAGACCTTTCCAACGACGCCAGTTTTGTTAAGATCAGATAAGTAGTTTTGAAGTTATTTCGGATTTCATTTCAAACTTTGGAGCCCCGCCCACTGAAAAGGGGGCGTGAGCGACGCAAAAAAAATTTTTTTTTGGACTCTGTGGGGTAAAATGTTCAAGGTCAAAAAATTTCAAAAAATTCTGAGAGGTGTCGGTAAACTGAATTTGTTCCAATGTTTTTGCTGATTTTAGCAGATTATTTTGATATTTTCAATTAATTAAAATTTAGCTCAAATATAACTAAATATTTGTAAAATCAACAGATTTATTTTTGCTATTCTTATATTACTTATATTTAGTAAAAAAAAAAATCTGCTAATTTTAGCAGCTTTTTCTGCAAGCTAATTTTTAATTAATTTTTGGTATTTTTTTTTTTTTGCTGTTTTTTACAGATTTATTTCTATGATTGTAAGAGAATTAAGAATAAAGGAAATGTTAAATAGAAAATATCACCCCTGTTCTGAGTATCACTTTCAATAAAAGAAAAATCTAAAATAAAAATAAATTAAATTTTGTAAGAAACTGCAATTTTAAATCCCACGTGATTTTGCAATTTCATATTAATTAAAACATTTGTGATATCAAAACAGGGGCGTATCTAAACTAACTTACAAAATGCACGAAAAATAAAGAAAAATTATATATTTTTTATAAATATTCAAACCTTGGTTTTAAATTATTTTTAGCAATATGTACAATATTTTACAAAATTTATTTTTTTATAAAAAAAAAAAAAATGGTCAACATTAAAAAAATTGTGTTTCTCTGTTTAATTTTAATTCAATTTTGTAATTTTAAACGCCAGCGACAAATTTTTTTTTTTTTGCAATTTCTTTGTTCAAAATTTATAATTTAAAATTTTATTTTATTTTTTGTTTTTAATATTTCACAATTTTCACATTAAGTATAAGAATTTATTTTAAAACCTTGTTTTTTCTTGTAATTCTCTATATTGTCAAATATCAATTGATTTTTGTTTGTTTCTTTTTATTTTATTATTTTTATTTAAGAAAAACAGTTAATTTTATGTATTTTTTTTTTTTTTTTTTTTTTTTATTCAAAGCAATAACAAAAAATTTCCGTTAAAAAATTGCCGGCAATTTTTCTTTAAATACACAACGAAAATAACAAAAAACTAGCACGAGTTTTTGGTTTTTGCACATTTTTCTCAATTTTCTATAAAATGTTGTAGATTAAATTTTTTGTTTAATCTTTAAAATTTTTTAATTTTTATTTATTCAATTCAATATTTTCTTTATTTTTTTAATATCTTTTATGTTTAATTTTTTCATTATGTGTTTTTATATTTCTGTGCCTTCGTTTATTTTATTTAAAATTAAAAGTTAAAATTTTAAAAATTTTTTTCCGTTTTTTATTTTTTTGTTTTTTTTTTTTCAAAAACTCTACGCAAATCAAATTTAAAATTTCCCATAAACGATCACCGCCGCATGATCTCACAATTCAAACTAAAAACGTTTTTGTATTATAAATTGTGCCAATTTGTTTGTTTTATCAAATTGTTGTATTATTTTCATTCGCTTTTTTGTGTTGTCTTCTTTAGTTTAGAATAAGGAAGTCTCCACATGTGGGGGAGACTTTTTTTCAAAACATTTTTTTAAAACAAAGAGAACTTAAAGTATTTAAGCTCTAATACAATAGCACAATACAGTGTTGCCACACAAGGAAATTTTACATTAAATTGGGGATTTGAATTTCGGTTAAGGGACAGTTTTTGGCATTTTTAACCAATTTTAAAAATGTATCATTCCAATAAAATAAAAATAAAAAAAAACACAAAATCAGATCTCGTGTCATATAGATCGATATTTATTCGTATCCAAGTTTATTTCAAAAATTGGGATATCGAGTAATATCCGCTTCGATCCCTTAAATATATTACCAGATTAAGTTAAATCAAAATTGATCTCAAAATTGGAGCATTCAAAAATATCTAATTTAAGATCTTGATATATCCCAAAATATCCCGTGGGATTAATTTACATCTTCTACATCTTCTAATTAGAAATAAAAAGACAAGTAATTGTTGATGGATAGAATGACATAGTTTGATATTAAATTATATACCATGACATATAAAAATAAAAAAAAGTCTTATACACATAGAAAATATTAATGATGTTGAACCGTATATAATCATATATCAAACTAAATTGTTATCTTAATGTCATATATAATTATATCTTAAATTGAATTATTCATATGGCACCATATATAAGCTTATCTTATATCACAGACAAAAATATTTTTTATAAGACATTATATATTACTATAACTTAAATATATAGCTTATATGTCACCATATATGATTACATATTGTTTTATATATAAGAATGTGTTATATATGACAATATATCTATCATATATTATTATGTATAGCATATATATAATATATAGTTATATTGTTAGCACATAAGAAACATATAATAAGATATGGCCATGCATGACACCATATATAATATATTTAAAGATGAAAAACATAAGACCTTCTATAATTTTTTTTTACTCGGGATATTTTACAATTTTTTTTATAAGTCTACACACAGAGAAATAAAGTGCCAACCGAATTGAAAAGTTTATATTAATAATAACAACTTATAAATTCAGTCAGTTCAACGATATTTACATTAGATCTCTGAATATTTTAGGTGTTGCAAGTAAAATTCAGTTGAAATTACCGAACTTTGTTGTGAAAACGAATGTTAAGTTGTGCCAACCATCTGAAATTCGAAATAAACGAATTTTAGCCGTAGTAACCGAATTTAAGTTGGCAAATAGCTAAATTTTTCTCTGTGTGTAGCTTTAAAATTCTAGCATTAAAATTTCGAACCTTATTTTTAAATATTTTTTGGGTCGCCCTAAGCTTTTTTGCAGTGAAATTTATACCATGTGTTTGGCACGAAAAATAAACAATATGTTCTTCTATCATATTTTTTTTTCCTTTTCTACGAATCTGAAAAACAACTCTATACAAATTAATATAGGTATAAATTCTTCGTCATTCCACGATATGACTACAGACCAAAAATTACACTTTCTGTGATTTTACTTACGAAGATATGGTGATTTTTGTTTTTCGAAAAAGTCAAAGTTGGGCGAAAACGAACCTTACCTTCAATATAAATTTATCAAACTTCAAGACTTTGCTAATATTACCAAGACTTTGCAAATATTCTGCAATATTTCATTAAAATCCGTCCATATGTTTTCAAGTTAAGACGAGATCTTTTAGAGGTATCCTATGAGAATCCTGTATGTCCTTGGACCAAATTGAGAGATTTTTTTTAAGTTTATGTTTAAATCTTACTTTGAGTTTTGGAAGCAAGAAAGTGTCAAAGTTAAAATTTCAAAAAATAACTATTTTGATAGGAACACAATTTTTAAAAACCTCAAAAACGTAATCCAAATTACTTTATACCATTGATAAAAAACACAAAGTAAAATTAAAGCTTAAGCTTTTATAATAGATTATTAGGTATGTCCTAGGATACACCATATTCGATCAGGATACCTTTAAAGGACATCCTGCTAACTTAAAAACGAATATATTTATTATTATGAAATCATAGTGAAATAATGTATTGTTAATAAAGCATTTAAGTTTTATGTATCGATGTTAAGGTGCGTTTTCGGTGAATTTCCCTTTTCCAGAAAAGCGAAAATCGCCGTATGGTTGGTTAGAGGGTTTATTATCTTTATCATGTAAAAACATATAAATGTACTGGGTTGTAAACGTGACAGTTGATCCATAATGAGCTAAAAAAATACTTTTTATTTGAATTGATTTGGACTTAAAAAACCTCTTTAAAACCCAGTTATATCAGAGTTCTTAATGAATCAAAATATCGGAGCACTCCTGAATTTTATTAAATACTTATTAAAACAAGTTTTTAGTGATTATTGGGAATTTGAACTAACAAATTAGGGACAAGAGCTACAACTTTTCTGGCAACACTGCCCCATTAGCACATTGTTAATGACAAAACAATGTGTTCGAGAAGATTATAAAAAGATTTAACATTTTTTAAACATAACATGTGTAAAGTTTAAAGAGATTTTAAATTTTTCATACTCTTTTATGGTTATCGTAAATGTTTTACAACTTTTTTTTGAAAAATAAAGCTTTTATACTGTAAAAATATAATATTAAAAATTAAAAGCTGAATTGTAAGTGAAAGGTTTTTGTCTACGAAAAGTGATCTTGTTGGAAAGCTTTTCAGTTGAAGGGAACTTATATCTAAACTTATTAATTTTTATGGTTTCGTTTATGAGATTCGCTCAAACCTATTTTGGCCCATATCGCCTAAAGTAGGAAACGAGTAAGAACATATTGTTTTTTTTTTTTTTGTGCCTAACACGTGTTATAAATTTCACTGCAAAAAAGCTTAGGACGGTTTGAGGATTATAAACTTTCATAAAAGTCCAAACATTTTTCTGATTTTTGGCATTAAAAAACATTTTTTGAAATTAATAAGTTTTCTTAAGAAAATAGATAAATATACTAAGTTTTAATAGAATTTCAATTAAAAGTTTTTTTTTAATTTCAAATTATGTATGTCTAAGAAGCCAAAATTATTTTTTTTTTATTAAGAACTAAAGGGGATCAACCCTCTAATGCCTCTCAATGCAATATAATTTTGACCACTAGAACCGATTCCGGAAAAAGTGTCATGTATTAGTTTTTAAATTAGTGCGGTTGAGAAGCAATTGAAAAAAAAATTCCCGGGGATGTGATTACTTAACAAAGGAAACTTTTTGACAATCTGTTGCCAACAGCACTAGTTATTCAATTGATACCACTTAAACCGATTCCATGGAACTTGTTACAAAAATATTTCTAAATTCCTTTAATTAAAAATTTTGTTGCATTACAAAGTCATATCCAATCAAAAAAAGTTTTCATATTGAAGAATTTTTGTTTGAATTAATAACAGAATTAATTGATTTTGAAACTTGGAGAAATTTGACTCATTATGGACCAACAGTTCCGTACTTTTTAAAGTCTATATTCTCTGTTATTGGATAAAGTTAATCAAGTGCAATGAAAATAAAAATTATTCTAGTTCGAGGCCATTCATTGCACAATTAAAGGTCGAAAAAGCATCGTTTTTATTTTTAATAAAAATTATATTAAACTTGTTAATCAAGTGCTTTAAAAAACACTAATTAATTTAACATTTTCACTACAATCTTTGATAAAAACTACACTTAGAATACTATGTAGGTGAAGACCACTGTAAATGTAGTTGAAAACAAATGAAATTTCACTTGAAGAAAGGACGACTTACATTTCAGTAAATTCAACTAACATTGTCATTTGTCTTTTATTGTTCAAAAAATTAACTACAATTGTAGTAAAAATGAACCCCATATGCAGTAAAAAATAAACAAACATTTATTTGTTTTATTTCTTTTAAATAAAAAAAAACTACTCTATCAAATGAATGTAAAATCATAATACAGTAATTTGATGTGGTTTGTTTTTTTAAAATAAACTACAATTGTAGTAAAAACTGAAATTTCTTCTACAAATGACTGTTTTTTCGCTTAAAAATAAATATACTGTATTACAACTTAAACAACTACAAATATTTACAAATGAAGTTCCCTGAGTGTAGTATAAAATTGTTATCCAGTGTTGCCATATAATTATTTCGAAAAATCAAAAAGTCTAATGTTTAATATTTCTGAATGTTATGTTGATTAGAAAACACGAAAATGTATTTCTTTGAAAATCTGCCCGAATTTTTCAAATACACCTAGTCAAAAATATGGCAAAATTTGTTCCGTTTTAACTCGAAACCTGAATAGTGTTTAGTTTTTTATATTACTGCACTTGTAAATATTATGTCAGGTATGATAACTTAAAAAGATGATCAAAAACATCGATATTTTTTAAATAAATAAAAAATCGATTAACTTAAAAAAAAAATTAAAATTTCATATATTTTTGAATCAAGATTTGTCCATTAAAATATATTTACAAAATTAAAATTTGTAATACATCTTCAATGGTCTAGGATTCATATTCTGTCAAAAATTTAACTGTATAACATTTCCACCAGAGCACGCCTTAAGACAAATATTCAAATATTTTTTTAATGAAACATTTTTCCAGCGGATTTTTCGCGTGTCCTTAATAGGTTAAAAAATATATAAACATATAATTTTTTAATTTCAGTAAATAAAATTCAAATTCATTATATATATATACATTTTTCTATCCAAATACTTTTTTGAAATCGATCAAAGAAAAGAATTTCAATAATTAAAGGGTTGTTTATTGAAGATTAATCAATTAACTAATGAAATTTAAAACAAACGAAATATTTATAAACAAATTAATTGAATACCTAAAAAATAAAATTAATAAGATTTTTAATTTGTTTAACCAAATTGAAAACAACACGTGTTTTTAAAAGTTAATTCCATTTTGAATATACATAAAGGTCTGGTTGTCTGTCTGAATATATGACTTCAGAATTGAGGTGTTTTTAACGGAAAAACATCACATGGCAAATTAAAAAATATACAAAAATTCATTTAAAAATATTAATGGATTCTTTTACAAAAAAAAACCAACAAAAAGAAAATTACACAGCGCTACAAAATTTACTCCTAAAATCGAAAACAAGACCATTGATCCTAAATATTTTGGCCATGCTGATTTTAATGGCGTAACAAGTTGTTTTGCAAATTAAAGTTTAGCATGTTTGAAAATTTTTCACACATTTTTAATAAAATTTGAAAATATTTTGTAGACATTCACTGTAATAAAAGTGTTTGTTAAAATATCTTTCGCAAATTCAAGTTCCGCCCTCGTAAACTGAAAAGGCTTTTTTGGATAGTGGAGGTTAACAGAGAACATTCTGGAGACATTTACTGCTAGCTCGTCAGCTCTCTCGTTACCCTCCACACCAAAATGACCGGCTACCCATACCAGACTCAGACACATCCTGCAAGAGTAAACGTTAATTTCTCTCTTGCAGTTTAACAGCGTTCTCGTCTTTACGGATTTCCCTGACAGTACCCTTATCGCAGCCTTGCTATCGGTGAAAATTATCACTTTATGTATTTATCATAAAAAAACTAAGATAAATTATTTGATTTTTAAAATTTTATGTATGAAAAAAAAAACATGTTAAACTTCAATGCTAGTTTGCGAAAAATCTTTTGATCAATGGTTATAATCTTTAACTTCAAGCTCATATGTATATTAGTTCTCATGTAGTGAGTAAACTAGTTCATATGAATGTTTGATGTTTGGCATAGGATTGTTACCGCTTTCAAAACGTGTTCTGATGATGGGAACCTAGAAATTTCCCGAAATAGATCTATCAACACATTCCTGAAAGGGTCAAATAATAAATTTTGAAAACAAAAAACTCTATAGATTATTTGTTAGGACAATATCCTAATGAAGAAATATAGAGTATGGCCTCGAACTTGAATAATTTTCATTTTCATTGCACAATTCATTTTCATTGCACAATTAAATTTTTATTTTTAATAAAAATTATATCAAACTTGAAAAATAAGTGAAAAAACTGGGTACACCATTAAATATTTCAGAGTGTCCGAAATATTTATGAACAATGGTCCGTACTCTTGCTTTATTTTTCGAGTTGCGCAGTGTTATTGAATAAATTTGTGTAGTACTACAATACTATAAATATGTATATAAATTGTTTTTAACTCTCTAATGACCTAACCTGGTTTGGGGCACAATTTCCGCAGAACATTTTTCAACCAAACATTGCATATATATAGAACAATGCTTCATTATTAACGTTGTTTTGTCTTCAAGCGCCCTCAAGCGAAAATATTAGCCACCAAAGTTCAAACTCTGACAGAATGTGAATCCTAGACGATTGACGAAATTTTAAAAAATTTAATTTTATATAATTTAATATACAAATGTTGATTCAAAAATATATGAAGTTAAACATTTTTTTAAGTTAACCGATTTGGTAAATTTTTTGTAAAATTTCGTGGATTTTTATAATTTTTTTTAAATTGTCATATAACAACACCGAGTAAGAACTTGAGTAAAAAACGGAATAAATTAAGGCAAATTTTCGACTTTGTGTATTTGAAAAATGCATGGTTCGATTAGTCAGATAATTAAAAATACTATACAACCGATGAACTATTTTTTTTTAGCAGATTAGGCTTTTTAATATTTTTAAATAATTCTTGTCCTACAGCAAAAGGACAAAAGATGTACAATATTATTTCAAATAATTTTTTTGCAACTTTGGATTTTCAAGAAATTTTTTATTTACGACTGTAGTCAAGATATGGAAACAATTTGGGGTTCTTAAACCACATCAAAATTTTTATGTAGTAAAAAACTATAGCTCTTAAAAAGTAATGGGTTGAAAACTATACTAGTTGGTACATAATGAGTTAAAAATTGTATATAGTCAATAAAAGAAGTTTCGTTAAAGAAAATCTAGTTTCATAAAAAAACATGCAGCTTATCATTATTTTTAAAAATTGTCATAATCTTTGTGAAAAGATACTTACTATTTTTTTTTTAAAAAAATAATCTTAAAAGAATCCACGTACAAAACTACTCCATTATCCACTATCAAGATGTTGAATTATTTTACGGTAATTATAATTACTTAAATCCAGTAATAAAAATATAGCCATTTAAAAGTATTGGGATGAAAAGGGAAAATTTTATCCATAAAGATTTAATAGCTGGCTAAAAATGTATAATAACTGCACAAGCTCAAATTTTTTTTAAGCATTAGTTTTCTAGAAAATTGTTCAACTTCTTCGGAAATCATTGACTAAAGTAAGCGATGAAACGAAAAATTATTTTTCGTTTCAAAAATATGGTTTCGATTTTCTAGCAAACAAATATTTAAGAATTAGCGGGTTAATTTATTTTCATTTAATACTACGTCTACAATTGGTTTCCTTGGTTATCTTTTGATTAGGAAAATTAAAAAAAAATATTTATAATAATAAATACACATCAACAATAATAATGTACCCGAAATGTTTTTGTTATTTTGTAAACAATTCAAAAGAAAAATAAAAATAAAAAAAAAATTAAAATAGATTTAAATGGAAATTAAAAAAAAAAACGGTATTATGAACTTAAAACTTTAGAACTGTTTCAGCAGAGAAAACAACAACAACAAAATTAGTAATCTAGACATTTATGAATCATATATAAGCATAAATGATTCACATATTATCGTATATGAGCATATCTGAATCAAATATAGGCGCGGATCCAGAAAAAGATTTTTTGGAGGGATTCATTTTCTATTTCATTGTATTGAAAATTTTTATTTTGGGGGAGGAAATGTCCCATGTTCCTTCCCCCTAGATCCGAGCCTGATCATATATGAGAATATATGTATCTACATCCGATCATATATGAGAATATATGTACCTGGATTCGCGCCTGATCATATATGAGAATATATGTACCTATATGTTCACATATTATTCATATGTGAATTACACAGACAAGAACTTTTCCATAAAAAATCAACAGTTATTTAAAAGTTTAATCGGTAAAGTTGTTTCAATGGAATATACAGTTAAATTACCAAAGAATTAAATTTTTTAAAGCTCTGTCTGTTGTTCAACAAAAAATATAAACAAAAAAAACGGACTTTCCGTAATAGTTAAAATATTTAGTTAAAATTTTCTTTTTAAAACAGAAACTTGTTATATTGTATTGAGTATTGAAATAAACGAAAATAATCTATTGTTTTTATGAATTTTGTCAATTAATTTTTCAACAGTTGAAAATAAACTAAAAAATACATTTGTTTTAAACGAAAATTAAGTAGTCCTGTTTTTAACTGATTTTCAGTTAATTTAATGTGTATATTCAGTAGTCTTTACGGAAAAAATATTGTGAGTGTACTTTCAATTAAAAGTCAAATAATATCTATTAAACGCTTAATTGAAAAGGAATTAAGTGAACACAAAATTTTCAGTTTTTATAACCCGTAATGACAACAAATTGAAAAAAATGCCACCATTTAAAGATTTCACCCAAAATTTAAAACAAAATCGCAAAAATTAAAAAAAAAAAATTAAAATTAAAAAATCTCTGATACCCAGGTGAAAATGTTCATATATGATCATATATGGTTTCATGTATGAGCATATATTGTTCCATATATGGGCATATATGAACATATATGTATGTAATGTAATGGGAGCATATATGGGTAAATACATTCAAATGAAAAGTTCATATATGGATATGAATGACACCATATATGATAATATATGATAATATATTGCATATATTGGTTCATATATTGGTTCATATATTGGTTCATATATGCCATATATCTCCATATATGTATTCATATATTATTCCATATAGGGTTAATATGTTTTAATTTTTGATCAGATATGACCATATATGAGGATGAAATTTTTTTATTTTTAACCCTTATTCTGCCGGTCTACGAGTTCTTGACAAAAATATATAAATTAATGTTTTATTGATTTATAAAGACGATTGCAGAGAACGAGTTTTGCATTGAAATTTGAGTTGAAAATTGATGAAAATTGGTCCATCAACTGATATTATCACGCTAAATATACCATTGGTAAAATTTGTTGGCGAACACCTCCTTTCCGGGTGAGGGGTTTAAAGATGGAATTTTGTTTTGCGATTTTATGGGTGGTTTTAAGTTGGAATTTTGTTTTGCGATTGTATCCAAAAGTTGTGAATGGGTCGAAAGGTATAATATGTCCCCTTTCATTAACCCATTAAAAGCTATCTTAAAATTTTGTATTTTTTCATCTTTTTTTATTAAAAATTCGCAACTAAAAAACTAATAAAACCTCCAAGTTTAAGTTTAACCAAATTTATATATTAACAGGTTCGTATTATACCTTAAATGAAAGCTCAATATCTTGTTTATAAATTACTGGCCTCAAAACATACCTATAATACAGATAATTTTTAAAATAAATAAAAAAGACAAGAAAATTTAAAAAAAAATACCAAATGTTAAACTGACTCGTAATGGGTTACTCTTTGGAAATATATTTAAAACACCTTTCCGATGATGCCTTAATGATGCAGATCATTCACAACTTTTGTATAAAATCGCAAAGCAAAACTTTAAATTTGAAAAAATTTGGAAAAAAAACTAAAAAAAGCTTTTTTATATACGAGAATATAGGAAAAGTAATAATATATGACAATATATGAACCTTCATATATGTCCATATATGAGCATATATGTCCATATACCCTCAAATTTCGGATCCGAACATATATGTATTCATATATGAACTCATATATGTGGCCATATATGATAATATATGAACTTTTTCACCTGGGTATTCAAAAAAAAAAAAAAAGCCGAAATTTAAAAAAAATCGTCAAAATTAAAAAAAAAATAAAAAAACAATAATTAAAAAAGTCGATATATGGATATTTCAAATTGTATTTAGGTGATTTTTTAAATTTTAGCTATCTATTTTCACTTATAACGATTATTTTAGGGCTTTTTTAAATTTTGACGATTTTTTACAATTTTTAAATTTTGTTGATTTTTACAGTTTTAAAGGTTTATTAAAGCTTTAATAGTATCTACTAAAAATTTGTTTGAAATTAAAAACAATTTTCAATTAAATTTTTAATATATATGATTATCTATTGAAATTAAATAGTTACAAATTATTTTAATTGATACTACATTCAGAATATTATGTAGTTTACTGTTAGTAAATTATTTATTTTAATAAATATTTATTTTAATTTTTTTTTATACATTTGTTCAAAATAATGGACTATCTTTATCGATTTTTTAAAGTTCCATTTATTATTTTCATTTATTTAAAGTTGCATACAAATTTAACCACAAAAACGGAATATTGTGATTTATTTATTTCCGTTACAGTTATTATAAATTTAAATTGTTATTTGTTGCCTGCTTCAAAAATAATATTCCAAAAACTCCAGTTTGTTTTTTATTTAAATCGTTTGTTTATTATACAAAATTATTTCAATTAAAATAACAAGAATCTGAATAATTTTTCCACAAAAACTACAGCCATTCAAACATGATGTGTATATAGTGTGTGTGTTTACATTTTGTAGAAAAAAACAAACAAAAAAACTGAAATAATTTCAAATAACTGAATATAACATTTATTTTTACTGAGCTGTACACTCAGGGAACTTCTGCTTTAAAAATATGTAGTTGTTTGGTTGTAATACAGTTTCTTTATTTTTAATGTAAATGTCAGTCATTTGTAGAACAAATTTAAATATTTACTAACCTTGTAGTTCATTTAAAAAACCAACCCACATCAACTGACTGTTTTATGATTTTACATTCATTTTTTACAATTGTTTTTTGTTATTTAAAAAATAAATGTTTGTTTATTTTTTACTACCATGTGGTTCATTTTTACTACAATTGTTAGTCATTTTTTCAACATTAAAAAACAAATGAGAATGTTAGTTGATATTAATGAAATGTAAGTCGTCCTTTCTTTAAGTGAAATTTCATTTGTTTTCAACTACAATTGCAGTGGTCTTTACCTACATAGTATTCTAAGTGTAGTTACAATTCGAACACTTGCTTTTGACTTAATATTCATTTGTTCTTACAGATTTGTTAGTTATTTAAACAATATTTAAAAATAAATAAATTTAAGTGAAAAGTAATTAGACCGGATTTTAGGTGATTTATCTTATATTTTAAATTATATTTTCAGTTAATTTAAACTACGAACAATTTTGAGTGTAAAATTTCCTTAATAGCACCGAATTCAATTACTTTTATTTAGATTAACAGATATTTTAATTGAAACTCGATTTTAGTTTGTTCTGTGTAAAGGCTTAAAGGATTAAGTTTCTTTAAGAAATATTTTTAAATTCATTTCAATAATTCTCTTTTATTGGCTTAATAACTTTTTTCAACAGAAATTGCACTCCAACAATTTTATTGACACAAATAAGCAGGTTAACAATATAAAATACTAATATAAACAATAAAATATACCCACACTTACGAATGTATTCAGCAAATAAATACTAATAAAAACAAGTCCTTTGAACAATTTGTTCAAAAACTACTTTTGACACGTTTTCATACAAATCTCTTCTTCGAAGAATTATTAACTTAAATATTTACAAAGTAGAAGAGTAGCAAAATAACAAAAAAATTAATGTATGATATTTCAAAATATAAAATATTGTAATATTTCATTTCCTGAAGATAATCCCAGTAGGAAATTTGTTTGTATGGATTTCGTTTTCCGGAAAATGTGAAATGAAGCGAAAACGCGCAATGACTTCAATATAATGGGTGGAAATGAAAAAAAAATATAATTTTTAAATCTTAATTAACATAAAAAAAAACAATAGAAATATATCTGATATCACAAATTAAGAACAATATTCTAAAGTTTTTGCCATACGTTTTTTTAACGATTTTTTTGCGAAACGTGGCGAATTTTTCGCTGTATTACTCAATGTTACGATTTGGCTACTTATAATTTAAAGTTTTCGGATCTGTTTAATTTTTAAAATAACAGATTCTTGGTAATTTTTAGAAAATTCAGATGCTTTATGAATAATTTAGCCTGTTTGTTATACAAATTTTGGTGTTTAAGGACACCATGGAAAATATATGACATTTTGGTGAATTTTTACATTATCGTACATGACCCCGTTTCCATAATTCTATTTACGTACAGAAAAGTGACGAGTTTTTGCTAGATTATAAATGAGTACTAGCACTTTTTAATAAAAGATTTTATTCCTTTTTTTAAATGAAAGTTTTTTTGTCAAAAATATTTTGTGCCTCATCATTTAACACATGGAATCGACCACATTTTGTCGGTAATTAATAAAATTGCTTGTATGTAAATATTTTTTATATAACAGCTACAAAGTAAGCAATGTAAATATAACTTCAGGAAATAGTTTCCAATTATACGTCGGTTTAATTGTTTATTTAAGGAAGGACACTTCAAAAGTATGACTATTTGAAATACACAATTTGAATTCGCACTTCCTGACACTTTTACCAACTCCATGGATTTGAGGCACATTTTTTTTTATTATTATATATGCATCTATGTTCTTTAATTAGTGGGGAATTGAAAGCGTAAAATTTTTAAAATTCGAAATACTAGTATCAACCTAGCTAATATGTTTGATTTGCTTTATTTTTGTAAATATACGGAGGTTGAAAGCTCGTTATAAATTGAAAATAACATAAAAATAATCTCGATGTATATAAAAACAAAATACTAATATAACTGTAAAAAATATTACTTGAGCCAGAGTACAAACTAAAAATTTTTTATATAAATAGAACATTTTTGGTCTTTAAAGTTTAGTAACGTCATGATGCTTGTTAGGAAAAGACCTAACCACGTGCTTGATTACTAAGAAGACAAGAATGGAGCAAAATTGATTATTAATAGGTTTTTTGTTAAGTTCTGCCTATTATGGAGGCTCTAACTTTTCTAAAACTTCGGGTTCTGATGAGATCTTTAGCCAGATCGAAATACTAGTATCAACCTAGCTAATATGTTTGATTTGCTTTATTTTTGTAAATATACGGAGGTTGAAAGCTCGTTATAAATTGAAAATAACATAAAAATAATCTCGATGTATATAAAAACAAAATACTAATATAACTGTAAAAATATTACTTGAGCCAGAGTACAAACTAAAAATTTTTTATATAAATAGAACATTTTTGGTCTTTAAAGTTTAGTAACGTCATGATGCTTGTTAGGAAAAGACCTAACCACGTGCTTGATTACTAAGAAGACAAGAATGGAGCAAAATTGATTATTAATAGGTTTTTTGTTAAAGTTCTGCCTATTATGGAGGCTCTAACTTTTCTAAAACTTCGGGTTCTGATGAGATCTTTAGCCAGATCGAAATACTAGTATCAACCTAGCTAATATGTTTGATTTGCTTTATTTTTGTAAATATACGGAGGTTGAAAGCTCGTTATAAATTGAAAAATCGCTGTTTTTGAATTCGTACGTTATTTTAGCTGTCAAAACCTCTAGATATTTTGCACACAAAATTTAAATCGAATTGCAAAAATAGATGTGAATTTAAGGAAAATTTGTGATTTTGTAGAAATATTTCTTTAAGATAGAATTAAAGCAAAATAATTGCAACTAACATAAAGAAAAATTAACCAAAACTAAATAGAAGTACATTTTTTAACCATCAAAAGGTTAATATTTAAAAGGGGGCATTTTAAATAAATGTCATAATTATATATATTAGATGTTTTCTTCAACACCTTTTTTATTCTTGAAAAATTTCAAAACTTTCAATATTTGCTTGAAATTAATAAAAATAATTCTAATTCTAAGAACCAAGTGCCCTTTTCTTCAAACAACTTATATTTAATAACAAAAAAGTACATACACTGATAATAATCCATGCGTAAAAATACACATAAATGTCAAAATAACCAAAAATTTTGTAAAATAAACGAAAATATGTTCATTTTACAAAAGATTTTGTTGTTTTGACATTTTTTTTCGTATTTTTAGTATTGATTATTATGAATGTACTAATTACTTTCGCCCCCTAACACTGGCGAATTCAATTCAAGTTAAAAATAGTAAAAGTGAATCCAAGAACACCAAGACATTTTAATTAGTTTTATTTTTTGCGGAATGTGATTCCAGAACAGAGAATTTGATCCTAATTTTAATAAACATATCGCTCATTTACTAAAAGACTGTCATAAGTAAAAAAAATGCGATTTTTGAGTTAATGATGTAGATTTATTATTTACCATGCTTCATATTGCGTAAAAATTTTATATTAATATCTTGTATACTTTTCGAGTTAGAAGAGACAATATTTCCTTTCTTCTGGAAAGTGGGTGCAAAGAGTATATACTTTATAGAGAAACTATAATATTCACGGGTCTCTCGATAATTAGCGAACTCGAAACCAACTCTCCGTAAGAGCAAAATGCATTGAAATATTTATTTATAAAAAACGTGACCAAATAAATAGAGAGGGTCGAGCGAGATAGATATTGGTGGAAAACTTTAAACGCGTTTTCTGCTAAATCGTGTTTTTTGAGTTATGTCAGTCTTTTAGTAAATGAGCCAACTCTTCTAAAAATGTTTGCATGAAAAAGTTCCCTAAAACTACTATGTACCCCAAATATAATTTACAAAACCCTTTTTATTTCATCGATTTACCTTCATCCTTTAATAAATCTGTTAAAAATTTTAACCAAAAAAAACTGTCCAAATCCAATTTTTTCAATTTTTTTTCTGTCAAAAAAAAAGAATAATATTTAAAGATCTAAAAGGTTTTCACACCTCAGAAAATCAAAGAAAATTTATATTTTATCCCTAGCGATTATAGCTTTTGCACAAGCCGGATTTAAAAATGATCTAGTTTTTACATTTCCATTGTTCTAATACTAAACATATTCTCTCTGACAAATTTGATTTAAATTCATCTATTGCCTTTTAAGTTAGGAATCGGTCCTTTAAAGGTATGCTGATAGGATTCAGTGAATACTTAAATCCAAGTAAGGACTTCTTTTAAAAACTAAGGCTTTAATATTATTTGGTTTTAAGTCGGAGTTTTTTTTTATTATTTTAACCCTTAAATGCCCTCTTTATCTTTAA
This sequence comes from Delia radicum, assembly GCA_021234595.1. Lineage (NCBI taxonomy): Eukaryota > Metazoa > Arthropoda > Insecta > Diptera > Anthomyiidae > Delia > Delia radicum. Next base: position 12,418,248 of record CM037855.1, on the reverse strand, counting down.
AGATACGACCATTAAAAAAATTTCTACGGCTTTATTTTGAGCTTAATCAAAATGAAAACTTCACTAGTGTGTTAAGAAACACCAAGCGTTCGTTAATAAAATACATTTTTTAATAAATATTTAGAATTACTCCATTTATTAACCAAGAAAGTCGACAAAATTAAAATATGCAAAATTAATGAAAAACTCAAAAATGCTTTTTTTATGATATCGAAAAATGCAAAAATAATTTTAGAAATTCTAAATAAAATAAAATATTATTATTTTTTTTTGTTTTTATTAATTAATAATCATATAATTACAAATTATATCCTATTACCCTAACCGAGCACTAGCTACTATGGACTTCGGCGCGTTGTAGCGAAAACAGACCAGTACCTCTGGTGGGAATCGAACCCACGACCCCCGCTCTGATAAGCCAGCACGCTACCAACTAGCCTACCAGGGTGCACTTAAATAAAATATATTTAGCAAATGCGAGCTTTCAAATGATATATTTTTTGTACTTTATTTTTGCGTAACTGGCAATTCAAAATTCGGAAATTTTTGGTTTTGTGGTTATAAAAATTATTTTCAAAATCGTGGTACGCAGTTCTTGTGTATTAAGCATTTCATGCAATAAAACACCTTTTCATTCAAATCGACGCTGTTTTGTATTTAAGGGTTAATATTTTTTTTCGTTCCAAAATTATAATTTTGAAAAATTTTAGAAATTTTGATTTAGACAATTTCTCACTTTTATTTATAAAAAAAATGTTGTAGTTTTTGATTTCCATTGACACACTCAAAAAAAAAGTCAGTAAAGTCAGACACATTTTTGCTGGGAGGATACTTGCAGAAAAATTGCTAATATCAGCAAATGCTCTGCAAGTATCCTCCCAGTAAAAATGTAGCTGACTTTACTTAGTTTAAAGGTTAAACTTCTTCTACCTTGACTTATCGCGTTTTCTTCCAATACAGTTTAAAAAAAATATATAAATTTGTTTATTTGTTGCTGATGTATTTTTTTCACTTACAAGAGAGGTAAAAATTTGAAGTAGCAGTTCTTAAGCTGTCAGAAAAGTGTATTTGCTGTGAGTAAGAAGTGTGTAATAGTGACAGTTAAGAAAAGTTAAGTGTTTTCTTTTATTGTATTTGTATAACGAACATGTCTTCTAATATATTATTAATAACTATTAAGCGTTAAAAAGATAAATGTATGCCAATCAAATTGCCAACATACAACAAATGGTTAAAATGTTGTAAATTAATGAATGAATGAAAGAAGGAAAGATAAACACATCATATAAAAAGAGAAAGAAATTGGACTAAGAAATTGTACATAAAATGTGTAAATAGGTCACAAAAAGGGTACAGGAGAAAAACACATGTTTGTTTGTTTGTTTGACCTTTAAACTTGTTGAAACTATAATTTGTAGCAAGAATATATTTTTCTTGTAACTATGATAAATATTTAAATTGGCTTACCTTAAATGCAATTTTAAATTATAATAAGAGTAATGACGAACTTACCTAAAAAGAAAAAGAAGATATAAAATAATTAATAAATTGATAAAAACTTACAAATATAAAAAAAATATTAATATTTGTAATTGAAAAAAATCGGCAAAATTTAAAAAAATAACTAAAGTTGAAATATATCTCCAAAATTAAAAAACATCGATTTTATTGAAAAAATCGGCAAAATTTAAAAAATAGGAAAAATAGGAAAAATTTCACGGAATCCACGAATTCCATAGGGCAGAGTCCTCAGAATCTTAGAAAAAAATCTCTAAATTTTATATACAATATATGTCTCCAATAAAATTGCCAAAATTTAAAAAAATCACCAAAAATTTAAAAAAATTCACCAAATTTAAAAAAATCACCATAATTTAAAAAAATCACCAAAATTTAAAAAAATTGCGAAAATTAAAAAATAAAATTTTATAAAAGTGAAAACATAGCCAAGATATTAAAATTAAAAAAAAAAAACACTAACATGAAAAAATCGTCAAAATTTTAAAATATACCAAATTAAAAAAAAAAGTAGGCAAATTAAAAAAAAAAAAAAAAATATGGCCAGAATAAAATATAACATCACCCAAATTTAATAAAAAAATAAATAACTAAAATTTAATTTAAAAAAATCCCCATTAAACAAATCGCTGTAATAAAGAAAATTTTCAAATTGTCAAAAAAAATTTTAAAAATTGTCAAAATTTAAATAAATCGTAAAAAATTAAAGAATCGTATAAAATTAAAAAAAAAAAAATGCCAAAATTTAAAAAATCACGAATCCTTAAAAACACCAAAGTTAAAAAAATACCAACCAAAATGGTAAAAATTAAAAATGTTTTAGAGATATGAACGTTTTAAATCTTATTTAGGTGAATTTTGTAAATTTTAATGAATTTTTCATCATTGACGTTTATTCAGTTTTATAAATTTTGTAAATTTTTTTTTTAATTGTTCTCATTTTTTTAAATTTTTTCCAATTTTAGAGATATTTTTTTTATTTTGAGAATTTTAGACTTTTTTTTATTTTGAAAATTGTTTCCTATTTTTTTTTTTTTTTTTTTTTTTTTTTTTTTGCAAGTTTTTTATCGATTTGTTTAAATATTGGAAATTCCAGATTCAGGGGACTTTTTCAGATTCTAAGGTCATTAATCAGATTCTAAGGTCATTTTCCTATAGAAATATCTTCAGATTCGAAAGATATTTTCCTATAGCAAAATCTTCAGATTCGAAAGATATTTTCCAATAGAAAAATCTTCAGATTCTAAAGACATTTTACTATAGATAAACACTGGGGACTTTTTTCTATAGAAAATCGTCAGATTCTGAAGCAGACATGGGCGGGCGTCAATTACATTTCACAATCATACACTTGTGAAATGTTTCAATATCATTAATAATTTCAAATCTAATTGTCCAGTAATTAAATACACAAATATTGGTATTATGTCCCATGCTTGGTATTGCCAAAATTGAAAATTTTCCAAGGAAGAGTCTAATCCAACAAGTGTGAGCGTAGTTCTGAAATTATTAATGATATGACAAATTTTACAATTTTATGATTGTGAAATTTAATTGAAGTCGCCCAAGTCTGTTCTGAAGACTTTTTCTTGTAGAAAATAATCTTGTTCTGAGGACTTTTTCCTATATATAGAATAGAAAAATCCTTAGATTCTGAGGACTTTTTCCTAGAGAAAAATGATCAGATTTTGAAAAATTTTATTACAGAAACCGTCTGATTCTGAAGACTATTCTTGTAGGATTCTGTGACTTTTTCCTATAAAAATCTTTAGAAATTTTTTGCTTTAGAAAAACAATCAGGACTTCTTCCTATAGAAAAATTCTCAGATTTCGAGCACTTATTCGTATAGAAAAATTCTCAGATTCTGCGGACTTTTTACGATTCTGAGGACTTTTTCTTCGATTCTCATGATTTTTTTCTACACTGATAATAATCCATGTATAAAAATACGAAAAAATGTCAAAATAACAAAAAGTTTCGTAAAATACACGAAAATTTGTTTATTTTACTAACTATTTCGTTAATTTGACATTTTTTTCGTATTGTTAGCAAGGATTATTATGAGTGTATAGAAAACTCCTCAAATTTTGAGAATACTTTTGCGTTTTAAGTTTCCACCCACCTTCCTTATCACAACATAAACCTCAGTTTTATTATATTTAACAATTCTACGTGAACGTTTGCTAAATTTGCGCACAAACGTAACAACATTTTGCACTAAAAACCGATTTATGGCTTTTAGTAGTTTTATTAAAAGAAGCCAATTTAAAATAAATCTTAATATTTGTAATTTCAAAACAAAAACAGGTGTTTATAACAGCGGTATTAATGAAAAACTATAGCAATTGGAAAAAATTACAATAAATATTGGAAAAATATGGGAAAATTCTAAAGGTTAAAAAAACTACAAAAGAAATTAGTAAAAGTGTGTTAATTACAAAAAAATACAGAAAAAATGTAGAGAGAAGAAAAAAAATGTTGCCACATTTATGAAAATAATTCAAAATTAATAGCAAATAAATATTTAAAAAATTTTTGACTTTGTTTTTTTAAATAATGATGATTATTTAGCAGGAAGTTAAATTATAAATATTTTAGCATATTTTTTTTTTTTCTTTAAACGATAAACTTGAAATTTAGTCATAAAATAAATACAAGTAAAATACAAAAAATAAAAACATAAACGTTTGTATGAAAAAAGTAAAATTACTTTATTTTAAAAATGTATTAAAAAAAAAATAATCAATTAAATCTTGTGAGGCACAACATTTTGTTTGATTAGATCAGCGGCATTCAAACAAAAGTATAGAACAGCACACACTTTATAATAAAAATTAAACAAAATATTGAAAATTATAAAAAAAAAAAATACAAATTTGAAACGAGTTTGCATTGAGTAACCGCTATACAACAAACTATTTGTATTCAGTATAATACATTAGGGTAGTCCAAAAAAAAATATATATATCCGCCCAAAAATATCTAGTTAATATGTTAAACAAAAATTAAATTTTCTAAAATTTTACAATTTAATGTATTTATATTAGATTAGATCAGAAGGCACTATGCACCGCGACCAATGTAGGTCTTTTGTGCTGCCTAAAGTTACCTACAGATTCAAGCTACCTATAAAGCCAATTATCCTATTAGGCAAAATGTTCGCGATGTCGGAAGGCGAAATGAAGCGATCACCTAGAAACCTAAGTCTCCTATCACAAAGCCTGGGACATTCGCAGAGAACATGCTCCGAGGTCTCATACACCATCTCACAAAACCTACACATATCCGTGTCCGATTGACCCTTCTTGTGCAGATGGTATCTGAGATTACAGTGTCCAGTTAAGTACGACGCCAGGATCCTCAAACCACCCCTTTCAAGCGACAAGATTCGCCTCGACCCCCTACTGGAAAAAGAGTTCAATCTTTTAGTCTGGCGCTGACCAGGAGAGTTTTCCTAGTAACCAGAGAATTCTGGTTGGTAAAAATTAGTGCTACCCAGAAACAGTTCTGGAAGGCATTATTTAATTACCGAGCTCTTCCTAAACAATTCCAGAAGGTTTGCGATGTCTTACTTGGTATGTCTCTTGTAAGCAGGTGAAACGAGCTTCTTTTATGTAGTCTGAGAAGCACCAAATTCATGCCTTCGTAGAAAATGAAAAGCGCTTTTTTGTGTATTGACAGCATTAATGCTTCATTGTATATATTCTTTACTGCTTCATTGTATGCATTATTTACTGCTTCAAAAAAATGCATTTAGGGAAGCACAACAAGTGCTCTATTGTATGCAAGTTAGGTTAAACGCTTTTTTGGAAGCATAAAAGTTTAGTTACTGCTTACTAAATCGATATTATATTTTGTTGGGGTAACGCAATTATCCTTTATTTCGGTAATGGTATTTGAGGAATAAGGATATTTTAGTTATTTCGGTAACGGTTTCTTAGCGTTAACGGTATTTTACTTATTTAGGTAACGGTATTTTAGCGCTAACGATAGTTATTTCGGTAACGCTGTGTTAAGGATAGCGGTTTTTCACTTATTTCGGTAACGGAATTTTAAAGGTAACGTTATTTTAGTTATTCAGGTAATGTCAATGCACAGTGACAGTTTTTGCCCCCTTATGCTCGAATTCCAATGACTGGGCTAGTTTATGATGAAATTTTTCGAAAATATATCTATCAGAGATTATTTTTTCTGATTTTGTCAGATTATTTCGGTAACCGTATTTTAAACATAACGTTATAACCTAATCTATATCAATTAATTTCGTAATGGTATTTTAGCAAGACCGGTATTTTAGTTATTTCGGTAGCGGGTATTTTAAGGGTATTAGTATTTTAGTTATATCGGTAACGGTATTTTACGGATAACGGTATTTCAATTATTTCGGTAACGGTATTAATCGATAACGGTACTTTAGCGTTTTACCTACCATATCTGGTATTTAACAAATAAAAAAATTGCCTAAAATCTATATACATATGTGGCACAAACCGCTGTTTTCACGAAATCCGCCAAAAAAAACTCGCTGTCCTAGTCAAACTACGAAATGAATTCCTAAAATTTTTGCTGGTTTTTATCCTTAATATGTGCCTAATAAAATCCTGAAGTCACTTCGTTGATTTTCTGAAATTTCTTTAATAAACATTTTAAAACTTTAAAATTGCAGATTTTTAAACAGTGTTTAAAAATGTTAATCCGTTTAGCAATAGTTTAAAACGAGTTAGCAAAGCACAAGATGAAAAATACTTCTTATCTGAGTTTCGTGGAAATTATAAATTACAAAAATGTTTTTGTAGTAGATAATTTTAATAAATTTCTAATTTTGGGCTTGAATTTCTTTATTAAATGGTATGCAACAAATCAGTTGCCGGGAAAAATTTCAATAACTCTGCCGTTTTTTAACCGATTTAAGTTAAGTTGTTTTTATAACGAAGATAATTCACTATTATAAATGTTTTTAATTCAAATTTTTTTTAAAGTATCAACATTTTGAGAAAATATGTATTCAAATAGTCATATTCTACACTTGTAATCCGTTTTTCAGTCCCAATGCGGCACGTCTTCCCGATATCCGAGTATCCTATTTTTTGGGGGGACTTGGCTTCATAACTAAATAAATATTTCCAGTGTGTAGATCGGTCAAAAACTCATTTTTTTTCTCCATACCACCTTATACAGCCTAGTATACATGTACAAATATATGACAACAAATTGAAATAAATTTTTAAAATCTAACTACAGCGAAAAAAAGAGTGACAAATGAGAGCAAAAAATAAGTAGTTTTGTAGTGAAAAATGTAAAACAAATATTTTTTAAAAAAAATCGATGTTTGAAGAAGGTTGTATTTTAAAAATGACATTTAAAATAACTGGTTTTTCAAAAAAAAAAAATAGTGTTTTTTGAGAAAAGGTAGTTGGCTGTTTAAAAAATAAGTTTTTTTAATTTTTGTGCAAAAAGGGTATAAATAAATTAAGCGGTAAACTAAAATTTTAGAAAACGAATTGTTGTTAATTGTTGTTTTAATTTCATTAAAAACATATGTTTGAAAACATTAGCATTAGAGCGTTAAACTTCAATGCCCATTTGTTTGTAAACGTTTGAAGTCTTTGGCAACTCTTTTTTTAGAGATTTAGAATAATACCAGGATTTTATACATATTTTTTTTTTTTTTTTTTTGTTTTTTTTTGTATTAATATGAGGATTATGTTTAAATGAAAGGTAAACCACATTTAATAAAAAAAAAAAAGTTAAAAAAATAATGTAAGAAACCCCCAGTAAAAGTGTTTTTCATTCAATCAGGCAATATTTTTTATTGATAGGGAAGAGGAAGATGTAAAAGTTCTTAGATTTTGTAACATTGCGATTAAATTTTCTCATATCTTGACAGTGAAATTTATTTTTAAATAATTTACTCTAAAAATATCAGGCGGGGCTCTATGAAATAAGGCCCCAATGAAATAAGTCCCCAAACCAAAAATGAAATAAGGCCCCAAAAAATTCTAATAAAAAAAATTGGGGTCTTATTTCATTTTCTGGGGATTTATTTCTTTTTTTTTTTGGGACCTTATTTCATAATGAAATAAGTAGTGTCCGACCGAACAGTTCGGCCAGAAAATGCATTTGGTCTGTATTCGGTATTTTAAAGCATTATGGACAAATTTGGCGGATGGAAAAATGTTTCTTGTGCTGATTAGAAGCTATTTTGAGTGTCAAATTTGAAGAAAAGTCTGTAGTGAAGCAATGAATTCACTGTTCGGCCTCAGAAAGTTCGGCCAAATTGAAAATAGTTCGGCGGCCGAACTTTTAACTTTATAGCTAAACTTGGGCTTTTCTCTTAAATTTTATACACAAAATCGAATTAAATCAGCTCAACAAACATGTTTCCAATACCAAAATTTGTCATCATTGCCTCTAGATATCAAAAAACCGACAAAATATAGGTTTTTGGCCGAACTGTTCGGTCGGACACTAGAAATAAGGCCCCAATTTGAAAAATGAAATAAGTCCCCAAATAATATTTTTGGGGTGTTATTTCATTTTCTTAAAAATCAAAATTTTTAAAGAATGTAAGCAACCAATCTTATTCAAAGTACGCAGAAAAAACTTTATTTCGCGAAGGCGCCTGCCGCGTTCTACGGAGGAAAAAACCCCTAAGAGCGGCCGAAGGCCGCCACCCAGAAGAACTTGTTTTCAAATCAGATGTCGAATCCGTTGAAATCTTATATTTTTAAGACATCAAGTAACATTTATTTGACCTGTCATAACTTTTTATGTCCCAAAATACCAACCAAGATTTATTGTTTTTTAATGATTATTTTTTTAAAAGTCTATTTTATTAAAAATTTTACGTATATATTAGTGTCTAAACGTTAAATAAACAGAAGATAAAAAACAATCAATTAGCTGTTTAAATGACAAAGCTATGACTGGTCAAATTATATTACTTATTGTCTTAAAATAAGATTTCAACGGATTCGACATTGGATTTGTAAAAACAAGTTTTTCTGTGTGGCAGCCTTCGGCCGCTCTTAGGGTTTTTTCCTTCGTATAACGCGGCAGGCGGCTACGCGAAATAAAGTTTTTTCTGCGTGCGACACAAAAAACAAACTAACAATTCGTTTGCTATATTTTTTTTTAGGGTACAAGAATAATCTTTTTTAAATTGTTTTTTAGTGAAATATTTTTAATGCTCATATTTACAGGTTTCATTTACTAATTTTTCTTATGTTTTTGCCGTCAAACAGCTGAGGACTCTTTGCAGGTATATATATACAAAAAAAAAACTCTGTATTAATTAGGAATAAAAAATATTTTAATATAATATATAATTTAGTTTTTTTTTTTTAATTGGGGCCTTATTTCATTTTCGAAATGAGGCTTTACTTCATTATGAAATAAAGCCCCAAAAATTGCGGCGTTATTTCATTTTATTTTGGGTTTTGTTTCATTTTGTTGGGGCTTTTTCTCATTTTTTTTGGGGCATTGAAATAAAGCCCCAAAAAATGGGGAGTTATTTAATTTTTGGTTTGGGGACTTATTTCATTGGGGCCTTATTTCATAGAGCCATCAGGCGGATCAAATTTCAAACAAATCAATAATATGTTCCAAAATTGTTTATTTCGGTTTGCTTAAAACATTTTTACTCGGGTTGTTAAAATGTTTACAACAAAGTTGTAATTTTTTTAAACAAAACTGTAAAAGCTACTTGTCAGCTGTCAGAAAAAAAAAAACAAAAGTAACAATTTGATGACAGCATGAACAAGTTTTCTACATGATAAACAGACATTTGTAAATAAAAAGAATGAAACAAATAAATTAAATTATTAAATAATTTAAGAGCGAAATTTTTTCAAAAAACTTGATAGAAAATATATTGAACCTTTGATGGGGACATGTACAGTTAAAAGCGGCATTTTTTTTAATGAAGAACAACTTTTTTCGGACAATTTCAATTAGTTGTTCAGATTATTGTGGCACTATACTGAGATAATTAATTATGTTACAATGTTGTTTATTTTCTTCATAGTTTTAATGAAATCATTTGTAATGACACTTTTTCGTTAGTCGTTTGAAATTTTTAATAAATAAAATAAAATTTTTCATAATATTTTATGAAAAACTGCATTAAATTAATAAAAACTTTCAAATTCCCTGTGACATTTTATAGTTTTAATGCAAAAATTCATTGATATCATGCAGATAATTCTCTCATTGTAGTGTTTAAAACAGGAGTGCCCAAAAGTTCCTTATGGAAGAGCAAACACCAATACATTTAAAGAAAAACTAATTTTTATTCAACATTTTTGTTGTAAAAACCAATACATACAAAGAAAAAAGAAAAAAATATTTCAATGTTTACCAGCAAAGCATACGAAAGTGTTGTTGCTTTGCGCTTGCGTGTATAAAGTGAAGAACGACTAAAAAACTAATAAGACAAAGTTGTTTGTGTATTTCGTATTGCTAGTGCTAGTGCTGAGCGCTCTATATGTGTATTAAAACACACAGCCTATAGCTAAGTGTTTTACAAAAACAAATGAGTACCAAGCGCATAGGCCGTGGGCACCCCTGGTTTAAAAGTAAATTATAAAAAAAATCGCTATTTCGAGAAATCTTTAAAGCATCCGCGCTCTCTTAAAGGTTAGTTATTTTAAACCTGCACGATTGCATTTAAGTTTTTAACAAAATTTCCAAATTCACTTTGTTATGATGACTGTTGTATATCAATTCGTTATAAATCATTATTGACATTTTCAGATATAAAACAAAAAAATATTTTTAAATTTTAGAAAATATTTTAAATTTCTAAAACAACGTGAATTTGTTGTTAAACAAAGTAAACAAACATAAATTGTTTTAATAAGTTTCAAATTTGAAATGGCGATGGTCATTACATGATAACTGTTAACTGAAATTTTGTTACAACTTGTAATACCCAGTGTATAAACGGTAATGACATGTCATTACTTTTCTAACTGCCAGTAGTGACACCAGCTTACCCTCTGCATTGCTTTAACACCAATAACGAAAACTTGCTAATAACTAGTTACTTTTCCCATTATTTCAATGCAAACAATAATGCGTTACCCATAAGTACTTATTTTCATCATTATTTTAAATATAAACTAATGATTTCAATATATTTTGAAAATCTGTTTTTTAAACTCACTTCTAGTAAGTACATATATATGTACTTATTTTTTAATTTTGTTGTATGCTGGAAAGTAATGACATATTGTGCAAGCAATTTAATTATTATTTTTATCTATCAAAGTATAACATGTCGAGATAGCTCAGATGGTAGAGCGGTTGACTGACAAACTGGAGGCTCGGGTTCAAATTCCGTGTGAGCATATTTAATGTAAAACAAAATTTACAATAAAAAATATAGTTTTTTTTTATTAAACTTACTTTTTTTTTAATTTTTTAGAATTTTTTTAAATTCCGTTTTCAAATTCCGTGTTAGCATATTTAATGTAAAACGAAATTTACAATAAAAAATATAGTTTTTTTTTTTATTAAATTTACTTTTTTTAATATTTTTAGATTCATTATTTTTGTCCATACTAGGTAATCAAATATTTTTATATTTTTTTGTAAGGTGTTCAGTAATAATATGTCATTATTTTGCTCGACATCCTCATATAAAAGTAATGAGATTTGCAATGGTAGTTGTAAGTACTTGCCATTATTAAATATGTACTGATATAACCACTTATATGGTAATGCTTTTCTACACTGGGAAGGATTCCTACGAGGAATGGCAATGGTTATATTTGACAGCCAGGAGAGATCCCAAAGTGGTAGGGAACGTTCATAGATCGGAATTTTTATATGAAAAGGACCGGTAACGCTAACATGCCATTGTCATAGGAGTGTGGGGTCAATTGACACATTTTAAGACACCTTGAGACGTGTTAGATGGAGTGTCGAAAAATAGATTTTTATATGAATTTAAATAAAACTAATAGGGACAACGCCTACATCAGATTGCTTTTCACAATTTGTTAAATAAGTTTTGGGACTTTATTGTATTATATTATTCCTCTGGTGTTATTCGAACCCATGACCAACGCACACTGATAAGCTAGCGTGATACTTACTAGGTTTTAGTCAATATTAGCTAGTTTTTATGGAAACACTACAAACACTAATGTCAGGTTTAAAATATGCCAATTTTAAAATTTGTTCAAAAAATCACGATATTTTTCCAAAAAAAAAAATCGGTAAAGTTAAAAAAATTATTTGTGAAAATATTGTTTGGACTACTAATCTCAAATTGCTAAAAGTCGCAGTTATGAACTGTCAACTTATGTTTATCGCAATTGTTTTTATAAATTTAAATTTTTCTTATTTCTGGTATGGTTATTATAAAATCTCTTACGATTTGTTGATTTTTCTTACTTTTAGATTATTTTCTTTAATTTGTCCTGCTGTCTTGTTGAAATATTTTATTAAAATAAAAATTTAAAAAAACAGTGTATTTATTTATTTTTTTATTAAAAATCTTGTTAATATTTAGTGTGTTAAAAACTAAAAAAAAATTAAAAAAAAAAAAAAGATTTATTATATGTGGGTGGTTTTAAGTTAATTGTTTGGATTTTTACACGTTTTTGTTGATATAGCCACTGAATATCTATCTAAACATGTTAATAATATTATGTTTTATGGGGTATTTAAAGTCATATAATTTTGTAAATATTTAAATTTATGAAGCTATTTGTTGGAGGAGTGAAAATATTTAAAAATCAAATTTTAATAAAATGTATAACACTAATAAATTTAAAATATTTATTAAAAAGTTTTAAAATCCAAAAATCATCTTTTTTAATACAATAATTCATTAACGGCTTTTTGAAAGGGGTCTTCTGCTTTGGAAAAAAAAATCGACTTTTTTGCATATTTTTTGCATTTTTAGCTTATACATTCAATAAAAAAAAATTATCCAAAAAGGATTTTTCGAAATTCGAAATAGTTTGGGAGATACAGTAATTTTTTGTGAAGCAATGTTTTTTGTACCTGAAAAATTTCTGTAGCAAAAAATAATCCGAATCTGATCGTTTTTCTAAAAAAAAGTCCTTAAAATTTGAGGGGATTTTTAAGATATTTTTTATAGATAATATTTTTAAGATATAAGTGATTTTCGCAAAAGAGATCCTTAGAACTCGGCGGAGTTTCTGTATGAAAAAGTTCTCAGAGTTTGAGGGTTTTTTATGGACGAAAGTCTTTTGAATCTGAGTGTTTTAGTTATAAATAAAAAGTCCTTAGAATTCCTACTGGCTTTTTTATAGGAAAATATCTTCAGATTCTAAAGATATTATTCATACAAAAAAAAAAACTTTTATAATCTGAGTGTTTTCTATAGGAAAAAGTCCTTAAAATTCCGAAAAAGAAAAAAGTTCTCTGGAAATCTTGGTTTTTCTACAGAAACATTCTAAACATTTTTCTATTGAAAATATTTTCGGAATCAGAGGACTTTTCCTATAGAAAATGGAGCTTGTATAAAGAAAAAATTTCATCAAAATATGTATATAGAATTTTCTATAGGAACAATTTACCACCACCCAGGTTATGATTGCTTTTTTTATATTTAAAAAAAGGCTCCAGAACAAAAAAAAAAAAACAAAAAAGGCTGTTAAAAGTTTTCTGTAGAAATAGATCAACAAATTTTAGGGTTTTTCTGTAGACAAAAGTTTTTGGATCCTGAGTGTTTTTCTAAAGAATAACCTGAGGGTTTTCGACAATAAATTAGGCTTCAGCATCCAAAGGGTTTTCTGTGGGCAAAATTTCTTAGAATCTTGGAAAAGTCATCAGTTTTTTACAACTACTTCATAACAAAAAGTCAGATTCTGAGGACTTTTCCAATAGAAAATATTTTTAAGATATTTTTCTATAGAAACCCCTGAGGGGTTTTTATATAGAAAATGTTCTCACGTTTTTCTAGAGAAAAATCTTCACATTACGTCAATGTTTTTATTAAGATGACACAGAATCTTTAAATTTTTTAGACATAAACATTGTCGAAATATTGTTCCATAGAAACTTCCCCAGTTTCTGGGAATTATTTTTTACAGAAAAACCTTAATATTTCCGTAATTTTAGCCAACACGAAATCTTTTTTATTCGGCTGGATTTTTTCTATAGAAAAATCCTCAGGATACGCTGTAGAAACTTGTTTTCAACATTAAATCCTCGGTTCTTGATTACTTTTTTTCTAGAGGAAACCCCTTAGATTCTGATATTTTTTCTGTAAGAAGAAAAATCTGATTTTCTGAGTTTTTCTATAGAATTAGCCTCAGATTCTGGGGCAATGTTCTGGCGAAAGATTCAAAAATTAACTTATCGTTGAGTTACCCATACACCAGGGAACATACATTTTAAATTTCTATCCAAAGGAATAGTACAATTTTAAAAAAAGTTTCTAGCTCGAGCGGTGTAGGCTGGGCAATGTAGAGTCAGAACCGTTACTCTTTTATAAATATAAATTATATATTTTAATTTTTCAAAATTAAATTGAAAAAATTTTTAAATAAAAATAAATTATTTATAAAAAATTAGAAAATACTTGCCGTGCGGATTGACATACCAAACAGTCGCCTTTCGTGTTACTAAATCAATGCGGAGAGAATTATCTGTATGATATCAATGAATTTTTGGTATTAGTATGATATTATTAAAACTTTGCATTAAACTAATACAATTTTTAATAAAATTTTATGAAAAATTTCATATTATTTATTAAAAATTTAATATGACAAGTGGAAAAGTTTTATTAAAAATATATTTATTAAAACTGTAAAAATTCTTCATAAAGTTTAAGAAATGTTGCATTCACATTGCAAAAAAATGCATAAGTTAGTGGAAAAATTTTATTAAAACTAGTCTAAGAAATTCTCTTTGTGTAGCATTTTACGTTACTATGAAGGACAACAACCCAAGAAAATAGACAATAAACTGTTATTCCCATAGTGAATACAAAAAAAAACACTAAACAAAATTTAAAACGGAAACCATTCAAAAACGTATTGCATTAATGTTTCACCAGAAATGAAGTCGAGGGTTCAATTCTTGGTTACAAAACTTGGTTATTTTATTACCATAAAATATAAACCTAAATTTTTCTTGCTTTAATAATACAAAATGTGAAGTCTTTAAAAATTTATGAATTTTTTTAACTAAGTCGAGCATTACAAAATTGGAAAAAAGGTTTAGTTCAATAAAGACATATCATAGATCTGCTTAACACTTTTAATCAAACTTTGAAAATGTAAAAAATATATCCGTTTAAATGCAGTTCATGAACTGGCTTGAAAACGGATCAACAATTCATTCTTTTAATGCTGATTGTGGTTAATAGCCAAATAAAAAATTATGGTCATGTATGAATATTTTATTGGCTAATTAATTTTTTTAAAAAAATAGTTAAGCTTAACAAATTATGAATCATAAAAAAATTGTGTATATTTTTTAATTTTTTTTAGCAAATTATAAATTTAGAAATTATTTCATTATAAAGAGCTTCATAACTCCCAAAGTTATTGAATGAATTATTTTGGATTGTAGGAGGGAATCACAAATTTTAAGAAATTACCACGAAATGATAGACAGGTATTTAACAATATACAAAATACATATGAGGCATTTCATGAGAAGACAAAACTTCTTCCTCTGAATAATGAATGTTTTTTTTTTTTTAATTTAAAATTTTTTTGACATATTACTGAACAAATAAGTTAAAAAAATTGGTACTTTTTAACATACTCTCATTTTTACGCCATAAACATCGGAGATGGTACTAAAAAAGATCCAAGGTCAACCATGAGTTTTAATTAGCTATTGCATATCCGAGAAAAAAAATATTGTCAATAAAATCTCAATTAATATTTTGTTTGATTTTCAATTCACATTCCAATTAAAAGTTTAATAATATCTTTTAAATGCTTAATTGAAAATAATTTGTTGCACACAAAATATCCAGTTTTAATAACCAAACAATATTAAAAAAAAATCCAAAATTAAAAAAAAAATACAAAATTTTTAAAAAATGTCTCAAATAAAAACCGATTAAATTTAAAACAGCTGTAATATTTGAAAAAAAAAAATTTATAAAATAAAAAAATAAAAAACAATTTTAAAATTTGACTATTGGCTATTGGCTATTTTTTTTTAATTTTGGTGGTTTTTTTTTAGTAATTTTAGCGATTTATTTCCACATTTTTTGCCGATTTTTTTACAAATTTTAATTAAAGTTTTGTAGTATCTACGAAAAATTACACAGAAGTCAAAACATTTTCAATTAAACATTTGTTTGATTTGAAACTCACTTTCAATTAAAGGTTTAATAATATCTATTAAATGTTTAATTGAAAATGAATTTAGTGCACACAAAATGTCCAGTTTTTATAACCCATAATGACAACAAAGTGAAAAAAATTCCAAAATTTCAATAATCACTAAAATTTAAAAAAGCGCTAATATTTGAACAAATCGCCGAAGTTAAATAAAAATCTTCAAAATCTTCAATACTAGCGATTTTTTTTTTAATTTCAGCAGAGATCTTTTTAATTTTGTCGACTTTTTATTTTTTTAATTTCGAGATATTTTTAGTTTTGAAGATTTTTTTTTTATTTCGGGATTTTCAAAATTTTGGAGTTTTTTTTCTTCAATTTTAGCACTTTCTTTCCATTTCGGGAATTTGGAAGATTTTTTTAAATTTCCAGTTTTAGTGATTTTGACTATTTATTCCGCATTTTTAGCGATTGCAAGTATTTTTTGTTAATTCTGAAGTTTTTTTTCTTATTTTGCCAGAAGTTTTAAAAATTTGATTTAAAACAATATTTTTTACCAATTTTTGTGATTTTTATTATTTCTTGTTTTTAAAATTTTGTATTTTTTTTTTTAAATTTGATAGATTTTTCTCAATTTTTGCCATTTTTTTCAAAATTTAATTTAAGTTTTAATAGTTTATACTAAAAATTTGTTTAAAATTAAAAACAATATTCAATAAACTTTTTAGTAGATAAGATTAAAAATTTAATTGAAAATAAAATCCATTAAATAGTAACAAATTATTTTACTAATACTACAATTTCATTAACAGGATCGAATTTAATAAAACTTTTAATTGAATTAACAAATATTTTAATTGAAACTCGATTTTACTTTTTTCTATGTAGTTTGAAAATACAATTTATATTCAATTAAGTTGTGAAAGGCGTGGTAGAGAAGAATGAGTGTATTTTCTAAAAATCATAACTACATTGTAAATTTTCAATTTTCTGAATCAGACTGCGCAGTTTCTGGTATTGAACCTTCGTCAGTGACCCTGTTTTTTTTTGAATAAAATGTAATATTTGTTATGTTTTTATTTGTTCGATTGCGTCTATATGAAATTTTATGTGCAATCACCAAAAAACTAAAAATGTTGATCAATTTAAGCAATTTTTTTAAATTTTGACTATTTTCACATTTTCACATTTTTTTTTTTTTTTTTTTTGGAGATTTTACGATTTTTTTTTTTAATTTTTAGCAATTTTAAAATTTTTGTGAATTTAAAATTTTTTTTCCATTTATTTTATTTTGACCCAATTTTTTGGCGATTTTTCGCAATTTTAATTTAAGATTTAATAGTATCTAC
Source organism: Delia radicum (assembly GCA_021234595.1). NCBI lineage: Eukaryota > Metazoa > Arthropoda > Insecta > Diptera > Anthomyiidae > Delia > Delia radicum. Next base: position 12,401,095 of record CM037855.1, on the reverse strand, counting down.
TAAAATTTGTTTGAAATTAAAAACAAATTCAATTAAAATTTTAATAGATATGGTTAAAATCTTAATTGAAACCGAAATCAATACAATAGTTACATCTTATTTTAATTGATTCTGCAATTTCCTTCATAGGAACGAATTCAATTAAACTTTTAATTGAATTAACAAACATTTTAATTATAATTCGATTTTAGTTTTTTTCTGTGTATGCAATTAAATAGAAGAAATGCAACGAAAAAATTCCAAAATATGCATTAGTTTCATGCATTTATAGCAAAATATGCAAAAATATGAATTTACAAAAACAAAATATGTAAAAATATGCAACAACAAATCGATGCCATTTTTTTTGGAAATTCTTTTATTCGGAAAAGTATTTGATCAAAATCGTTTTTGGCCTGCTGACTACAAACATGCATTTGCATGAAAGTCGCAGCCCCCGATTATTACTTTGTTTAGTTTGATTTTTCAAATTATTGCCAACTTCAATACAACCCAGACTTTGACAGTTAAGAAAATAACTACAACAAAAAAAACTTTAAAAGCAAACCATGCGTTAACAATTTGTGAAACCTCCCGTTTCGAGAAGAAACCGGCAACAACGGCAATAACATCAAAATTTACAAAGTGTGTCAGCTGCACCACACATATGCTGCCATTATTTTTAGTTAGTACTTTAACTACTGTTGTTGGCCACAATAGTAGAGCCTTAAACGAAAATAACACACACGAACGACTACAACAAAACTAATGTTAACTAGCAGCAGCAGCAACATCAGCTTAATATAAACACTTGGATTTTACTACAATTTCCAAGAGTCCAAGAACACAAACAAAATAATATTCAATATTTACAGAGCATTGAAAGATTGAAATCAATGATTTTGACATACACTTTTAGAGAATACACTCAAAAACAAATGTTACGGCAAGGGCTGGTAATAAGTCTTATGATGTCGTACCGGGGAATAGTATCAAAAAAAGTTTCCCATATATATTTTTACAGGAATTCACGCTGAAGTCTGGTTTAATTTTAGAATTGGTTTTCAGTTTTAAGCCTGGAGTTAAATTTTAATTAAATATTGTTACATTAGCATCCCTACCGGAAAAATGGTCAGTTTCAGGACAAGCAGGACAGGTCCCAGGTCCCAAGGTCCCATTTACAAGCTAATACAAAAAATACCAATAAATTTAAAAGAAAAAATACAAACACTACATAAATATGCCTCCGGGGCATTAGGATTCAATTGCCCCCAAAGAACCTTCCTTCCTGTGAAAGGTCTACCAAGAGCATAACACAGAACCTTAATATATTTTAGTTTTGTAGCGGTATTGTGTTTTTCTTTCACATTATTTTAAAATTTGCTAGTATTTTTTTTAAACACACATCGCAAAAATATAACTTTGCTGTAAGCCAGCCAATATCCACTAGCAACATTAGCTCAGATCGTAGGAAGTTTGCCATGTAAACAGCACATTGTATGTGTAAACAGCAAATTTTTATTGTTCTCCCAAAATCAAAGCTGAAGCAGCAAACAGAAAATATTTAGGGCCGTTAACTTATCTCAAGAGGTTAACTTTCCCTTAAGCATGGGTAACCAGATAAAATTTAACCATATAAATTTCTATGGTTAAATTTAATCAATGGTTAGAAAAAAAAAACTTGAGTTTAATGCTGATAAGCTAATGAAAAAATATTTTTAGCAATGGCTATTTGGTCTTCCTGCCAATTTCGCATACAAAAATTTACATATATGTATCTTCTTTATCGTTATTCTCGATATCAACTTTTTGGCTTTGGATAGCAAGAAACATGTCTTTAATGGAATCGATTTTTTTAAATTTTCATTTCAATCAAAAATGTATTGAATGCCAACCCTGAAATATACTAATTTTCTTTAAATACTCTGTGGTCGGTCAAGTTCTACCACAGTTGGGCCGAACATCACTTTTTGGCCAAACTCCGAACTCTTTTTTTACTGGAAATAATTTAGTCATTTAGAAACCCTAAAATATTTAGGTGTTTTTTTTATAAAAACTAAATTGTTGACCTTTTATTTTTTAAAAATTTTGAAAAAATAAGAAAATTTATTTCTCTACTAAAAACTAGATCATCGATTATATATAATTTTGGAATATCTGAACGCTCGGACCATAAATTATTCAAATACACAAACATAATTAATGGCTAGTTTTTATTGAAATAATTTGTTTTTAAATATGTATCTCTAAAGATTTATACTATGTCAAACTTTAACTTTGGTTGCTAATACTTCCACTAGAGGGCGTTTTATGGCAAAAATTGCTTAATGTGTGTACCAGCTTAAGATTTTTATTTTTTTAAATTGGTTTTGCTTCATATTTGAATAGTTTGAACTTTTTTCTATATTCTATTAAATTAAATTATTTTGGTGAAAAAATCGCAGAAATAAAAAAGTTACAACTGGTTTAAAAAAAAAACTCCTTGTCCTATATTTTACATGAGCAATATTTACTTTTTTTCTCAAAACAAGATACAAGAATCGGGTGCCACTGTGTAGCCTTGACGGGTGGACCGATATTCAATGGCTGTTTTTGTTTTGTTTTGTAGAGGACTAAAAATTAAGTCCCTAACGTAGAGATATTTTTAAATTTTTGGCTAGTTTTTTTTTTTTTTAAATAAAACAACAATTTTTTATGGATGTTTTTTTTTTAATTTTGAGCTTACCCTCGTACCATATAAATGAAAATCAAAAATTTAAAATTCGGATACGTTACGGACTTAATAATTTATTCGTGTGTGAAACAAAATAATTTTTTTTATCAGATGACTATCCAAGTCTCCACGATGACACAATGGTTCCAGTGATGCCATGTTAGGCCGCATGCTAATTTATAATTTTTAGAATAATTTTTTTTTTTTTTTTTTTTTTTTATTAATTAATAATCATATAATTACAAATTATATACTAGTACCCTAACTGAGCACTAGCTACTATGGCCTTCGGCGCGTTGTAGCGAAAACAGACCAGTGCCTCTGGTGGGAATCGAACCCACGACCCCCGCACTGATAAGTCAGCACGCTACCAACTAGCCTACCGGGGCGCACAGAATAATATTTAATATTGGGTGTTTATATTTTTTATAATTGCTTCAAATATAGTCGTTTTTGCTGATTTCTAAAGCTAGTAATCCGCTTAATGCAGTGGACAAAATAATTATAATTACATCCATAAAATTATGATTTGTTTTCAAAATATTTATTTTAAAGTTTTCGCAACCACATACAATTAACAATAACACCAGTCGATACCAAACCCCCTTCGATCTATTTCCTGCAGGTTTTGCTGCATTTTTAATATTTGGTTCGTAGATTATAACTGAGAAAACAAACAAAAATGAAATTTAAAAAATCTGAGTACATTATTCTATAACATTTTTAACATTTTGACGAGGCAGGATAAGAAATTAAAAAAAAAATCATATTTGGGTACAAGTTTGCAAAAATTCCCACCATTTTCAATTCAGGAGAAGATAAGTTAAAAAATCGTTTCAATTCAAATTACAAACAAGTCTAACAAAGTGTTAGTTAAACTTGTAGTTTCAACAAAGATTTAAGATTTAGCAAAGAAATCATTCTTTTAAAACTTTGTCCCCATAATATAACGCAGCTAAAAAGAACAGTTTACAACGCAGTGCATATGCTATTGTAACAAATACATATAAAAATTATATTAACTAAACCTTTACCAACAGGTTTCTTAACCATACCGCCTTGACACCCCTACTTCCAGTCTCTCTTACACGCTCTTATGCTCCAGTCTCATACTACATCAAATTTTACTAACTCATTACTGGTTTCGTATTATAAATAAAGGGTCCGCCAAATAACTTCTTTTTTTTTGAACTCCTGAACCAATTGGACTTTGTATGGCGTCATACCAAGGTCTTTATGTAAAATTCGTCCCAATGATGTCTCCGAAATGTTCAATTGTTGAGAACGACAGTGAATTGATGTTGATGGCGCTTCACGCACACTTTCTTTCGGGTGAACGCACTGTTTTTGGCTTTTCACCGCTTTGGTTTGTCGATGAGGATGCCAGTTTCTTTCACTTTTTTCACAAGATAACGAACATACGGACCATATTCGTTCAGCGGAAGGATAAAACTAATTATCTGTCAAATCAGACATGAGCTAAGTGTTACCATTCACGAAATAAGCACTAGTTGAAAAAAAAACGTTAGATGGCGGACCCTTTATATTTCTTCTATTTTCTAAAAAAAATAAAAAAAAAAACTGTGTAGGAATTCTAAGAATTACATTTAGGAGTGCTGTGTTACTTACCAACGTAAGTACTACCAAAGTAATTGCAAGATTATAAATGGAACATAATATACTTAAACTCAAACGCAAACACATTTGAACATGCACAATAGAGCGGCATTTTTTTCAACTTTCGATTTTTAACAATTATTATTGCGATTATTGCAGAACTAGGTCTAAAAGTTAGGTGGTGAGAAATTTAGAATAAGCGCTAGACTAGACAAAAAAAAAGACGCAATTTTTAGTGAAAATCAAATCGCAATACAGTGCACTCGCGATAATATGAACTAATTAAAACCAAGCCAGTTCACTTTTGCAAGATTGTTCATTAGTGTGGGCCGATTAGTATGGAAGGAAAAAATCTTAATGGGCGCTTCGCGTTTCTGATTCTTGGGATTGTACTGAGCAAAAAAGTCCACTAGACCATACGTCTACGGTGAAAATCGAGTTTCCACATTTTGACTTTACGGCAAAAAAGCCCTATTTTGAAATTAAAAATTAACACCTTAAACGCCACCCACAAATATGATTGATGCATTAATCTGCTAGAGAATCTTCCAAAGAAGAGATTAATACCATAATCTTGGATAAGCTCCTCCGACTTCCTGAGATATGTCCATCCCACACATTGTTACTTTCACAAAATACGGCAAAAAAAAGCCCTATTTTGAAATTAAAAAATTAACCCCTTAAACCCCACCCACAAATATGATTAAAGCATTAATCTGCTAGAGAATCTTCCAAAGAAGAGATTGATACCATAATCTTGGATAAGCTCCTCCTACTTCCTGAGAATCTTCCAAAGAAGAGATTGATACCATAATCTTGGATAAGCTCCTCCTACTTCCTGTGATATGTCCATCCCACACATTGTTACTTTCACAAAATACGGCTAAAAAGTCAAAATGTCGATTTTCACCATAGACGTATGGTCTAGTGGACTTTTTTGCTCAGTACAATCCCCAGAATCAGAAACGCGAAGCGCCCATTAAGATTTTCAAATCGCCCCACCCTATTGTTCACATTTGCGAATGACATCTAATTTACCTTTAAAAAACGTTTTTCCAATAAAAATAAAAGTTTCTTATGTAAATTTTTTTTTTTATAAATTATCCCAACAGCCCAACTTTTTACCCGTCTCAAAGAAACAGAAATCCCTCAACTATCGACTTAGTATTAAGCAATAGCTCATTAAATATTAATATGGATGTGCTCGAATATGAAATTCCATCTGATCACAGACCTATTGTGTGCAAAATTAAAAATTCAACAGTTAGTGAAATAGATATGAGGCACTATAACTACAACTTACAGACTGGTTGGCGTTTAAAAATATAATTAACAACAAAATCACCATTAACACAACCGCATATAACTCAAAAAATTCAATTGATTCAGAGATAAGCAGATTTGTTAAAATTGTACTAGAAGCTAGGAACGACTGCACTCCATTATTGCAGCCTTGTGGCAAGTCAGTTTTGCCAGATAATATTATTAATTTTATAAAAACTAGAAAAACGTTTAAAAGAAGAAGGCAACGAGCATCGAACCTTTCGGATGCAAACTGGTACGATCAATGCGTCAAACTGCTGACTAAAATTATCAACAAAGATATAAATAATCATCGTAATGAAAAATGGAAAAAGTTGCTATCAAAACTGAAGCCAGGAGATAAATCGTTCTGGAAAATTAGCCGGTGCTTAAGAGGTAAACAAAGGAGTAAAATTCCACATCTCATAGAAGGAAATATGAAAATTAACACTGATAAAGAAAAGGCAGAATTATTAGCCAACACTTTCTATGCATCTAACAGTCTCACGTCTACATATAAGCACTCTATCGATAAAACCGTTAACTCTAAGGTAAATACACTCAATTCCAGAGACGCCTTTTCTGAAAATATTTCTTTGATATCACATAATGAGTTAAATTGCTTAATTTCTACTCTCAAAACATCCAAATCTCCTGGGCTAGATGACGTCTCCAACATTCTAATAAAAAACCTCCCTCCTAAGGCAGTAAAATTATTATTGATAATTTTTAACAGCTGTTTTAAATTCAACTACTTTCCAAAACATTTTAAAAAGGCTAAAATCATCGCTATTTCTAAACCAAATAAGCCTAAGCACAGTCCGCATAGTTATAGACCGATAAGCTTATTAAGCAACCTTGGCAAACTATATGAGAAAGCTATTCAAAATCGAATTTACAGTGCTATTGAAAATACATCAATATTAGCAAATGAACAATTTGGATTTAAAAAACAACATAGCGCGGTTCACCCAAATTAACCGTATCACAAACATTATAAAGTCCAACAAACGAATTAAACAATCTACAGGCTTAATAGTTCTGGACGTAGAAAAGGCATTTGATACCGTCTGGCACAACGGTCTTATTTATAAAATGCTCCAAGCTAATATACCTAAATATTTGTGCAGACTTATTGCTGATTTTCTCACTGACAGATCGTACGTAGTAGCTATTAACAAAACATTTTCGTCTCCTAAACAAATTACTGCAGGCCTGCCACAAGGTTCAATATTATCACCATTATTATACTCAATTTATACATCGGATTTCTCTCCACCCTCATACATGAAGTTGCTTACTATGCAGATGATACGGCTCTCATAACATCTAGTAAACTCACTAAAGCACTGTTAAAGAAAATGGAAAAAGGGTTTTCTGCCTGTAACAAGTACTTCTACAAATGGAAAATAAAAATAAACCCTATTAAAACTCAGGCTATTATATTCCCTTACAACAATTCCCCCAAACGGATACCAAGTCGTCAGTTAAGTTTCCAAAATGAGAACCTGACAATTAAAAACGATATCAAATATCTTGGTGTTTGCCTCGATAAGAAACTTAACTTTGCGAAACACATCAGCGAAATCTGTAAAAAATCCATGAAAACTGTCAGAGCTTTGTGGCCGATTCTTAATAAACGTTCAACCCTGAGCCTTAAGAACAAAATTTAATTTTCAAAAGTGTGATTAGACCAACCTTGACTTACGCAAGTCCTATCTGGTACAATGCAGCAAAATCACATCTGAAGAAACTACAAATCATTCAAAATAAATGTCTCAAAATCATAAAATAACAAAAATTGGAGATATTCAACTCAGCTTCTCCACAACGAAACTGGTTACGAACTAATTATCGACTTCATAAAAAAACTTAACAATAAATATCATGAATCCATTCAAAATTCTCCTTATCAACTGATAAGGGAATGCATACAATTGGCTTAATTTGCAGCTCCGAAACACAAATTATTAATTGAAAATGACGTGTATAAATGTATTATCCTTAGATAATTTCATTGTATACTTGTATATTTTCTAACGTATTTAATCTTATTTCCCTACCATATAAAGGTTTTTCCTATTTTCCTTTGAATAATGTTATAATTAAACAATTAATATCAAGATCTTTTGTTATCATAATTATTCGTTGCAATATCTATAGATAAAATCTCGAAATTGTAAATTTATATGCTAAGCACAAAATGTAAATAAAGATGAATTTATAAATGAAAAAAATGATATTTGTTCGATTGCGTCTATATGAAATTTTCTGTGCAATCACTGACCGTGGTATAGATAAACTGATTTCTAATGCTACATGCACTCGCACTCGCACTACACGTTAGACAGAGCGCTTTAGCGCACTGAGCTATCGTCAGGTCGAGTTTTGTTGTGATTAAAGCTAGTTTTATTCAATACACGGTGTTTTTTTGTTCTTGCATACTATTAAGTTTTCAATAGATATGATTAAAATCTTAATGGAAAAAAAAATCAATTAAATAATAACAAATACTTTTAATTGATACTACAATTTCCATAATGGAACCAATTTCAATTAAAGTTTTAATTGAATTATATATAAAAATTTTATTTAAAGCTCGATTTTATGTTATTCTGTGTATCATTCAAATCTATCTAATTCTACCTATGACGACGCCTTGTAAGACTAACAGGTTTTTTTTATTATAAAGCAACCGATTTTCTGGCAGTTTGTGTAAAGATTATGGTAGGGGTATTTTTCGAGATTTTTAAGATTATCGGTTAACTTTATTAACTTAAGGTTTTCATAAACTTGCTCGTGCATTGTTTCCGTTCTATTTGAATTTTTATTTAAAAAAAAAGTTAATTCACTAAAAATTTAAAAAAAATATTTTTTTTAACAACCATTTTTTTTTTAATTAATAGACTGAATAATATACATATATTTTTTTTTTCAATTATTGAAAAACATTTTCTTATTTTTCTTCGATCTTTTTGAATAAATTTTTTGTCTTTTGTTTTATTGAGCTAAAGATCCTTTATTTTATAATTATTTTATAATTATAATAAATAATTATAATTATAAAATAAAGGATCTTTAGCTCAATAAAACAAAAGACAAATATTGAAAAAAATATTAAATAGTTTTAATATTTTGACACATTTTGAATGTTTCTTACCTTGTCCACCCCATGGAAATTTTAATAATCTTTTAATACTAGGATTTCTTCGTACAGTTGGTGCAACCACTGGTTCACCTTCCATTTTATAGAGAATAAATCTCTAAATATATTTTTTTTTGTAAAATTATGTTAATTTGAAGATAATTTTATGTATATTTTTCACCTCTTTTTATTACCATTTTTTTTTATTATTTTTAAGTTAATAATTTTATATATTTTTGTTATAAATTTTATATTAAACACAATTTTTTAAAATAGGAACTTTTTTGTCATAATTAAACATATTAAAACTTTTGGGGTTTTTATCGCATTTGTTTTTTATTTCAAATATTAAATTTTTGGTTGTTTTTTATGTTTTGCTGCTTGTAGTAGAGGAAGAATAGCATTATTATAAATTTTATGACATTTTTGTTTATAATATTTCAAAAAAACACACAATTAATATTAAGAAATTTTTATTCATAAACATTTGTGTGGTTTCAGCAAAAAAAAAATAAATAATTCACACAATTTTCATTCCAGTGCGTGTTGATAAAAACTTATTTTTTTTCGTTTTTTTTTGTCTTAAAAAACAAAAGTTAATTTTTGTTTTTGTAAAATTATATTTTATAGTAATTCAAGGTTAGGGTTAAGGGTTAATATATACATTTACATTTTTAAAGTAAATCATGGCATGTTGATAATATTTAGTTGTTATTTATATTGTAATAATTGTGTTTTTAAACTATATATTTTAAAGATTTCCATTACGTTTTGCTATTATTTAAATGTTTTCTTAAGAAAATGCAATAAAAATATAAAGGGTCCGCCATCTAACGTTTTTTTTTCAACTAGTGCTTATTTCATGAATGGTAACCCTTAGCTCATGTCTGATTTGACAGATAATTAGTTTTATCCTTCCGCTGAACGAATATGGTTGTGTATACGCTTGAACAACGCTGGGAAATATTGCGACATTACTTTTAAAATCATGGTAATGTTGCAGAATGTGTGTGCAAGGAGTGGCCGTTACAGTCAATGGCGATCGTTATCGGGCCATGTTGAACGAATTTTTGTTCACAAAAATTGTAGAGGAGGATATTGGCAACATTTAGTTTCAACAGGACGGCGCAACGTGCCACACAGCCGAAGCTACACTCGATGTTTTGCGCCCTGTTTTTGAACATCGCATTATCAGCCGCAGAGCTGATGTCGTTTGGCCACCTCGGAGCTGCGATTCGACACCGTTGGACTATTGTTTGTGGGGTGCCGTCAAAGATAAGTGTTACGCCAACAAGCCAGAGACAATTGACGCTTTAAAGGACAATATTCGTGAAGCCATTGGTGAAATACAGCTGCACACAATCGATAATGTGCTTAAAAATTGGACCGATCGTGTAGGCTACTGCATGGCCAGCCGAGGCAGCCATTTGAATGAAATTATTTTCCATTATTAACCGGAAGGATTGTACTTTCAAAAAAAAAAAGAAATTTGAGAAAATATTCAGTAGTTTTTTTTTATAGCATTTTCAAAAAAAAAAAAAAGTTATTTGGCGGACCCTTTATATTTTTTGCAATTGCTGTAATAGATCACATGTATTTTTATATTCATTATAAAAATCTGGCACACTATAAATTTCCTAATAAATAATACAAAAACGTTTAAAATTTAAAAAAAAAAAAGTTAATGAATGAAACGAAATTTCATAAAAAATACAAAAATATTAAATCTTATGATTCTACACACAGAGAAATAAAGTGACAACCGAATTGAAAAGTGTAATTTAATGGTAACAACTTATAACTTTAGTTAGTACAAAAATAATTACATTAGATTTCTGAATATTTAGGGTGTTGCAACTAAAATTCAGTTGAATTAACCGAACTTTGTTGTGGAAACTGTTGTTCAATTGTGCCAACCGACTGAAATTCGTAATAATCGAAGTTGAGCCGTAGCAACCGAATTTTAGTTGGCAAATAGCTAATTTTTTTCTCTGTGTGTACTTCAATAACTTCCAGAATAATCTACACTGTGAGAATTATCTGCATGAAAATAAAGAATTTTTGCATTAAATTAATGAAATTGCATTATAATTCGCCCATTTCAACTTTTCATTAAGGGGGGACATGACATTGGCAGTTTTTTGAAATCGACTTTTTTTATAATTTTGTATTTTAGTAAATATTCTTAAGATTCTAAGAAAAAACATTTCATGGAAAAATTCCTACAGGTTCAAAAGTTACAGCCGGATTAGTGAGAGCACATTTTTAATTTTCGCGCTACCTACGTACGGCAGCTACAGCATTGAATTTTTGGAAAGGAAATGATGCAAATCGTTTGAAATGCGCCAGAGTGAAGGCATATGAAGCTTCAGAAGAAGCCCGAATTGCAAAACGATTGCAAAAAACTGTAAGAAACAGCCCAACACAAGATAACGAAGGCATACAGTACGAAGCAGGCATGGCAGATTGAAGGTAACCTTTTTCTTCTTTGTTCACAAACTTTGAACGCGTTTATCTCGAAACCATGTTTTTCGTACTGGTTGCGGCACTAGCAGGTTCATTTTTTGACGAAATTTTCTTTTTTTTTGTATTTTTCTAAACTTGATTCGCTATCGTATGACATGAGCTTTTTTTAAATTTTTTTTTTCGATTTTTTATGAATTTTTAAAGTCAATATTTTTTTCAAAAAAAAACACACTTTTAAATTTGGAACATCACCAAAAATTGAAAAAAAATTTAAAAAAAAGATCATGTCATACGATAACCAATTTTGTTAAGATTTAAAAAAGTAATTTTTTTTCCAGATCGGACAATTTTTTGCGACTCCCAGCGCTGCAACCACGAGGCCCCGTTTTTTTCTCTGCCGCCAGTTTGGAGCTCTATAAAACCATGTTGGAGTGAAAAATATATTTTTTTGATTTTTTTCTTGTAATTTGTTCAATTCTCTACAATAATAAAAAAATTTTGGAAAAATGTTTGTTTTTGACTGAGTTGTGAATTTTTAAAAAAAATTTCTGTTTTCTCTGCCGCGAATGTAATGTCCCCCCTTAAGTTAATGCAAATTTTCATAATATTAAGAAAAATATTATTTTATTTATGATTGAGTGCAAACACTCAATGAAGAAGTCTCATTAAAAAATTAGTTTTATTAAAAAATGAATTTTATTAAAATTATAAAAATTTTTATTAATTTTATGAAAATATTTGTTTATTTTGGGAAGAACAGTTTCATTCATTTACTGAAAAATTTCGTTATTTTTGTCCAACAATATTATCTCTGTGTAGGCTACGCTTAAACAGGCGCGGTTACAAGGGGGGATTGTAACGGGAAATCCACCACCCCCCCCCAACTCACCCTCCAAAATTATATTTTTAATAGAAAAATGTAAAAAAGATAAAAAATTAATTAAAAATACTCTAAGTTCACCACCTCCCCACCACCTTTAAAACCTTTTCCTGGATCCGCCCATGGCTTAAAAGGCCTCGTCGTAACTCGAAGCCTGTTTAGTGGATCGTCATCAAATTTAAAAAATTATATATTCATTATGTTATTGAAAAGTTTTATAAACTTCAGCGTTTAAGTAGACATAACGATTTTTTGCTAAACGAAAATTGCGAAATTCAACTAAAACGTACTTTCATTTCCATATATTTAGTTCAAATTTATAAATTAAGGTGTAAATCTGTAAAAGTAGCAGAAAAAGCTACTAAAAATTAGTTAAACATTACGTTGCATAAAAAACTGCTAAATTTAGCAGATGGAAGAAATGTTAAAATTTAATAACTAATTTATTTTGTAATATTATAACAAATTTATTTATTCCGCCCAATTTACACAATTAATTTTGGAACTAAAAATCTAGGTAATTGTGTTTTCTGTCTATAACAATTTAAATTTTTTGTCTTTAAACACGGTTAAAAAAAACTTCGTAAACTATAACACATTTTAAGAAATGTGTGTTTTAGATTGAAAAAAAAAATTGAAAAGAATTTACAAAAATATTTACGTTAACAGGAAGTTGTTGATAATAAACACAAAATTAGTTTAAAGTCTCTGCTTTGAAAATAAATTATGATTTTAGTTTAAGGACTCACAAGCATACCGGTAGAATATATTTAAAGGACATTATCTTTACTCAAAAGCGGCTTAGCGGATTATTATGAAATTTAGCGGAATATATGAACTTAATATATGAGAGAAATGTGTAAGTTTAAACAAAATATGTTGAATATAAGGTATTTTTTCGTTCAATTTCGAAATTTTTGCAACGCGAAAATCTTTATAACTTCTAAAGTACTGAAACTAAAATTAAAAATTTTGGTAAATATTTTTTATCTTGGGCATATATTATTTCTGTAACAAAGTATTCCTTTGGGCATTAGCAGAGAAACAGAGAAATAAAGTGACAACCGAATTAAAAAGTGTATATTAATGGTAACAACTTAGAAATTCAGTTAGTACAACGATATTTACATTCAAGATCTGAAATTTTTGGGTGTTGCAAACTAAAATCCTGCTGAATGAACCGAACGTTGTTGTGAAAACTAATATACAGTTGTGCCAACTGTCTGAAATTCCTTTATACGTGACAGATTAATTTTTGGTGAAGGGATCCCGTTTCATCTTTTGTACGGCATCTATTTTCAAATTTCTGTATATTTTTAAAAATTTTAAAATATTGTAAAATTTTATAACCTTTAAAGCCATAAAAAAATTATTGCAAATTTAATTATTATTTAAATATTTATTATATTATCTTTCGAACATTTATGAAGTCCCAAATATTTTCAAATTAATAAAATTTCGCATTTTTTTTCAAAATCTTAAATTAACCGGTAAATTTTTTTAAAGCATGCTAAAAATAACTTGTGCTTACTGCGAAAAAATATATATATTTTGTATATATATATATTAGGACGGGTCGATTTGTATGGAGGCAAAAAAATCGCTCAATGTTCAAGGAAAATCGTATTCTAGGGATCAAAATAAGAAACTTTGCCGAAGGAACCATACCTCTAAAACGAATTCTGATGTGCCGACTTTTGACCCGTGTGGTCAAATTTTGAAAAATCCCACTTTGAACCATTTAGAGCGCTACAATCGAATCCGACATAATCGAATATAATTTATACATTCATCTGCTAGAGCGTTTTCCGGAAAAGAAATAGAGACCCTAATCTTGGAAAGACTCCTCCTACTTTCTGAAATATCTCTATCCCGAGATTTGTACATTTTGCTATAAAAACACGGCTAAAAAGGCCCTCTTTGAACTTAAATTTTAACCCCTAGAATGATGATTTATGCATTAATCTGCTAGCGCGTCTCCCGGAAAAGAAGTAGCTCCCATAATCTTGGAGAGATTCCTCCTACTTTCGGAAATATCAAAGTGGGCTTTTTCAAAATTTAACCCTACGGGTCAAAAATCGGGACATCAGAATTCGTTTTAGAGGTATGGTTCCTTCGGCAAAGTTTCTTATTTTGATCCCTAGAATACGAATTTCCTTGAACGTTGAGCGATTTTTAAATCGACCCGCCCTAATATATATTTATAAATCCAAAAATATTTTAACAAAAATATAAATAAAAACGAAAATAATTAAAAAGAATATTATAAACGAAATCGTTTAAAACATGAATGAAGTCCAAAAAAAAAAAAAAAAAAAAAAAAAAACTAATGACGACAGCGGTATTTTTCTTCTTATTTATAAAAGACCTAATTTTTTCATTTGTTCAATGGGCTTTGTTTAAATTATACGTTGAGAGGGAGGAATTGGCATATGACTATGGATGATATGTGTCGAACGATGATGGCGCCGTTTTGAAGAAGAAAAATATAGTGATATTTATATTTTTTTTTTTTTAATAAAACATTTATTAAAAATACATTAAAGAAATTAAACAAAAGGAAAAACAATAACAATTGAAAGATAAACATTAAATTATTTAAAAAAAAATATATATAGAATAACACCGTGTAACATTAGCTTTCACACATTTAGAAATCAATATATCATATATGGTTAAACTATGGTCTCAGTTTTTTTCCATCACGTCAAAACTAATTTAAAAAACAAATTCAAAGTTTAAATTTTTCCAAAACCAAATTAAAATTCTTGTACTCATAATATGAGTTAAATATTGGTATCAAATGAAAGACATGCAACTCTGCTTTGAAAAAAAAAATATTATAATTTTCCAGGACCATTATAAATTATGAAATATTTTTCAAACTAAGAAATGAAAGACGTTTTTATTTATAAAATATGCTTCATTATTTTATATATTTCCAATATTTCGGCATTCTTGGAATTTCATCCTCAGGGAGTATGAACTACATCAAACAATATTAAACAAAAAAATTCCTGCCGTTTCCATCCACTTTTGTCAACGTAACATTTAAAACGCTTTCCAGAACCAAAATGCCAAAAGTGTCCTTAAAATATTTATTTTTTTTATTTTATTAATTAATAATCAATCACAAAACAGACCAGTGCCTCTGGTGGGAATCGAACCCACGACCCCCCGCACTGATAAGCCAGCACGCTACCAACTAGCCTACCGGGGCGCACAAAATATTTAGTACTTCAATATCAGTCGTGGTAAATTTACCACAAATAAAAAAAAATATTTAAAAACAAACACAATTTTCGAAAATCATAAAAAGACATTCACAGCGACTAAAATCCGTTGATAATTAGCACGAAATAGTAATAGATAAAGCTTTAACAAAATTTACTACTTTTGGTCATTTGCCACTTTGGACACACAGGATTCTCATAGGATACCCTTGAAGACCAACATCTTAAATTGAAAACAAATGAACAAATTTTTATGAAATTCGACAGAGATAATCAATTTAGTATTAGTAGCAATGAGTTTTAGCTAAAAATATTTTAAGTTAAGGTACGTTTTCGCTCAATGTCTTTAATTATAATCGCTCCCGGCAGTTTTCATTACATTGATCTCAAATGCATGAAATAAGCATTTTATATTTTTACTTGGAAATAAATCTATTCCGATAGACAATAAAATTTACAAAATTTTTTGCAAAAAAATATTTCGTATTTGGAAGAGAGAAAGTAAAGTGTGTAAATCAAAATTTCGTAAAATTTCAAATTAATTATTTTAAAACATAGTTTTTAAAAATCAAAAGAAAATTTAAGTTTACTAAGAACTCTTGTTAATAAACTCAAACTAAGATTTTATAATAAGTCCATTCCTTGGTCCAAGTACATACAGTATTGTATCAGGACACGTTTACAGGACATCGTCTTAAATTTAAAACTACGAAACGGATTTTAACGAAAATTGTAAACAATAATCAATTTGGTATTAGTACACTTAGAATACTATGTGTATGGTAAAGGCGGCTGCAAATGTAGTTAAAAAATAAATTAAATTTCACTTGAATAAAGGACGATTTACATTTCAGTTAATTCAGCTGACATTGTCATTTGTTTTTTACTGTTGAAAAAATGGACCACAATTACAGTAAAAATGAACCACATATGTAGTTTAAAATAAACAAACATTTATTTATTTTAGTGTTTTTAATAAAAAAAAAATACTTCTTATTTTAAACGAGCTTAAGATCATTTATTTATTAATTATAATTATTTATTTCCAATATTTCGTCTCCACATTGGATGACTTCTTCAGGGAACAATTATTACAATTTGATTGAAAAACTTGTTTTATTAATTAAAAACTTATATACATTAGAGCGACTTAACAAAAAAAAGTGCTCGATGTACCCTCCTAAAAATGAACCTTGGACTTTTTTAAGATGACATTTAAAATATTTCGGCTCCAGCTTTGACCTCTCGTGAGCTGGACCATTTTGAAAATGCGTCTATTTTTGCATGTTTTGTTAATTTGAGAATCTGTTTCCTTACCAACATATACAATATGGGTATCATAAGAAAGGTTTTTTAAGGCGCGTCAAATTGTATATACAATTTGTCCAAGGACGATCATCCATGTCCTTTTTTAAGGATATTCTTTAAAAAAAAACGGTTTTTGAATTTTTTTTGTTCGGGGTTGTTTGTAATAAAAATGCCAAATTAACATATTTTAATCTTTAGTCGATTTAATTAAATACTGGTCTCAGCTTTTTTGAAATTCGTGCTAGTTCGCGTTTTGACAAAAATGCAATGGGGTGGTAACTCTTCGTTTTAAATAGGGCAATATGAGTTACCATTAGATTGCATTTTCGTCAAAACGCGAACTAGCAATTTCAAAAAAAGCTGAGACCCGTATTTAATTAAATCGACTAAAGATTAAAATATGTTAATTTGGCATTTTTATTACAAAAAATTCAAAACCCGTTTTTTTTTACAAAATATCCTTAAAAAAAGAACGGATAATCGTCCTTAGACAAATTGTATATACAGTTGGACGCGCCTTAAAAAACCTTTCTTATGATACCCATATTGTATATGTTGGTAAGGAAACAGATTCTTAAATTAACAAAACATGCAAAAATGGACCCAGCTCACGAGAGGTCAAAAATAGAGCCGAAATATTTTAGATGTCATCGAAAAAAATACCAATGTTCATTTTGAGGGGGGTACCTTGCACGAATTACGCTTAGATACAACTTGACTCGCTCTAATATACATATAACAAATTTTTTAAAAAACAAGTTGCTAATTATTAAAACAAATTTTTCAATCAAATTGTAATAATTGTTCCCTGAAGAAGTCTCCCAATGTGAAGACGAAATATTGGAAATAAATAATAATAATTAATAAATAAATGCTCTTAAGCTCGTTTTAAATAAGAAGATTTAAATAAAAGAAGATCAAAGAAAACTAAACATTTAAAAAAAATATATAAAATAAATGTAAAATCTTAATACAGTAATTTGATATGGTTTGTTTCTTTAAATGAACTACAATTGTAGTCGAAAATTTGATTTCTTCTACAAATGACTGTTTTTTTTCACTTAAAAATAAAGATACTGTATGACAACTCAAACAACTAAAAATATTTACAGCAAAAGTTCCCTGAGTATAGCAATATGTAGAGATTTAAGCAATAAATATTGAAGTTAAGAAGGTACGTTTTGGCTCAATTTCGCATTTTATAAAAAACGAAAATCGCCACATATTCTTTAGCGTAATTTTTGGAGAGTAGTTATATATTGTTAAGAATAATAATTAAAGCCTAAATCTACTCATTTTCGGGCATTAGTTTTCGAAATTCATTCTAAACTTATTTTGGGCAATATCGCTTAAAATAGGCAACGAAAACATTTTATTTAAGAATTAATTGTTTATTTTTTCTTGTTTATTTAATTTAATTTTATTGCCAAAAAGCATAAGCCAGTTAAAGCTTTAATATAAATCTGACTTTATCTACTATTGTGAATAATTTAAGCGATAAATCATTCACAATGACACCATTTTTTAATCGTCGAAACATAATAAAAATGTTTATTTAATAACAAATTTAAATTCCAATAAATTTGTATGTCATTAATAAATATAAAAAACCAAGAAAAACAAAGAAATATTTAATTCAATTTTATTAAACATTTATTTTGTTTAATTTTAAAATAATCTACTCATTCATTATCTGTTTCGTATGGAAAACAACACACAAATCTTGTAAACTGGAAAATTTAAATCAAAATGATTAAGATAATGAACACGATTATGAAGTTGATAATGATGATGATGATGGTGCAGGAGAATAAGAACAGCAACAAAAAGAACACATATTTTTAATAACGATTTCATTGCCATTAAACGCATATATTATAATTTTGAATTGGGTGGATTGTTTATATTTGCAGCCACCCAAAGATAAAAATGTACGTCGGTAAAAAAAAAATCAAACAAACATAACAAACGCGTCAGAGTTCAAAAAAAAAAAAAAAAACTGTAGAGATTTTTGAACAAAAAAGATCAGCTAAAAATACTTTTATATTCCCATGTAGTTTATATTTTTCAGGAATTTCTTTGAAATTTTTATAGCAAATATTTAAAAATTTTAAACAGTTTTTCAAATACATGAACTAACTCATCTTTCGGCACAAAATAACAAATATGTAATAGAAATTTAATTTTAATTTATTTCAGTATGGGAAATTAACCCTCTAACCGGTAAGCCAGCACAGTGGGATATATTAAAAAAATTTTGGAAATAATTCGGTGATTTCTTACTTAGTGATCCAATTGCAAAGAAATTTGGAACAGACATAAGTGACGTAATATCGAGCTTAAGTTTTGATTTTGAACCGGGGGCGGTACCCAAAATATGGTACTTTTTGCATATAAAATTTTGAGTGCTCAACATTATTTTGTTTCTAATCCGATTTACAAAAAAACAACATATTTGTATTCTGCTAGTAGAGACTAACAAAAAACATGCTTACATGTGTGGATTATCTTTAACAGTTCTCGAAATCAAGAAGCACTAACGTACTCAAAATCTGTTAAATTTTTTATGCCAACTGGTTTTAAGAGACACAATTCTTTAGAAGTTTTTTTATGCATATTTCTTAGTATATATAAACAAAATTTCGTGTCAATTATACAAAACTTATGCAAAGAATACAATAAACAACATAAATTAACTTTAAAATTGCTTAAAAGCATGAAAATTAATTAATTAAAAGTACTACTGTTAACACATGCTTCTATCAAACTTTTTTTCGTTTTCTACTTTAGGCGATATGGACAAAATAAAAATTAATAATTTTGCAAATTTTTCAATTTTTTCTGAATCAGACTGCGCAGTTTCTAGTATTGAACCTTCGTCAGTGACCCTGTTTATGTATATATTCTTAATCTTACCACGACATAACTAAACTCATAAAAATAAACTTGTAAAAATAACAAAAAAAAAAAGCTATTAAAAACTAGTTAAAAATTTTCTTGCAGAAAAAACTGAAAAATTCGTAGATTTTTTTTACTAAATATTAGTAATATAAGAATAACAAAACAAAAAATTGTTGAATTTGCAAATATTTGTTAAATTTTACCATTTCTTATTTTGCTAAAATCAACTGAAATGTTTGCTAAAAAACTGTAGATTGCTTATTTCATAAAAGCAGACTTTGCATTAAAAAGAAAAACTAAAATTTTTTTTTTTTTAATTTCACATTTTTAATGATTTTTTGTCTATTATTATTTAGTAAATGTTTTTGCTAATTTTAACAGATTATTTTGTTACTTTCAATTCACTAAAATTTAGCTCAAATATAATTAAATATTTGTAAATTCAACAGATTTTATTTGCTATTCTTATATTACTAATATTTAGTAAAAAAAAATGTGCTAATTTTAGCAGTTTTTTCTGCAAAATCATTTTTAACTAAGTTTTAGTATCTCTTTTTTTTTTTGATATTTTTACAGGTTTATTTCTATGATCTTAAATATAATCTTCTTGAATATTTTCATAAAAACCTGTGCAAAGGTTTTCAAGTTAAGATGATGGCGATTTGAAGTATGCTATGAGAATGCTGTATGTTCTTGGACAAAAACAAGAGATATTTTTTTAAGTTTAAGCTTCAATCTTACTTTGCGTTTACTATCAATGGTTTATCGGCAAAAACAAAATAAAATATCGGCAATAATAAAATAAAATATTTTATTCTTCTTAGTTTAAACGAGCTTAAGATCATTTATTTATTAATTATGTATTTCCAATATTTCGTCTCCACTTCTTCAGGGAACAATTATTACAATTTGAAAAACTTGTTTTAATAATTAAATAATAGTTAATATGTATATAAGTTTTTAATTATTAAAACAAGTTTTTCAAATTGTAATAATTGTTCCCTGAAGAAGTTACCCAATGTGGAGACGAAATATTGGAAATAATTAATAAAAAAAATGATCTTAAGCTCGTTTAAACTAAGAAGAGTAAAATATTTTATTTTAGTGTATTTTTGGCGATCTGAGGATTAAGTTAATGCACAAAACATGTAATTTTTAGGTTATGGTTATATCTTGGTAAGATTATTTATTATTTCGAGATTCACTCTGAACCTGTTTTGGACTCGGAACCTAATATTTTCTAACAAATAACTCTTTATTTTTTGTGCTCATTTACTGCAAGAACGTCACAATTCAAAAAACATGATTTTTGAGCTAATGACGCAGAATTATTCGTTATATCACGTATTATATTGTGTAAAAACTTCGTATTGATATCTTGTATACTCACTCACCTCTTGAGAGAAATTATGTCGCTATTTTTTTTTCCTCAAGGTGTTAGTAAATTGAAAACTTTAAAACTCGTTTTCTACAAAATTAAAATTTTTGAGTTATGACATTATTGCAGTAAATGAGCGATATGGTATAAATTTCACCGCAAAAAAGCTTAGGCCGTTTTGAGGGTTAATAAGATCCGCCATGAAATTTTTAAAATATGGCTTCAAAAGTAAATAAATCAAAAAAAAATTATTAAATGATAAAATTATGAAGAATTCAATATTTATTTAAGCTTTTAAGCACAATCCAGGTGTTTCTTACATTAAAACATAAATTCAATGAAAATAACGTCAAAATTTAACCCCTTTTCATAAATATTATTTATTATTTTATTGATTTTTTGATTAACAACTTTATTTCATATTTATAATATTTACCTGCCGAATTCAAAGTTAAATAAAAATTGAAACTTTTTATCGTTTTAGCATAAAATAAAATCCTTCCTTTAATAAAGTCAAAGTAAATATGATAAATCCAAATAAATAAAAAATATGTTAAAAAGATAATAATACAACGAATGTCAATGTCTTAAATATTGACTCGCTGATATTATTGGAAGTTGTTTTTCACCATAATGAGAGCTGCGACTTTCATGTACATAAAACATCAAAAATATGATCTTAAAATATGCAGTAAACATTAAAAAATATGTAACCAAAATAAAAAAATATGCAGCCAAAATACAAAAATATGCAAAAAAAAAAAATGCAAAAATATGCACTTAAAATTTGACGATTTTTAAAAATTGTATTTATATCTCGAGAATGATGTTTTAAAAACAAAACGGAAGATAAATGTCTATAAATTTAGTGCTATGTTAAGGTTTTCAAATACTTATTTTTTATTAATATTAAATCAAATTTTAAAAAATATAAAAACATTTGCAACATTATGTATAAATATGCAAAATATATAAAAATATGCAATAAAATTTAATAATATACAAAAAACAAAATATGGAAAAATATGCATTGGCAACAAAATATGCAAAAATATGCATTTATAACAAAATATGCAAAAATACGAAACAACAAATAAATACCATTTAGTTCCTAACTCTATTATTTTTAAAAATACTAGGTCAAAATCGATTTTGGGCTACTGACTATAAAAATGCATTTGTATAAAAAATCGCTGCCCTGGTCATAATCATCTTTAGTTTGTTATGCAAACGAATGAACCAATCACTAGAGTGTTATGATGATCTACATAATATAATTATATTTATTTACCCTGATGTTGATTATGTGATGTGAATATTAACTAGGGAAATATTATTGGATTGTTATGAAAATGAAAATAACAAAATACAAATTTCTATGAATTTTATATACACAAAACAAAATGCATTTATGCACTTAATAAGGATAACAAAGTAAAACTATTATAAACGGTTAAAACGCATTTCGAATACTCTTCATAAAAAGTCTTCCCTATTTTTTCACGGAATTGGCAGTCAGTCAATAGTCTATTAACAAATGTCCTCAGTTTGGCGATTCTGAGGATTTTTTCCTATAGAAACACCCCCGATTGGAAAAACTTTTTCCTTTTTAAAAATCTTGAATTGTAAGGACTTTTTCCTAAGGAAAATACAGCAAATTAAATATTTTCAATAGAAAAATCCTCTGATTCTAAGAACTTTTTTGCACTGAAAGATCCTTAGCTTCTAAGAACTTTTTCCTACAGAACACCCCATAGATTCTGAGGACTCTCTCCTATAGAAAAACCCTCAGACTCTGAGGACTTTTTCTTATAAAAAACGCTTAAAATTGTAAATAATTTTTCCTTTTTAAAAAGAACTTTTTCCTATGGAAAACCTCTCAGATTCTGAGGAATTTTTCTAATCGAAAAATCCTCTGTTTCTAAGAACTTTTTCCTATAGAAAAACCCTTAGGTTCTGAGAACTTTCTTCTACAGAAGAACGCCCTCAGATTTTGAGGACGTTTTCTTATAGAAAAACCTTTAGATTCTAAGGACTTTTTTGTATAGAAAAATAGTCAGATTCCGATAACATTTTCCTAGAGATAAATTTTTTAATTTTAATTTTAATTTAATTTTTTTTTTTTTTTTAAAGAAAAGTTTACAAATTATAAGTAGTTTTTTTATAGAACATCCTCAGAATCTGCAGATTTAAGTACTTTTTCCTTTAGAAAAATCTTCAGATTATGATAACTTTTTCCTATAAAAAACTCTCAGATTCTGAGGACTTTTTTATACAGAAAAACAGGTAAACATCCTTATAAAAAAAGTCTAGATTCTGAAAACCAATTCTAAGGACTTTTTCCTACAGGAAAACGCACAGATTCAGAAAAATTTCTCAGATTCTAAGGACTTTTTTTCTATACAAAAACCCCTTAGCCTGTGAGGCAAGTTTCTGATTGAATATGCCTTTGAAGCCTTTGGTAGAGTTTTCAAATAATTGTTTTATTAATTTAGTATGTATAAGGGACTATCCCAATTAAGTTGTTCATTCACATCATCATTATGAACATCATCATGTACTTGAACAGAAAATTAATATGGATTTTTTTTGCAGCTTTTATATAAATTTTCATGTTTGAAAAGATTTAAAAACATATACAAAAAAACTGTATTGAAGTTGAACTATAAAACAAGCAAACAAACACATGAGCATGAAAAATCCCCGGAAGTTGACATAAAATGTTGGGAAGACATGTTAAAACAGCTGGGTGTTGAAAAAAAAAATCAAAGGAGGGCGGGTGGGGGCAAGAGGATTGTGTAGCACTAGCAGAGTAGAGGGGGTTAGAGAACTCATATTAATGTGGAGGAGTCTATTGTTTATTCGTTTTCTTTGTAATTTATTCCTGTAGTTAAAGATTTATTTTACTCTTTAAAGATAATTTATCACATACAGACTTTATTTATTGATTCTCTTTAATTTTATGAATGGATTTTTGTTTTAATATCTCAAAATAATAATCTGGATTTCTATCACTTTATTAAGAGAATAACAATTGTAGTTTTCTTTCCTTTTTTTTGGTCCCTTAGAAACAATTAATTTTCATCAGTTTGTTTTTCTATTTATTATTTTTTTTTTTCAAAAACAAAAAAACATTATAAAAATCTTTAGCAACAGATTGAAAATATAATTTATATACAACTTGTGCCACTAAGTGAAATTAATTTAATTTTTTTTTTCTTTTCTTTTATGAAACATGACAATAAAATTCGATTAAAACTGAGAAAAGTAAAACTGATTTAAAAGGATTGTTGGATATTATGAAGTACTCAAATATGCTTTTTAATTTTAAGAAGTTAATAAAATTATTGAACGACCAGATGCATAACATTTAACACCCACAAGTTCTAATTACGTTATCCTATAGAAAACCAATCAGAGTCTGAGAACTTTTTTCTATAGAAAAACCCCCCAGATTATGAGTATTTCTTCCTATAGAAAAACCCCCAGATTTAAAGTAAAGAAAATAGCGCAGATTTTGAGGAGTTTTTTCTAAAGAAAAGCCCCACGTTCTAAGGATTTTATTCTATAGAAAAAAATCTTAGACTCTGAGAACTTTTTGTTATAGAAAAATTCTTGTATTTAAAAAACTTTTACCTATAGGAAGCCCGTAAGATTGCAAGTTTTTTTATAAAAAAAACCCCTATGATTTCGAGTTATTTGCCTATAGACAATCCCTTAATTTTTGAGTTAAGCTCCTTAAATTCTGAGGACTTTTTTCTATAGAAAAACTACAGATTCTAAGAACCCTGTTACTTACAATTTAGAAAAATTTAAATCAAATATCCACAAACACTACTCCCTCTTTCCTCCTTCCCATACCTTATTTTCCTGATCAATACAATGCACTGCATGAGTAGGGGGCATCCCCTGAGTATTGGTTAAATTAAAAAAAAAAAAATAAAAATACTAGCTATGCTTATATATGGTGCCATATGTATAATACAACTTAAGATATATTTTTATATGACATTAAATTATGTAAGATATAATTATGCAAGATTCCATATATGACACAATATTAACAATTTAGTTTGAGATATGATTAAATCATCGTTAATATTTTCTATGCGTATAAGATATTATCATATATTGTTATATAAAGGGTGTCCCAAGAAGAACGCAATTTTTAAATCTGGCAACATTCGAAGTGTCATTGTTTGACATTTGAACAATTGTTATTGTTTGCTAGTACGAGGTTAGTAAAAATGGAGCGCTACACGAATGAACAACGCATTCTCATTGTGAAATTGTTTTACCAAAATGGTGAAAGTTTTGCGGCTGATTTTGCCGATAAAATCATCTTCAGTGACTAGGCCCATTTTCATCTTGATGGCTTCGTCAATAGGCAGAATTGTCGCATTTGGGGTGAGGAAAATCCTCGAGTGATTCACGAGAAGCAAATGCATCCTCAACGTGTCACTGTGTGGTGTGGTTTTTGGGCTGGAGGAATTATTGGACCTTTTTTTATGAAAATGAGGCAGGTCAAGCGCAAACAGTCAATGGTGTTCGGTATCGTGAAATGATAACCAGTTTTTTCTTGCCTAGAATTGAAGAAATGAATGTGGAGGGCATGTGGTTCTAACAAGACGGCGCCACATGTCATCAGAATTGGCCGCCTAGATCGTGCGATTTAACACCACTAGATTTGTTTCTTTGGGGTTTTTGAAGTCGATGGTTTACGCGAATAAGCCGACGACGACTCAAGCCTTAAAAGAGGAAATTGGACGCTGCATTGGACATTTTTTTATGAAAATGAGGCAGGTCAAGCGCAAACAGTCAATGGTGTTCGGTATCGTGAAATGATAACCAGTTTTTTCTTGCATAGAATTGAAGAAATGAATGTGGAGGGCATGTGGTTCTAACAAGACGGGCGCCACATGTCATACAGCCAGAGAAACAATTCAATTGCTGCATCAGTCATTTACCGGTCGTGTTATTTCGCGTTTTGGAGATCAGAATTGGCCGCCTAGATCGTGCGATTTAACACCACTAGATTTTTTTCTTTGGGGTTTTTTTGAAGTCGATGGTTTACGCGAATAAGCCGACGACGACTCAAGCCTTAAAAGAGGAAATTGGACGCTGCATTAATGAAATACCGCGGCATTCATGCAAAACGGTCATTGAAAATTTCATTAAAAGATCGCGTGCATGCCAGCAAAGCCGCGGCGGCCATCTGTATGATATATTGTTCCATACATAACCTCATTCTGTCTACTTTACGATATAATAAAGTTTCACAATTTTTTTTAAATATCTGTGTTTTATTTAAAATTTAAAAATTGCGCTCTTCTAGGGACACCCTTTATAACCCCATACATAATTATATATGCTCCAGATATCTTAATTATTTTTCTTAATTTTTTTTTTTTAATTTTATTTAAAATTATATATGTCATGGGATATTGGATATTTTGGGATCTATCAGGATCCCAAATTAGATATTATTGGATCCCCAATTTTGAGATCAAATTTGATCTAATATAATCCAGTAATATAATCTGATATTACTGTATACCCCAATTTTGAGATAAACTTGGATAAGAATAAATATCGATATATATCAAATAAGATCCGATTTTGTATTTGCAACATAACTTTTTTTGATCGGGTACGTTCAATTTAATGAATTACTGTCTTTGGTCAGCAATAGAAAAAAGGATGCAATTGTGAGTTGGCACGCCAACACAGTTTTCTTTTTTTTTTCAATTTCTTTTAAATTTTTTCAATATATATTTATTAAGTTCATGCTATAGTGATTTAATTACACCTTTAATCAGAAATGTGCACTTTTTTCAAATGAGAAGGGCCAAAAAATATTGTATTTATTCTCAAACTCAACGTGGTCAATGTTTTGATCATATCTTTGTCATTAAAAATAAACAAGAGCAAGTACTTTATAATTAGAATTTATCGCTTGATTTAGGCGATATTTGACGAAATAGATCTTAAGAGAATTAAGAGAACTGCACTTAATGGTAAAAACTATTTATATCCCTTTGCATTGTTATTGCACTAGTTTTTAGTACAAAAATAAATTTGAGTAAAAATTTTTACTAATTTTCGTTGCTACTTCAGCAAAATAATTTACAAATTTTTTTATAACCGAGTTGGTAAAATTAGCAAAAAATAAATATATATATTTTTAATTTTGGATTATGAACAGTCAACTTAAAAATTAAATTTCCTCCCAATTATGAAAAAAGAAGTAAAACTTTTTGCTAATTTTAGAAACTCGGTTTTAAAAAATTATTTAAATATTTTGCTAAAATCAACAAAAATTTGTTTAAAAAAAAATTTTTTTATGCAAAGAATTTTTGGTTTAAAATGTTTATGTACTAAAAATTAGTATAAAAAAAATTACTAAAATAGCCAATATTACCAAAATAGTTAAAATTACTAAAATAGCTAAAATTAATAAGATTGCAAAACTTATAAAAATTGCTAAAATTTCTAAAACATTAAAAACTACCTAAAGAGGAAAAATTAAGTCATATCAGAAATTACTAAAATAGAAAAAATAACTAAAATAGCAAAAAATTCTTATACAGCTAATTTTACTAAAATAACAAAAATGAATAAATTCATTTTCATAACGGAATTATAGGTCGAAAAAACATAATTTTTATTTTTTTAAATAATAATTATAACAAACTTTTGAAAAAGACAAAGTAAAGTCTTAGTTTATATCCCCTCGCAATCATTGTATTTTATTTTAAAATAAAAGTAACAAAGGTGGAATATAAACGAAAAATGTATATATTATCTCTGTCAAAGACAGAGTGTATACAAAATCAAATGTTTTCAATTTTTTAATTGTTAGTGGAAATTTTATTTTCATTCTCAACTTAATTTTCATTTGTTTTAACAAATGGGATATATAAGTGTTTGAGTTTGTGAATGAGGTAGCCACTGCTTTCTAAACTTGTTCTGATGATGGGGACCTAGAAAATCCCCGAAATGGAACCATCAACAAATTCTTGAAGGTAGTCAATTAATAAATTGAAAACAAAAAACTCTATAGATTATTTGTTAGGACAATATCCTAATAAAGAAATATAGAGCATGGCCTTGAACTTGAATAAATTCATTTTCATAATTACTAAAATAGAAATAATCACAAATTTTTTTATTAAGAATAAAAAGGATTTTTACTCAAAAATATTTGTGTACTAAAAATTAGTACAAATAGTAGAAAAAATTAGTAGAAAAGCAAAAAAAAGTAGCAACAATTAACAATATGTCACGAAGTTCACTAAAATAGCAAGAAATACTTAAATAGCTAATATTACTAAAATAGCATAAAATATAGCTACTAAAATAGCTACAAAATGTTCATTTGAATGTTGTCAACATAAATACTTTCATTAAAAGATATTCATGTTTTAGATCCTTTTCGGCAAATATCACTATTTCAATAAGCGAAATTACCAATACTTTCTTAAGTAGCAACTCTCTATGAATATAGTATTTCACTAGTATCAGTTTGGCAGAAAATATAAATTATTAGTCCAATAGATTTATTAATTCATCATTTTCTAACTATATCGCTTAAATTAAGCGATAAATTACGATTTTTGTATTTTTACCCCTTACATTTCCATTAAGTATTAGTGGACTTAATATTGTTCTACTCTGTTAAGATATTATTATAGGATTTTGTATTTGTAG
This sequence comes from Delia radicum, assembly GCA_021234595.1. NCBI lineage: Eukaryota > Metazoa > Arthropoda > Insecta > Diptera > Anthomyiidae > Delia > Delia radicum. The sequence goes on along the minus strand of CM037855.1, from coordinate 12,372,463 downwards.
TTATAGTTCAATTAAAGCTAACAACAGGTTGTAGTAGTAGCTGTAGCCAAGAATTCATATTTGCATATTTTGAACTATAGGCAGGAAAAAATATAAGATAAAATCTTATTATAGAATTTCTGTACCAAAGCAAAGCCATTTGCATTTATTCGAAAGAAGAAAAAAATGGTACAAGCGATACAAACTAAAGGATATGAGATGATGCGCTCAAACATAATTCTATTAAGTTGTGACAAATACGAGTAGTGGCTGTAGTGATACACTCAAAAATATAAAAATAGTAAAAATAGTAAAAAACAGTTTAAGGGTCAGGTAAAACAAAATTAAAATATTATTTTATGGCTTAATTTAGGAGATAAAGCATTACAAAGTTTAACATACGGTATTTTTTCGTTATTGGCACGACTTATTAACAACATTAGAGTTTCTAAAATTTCGGACCTTGGCCTAATTTAGGCGATAAGAACCAAAATGACAGCAGTGAATCTAGAATGTTGATGAAAATGCGGTATGTGCACAAATTATACTATTTACCAAGCTATTTATAACTGTATCATTCATTGTTACTGTCAAAGTTAAGACGATTTTTGATTTTCGAAATTTGCGAATTTTAACGAAAATATTTCTTAAATTTAATGTATTTTGCTTAACTTTATATATATTTTGCTAGCAATGTAAATTATATTAATATCGCCAAATATTATTAAAATCCGCTAACCCATTTGAGAGTTACGATTAAGTCTTTTAAGTGTATCCTGCCGTTATCCTGTGAGTACTTGAAAGAAAATCATAATTTAGTTTCAAAAAAGAGCCTTTAAACTAATTTATTGCTTATTACAAACGTGTTCTAGAAAATTAGAATATTTTAGTAAATATTTTAAAAATTTTCTCGCTTCTAAACCGTACACTTAACGCGAAATATTGTAGACCAAAATATGTTTAAATTATAAAAATAAATAATTTAACTCTTTTGATTAAAAATTGAGCCGTTAAATTTAGTAAGAAGCGATTGTCTCTTACGAAACATTTAAATCTCAAGACTCTCAAACAACTATTTTTTAGTAATTTTTTCGTCGAGTGTAATAGCTTGACATAAAAGAACTACAGGAAACTTAATAATATAAAAAGGATCTGGTTAGAAATTTTAAACAGAAAAAAAAAAATCAATGTTCAATCAATCATATTCTGAGGTTTCAACAAAATTGATAGACAAAACAAGGTTGTATTTAACCCTCATATGCCTGGACATTGTCTTAAGACACTGTTTAAATTATCAATATAGAAAACTTATTTAGACAGCAAAACTAGACAACAAAATAGCAAAAATTATGAAAATAGCTATAAAATTACTGAAATAGGTAAAATTGCTAAAGTTAAAAAATAAAAAAATAGCAAAAATTACTAAAATAGCAAAAATTACTAAAATAGCAAAAATTACTAAAATAGCAAAAATTACTAAAATAGCAAAAATTACTAAAATAGCAAAAATTACTAAAATAGCAAAAATTACTAAAATAGCAAAAATTACTAAAATAGCAAAAATTACTAAAATATCTCGAATTAGTAAAATATCTCGAATTACTAAAATATCTCAAATTACAAAAATAGCTAATATTACTAAATCATTAAGTAAAAATTACTATAAATAGCTAAATTACTAAAATAGAAAAACTACTTAAATAGTAAAAATTACTTAAATAGATTAAATTCCTACAATAGCAAAAATTAATAAAATACTAAAAATTACTTAAAATAGCAACAACTACTAAAATAGCAAATATTGCTACAATAGCAAAAATTGCTACAATAGCAAAAATTACTACAATAACAAAAATTACTACAATAACAAAAATTACTAAAATAGCAAAAATTACTAAAATAGCAAAAATCACTAAAGTAGCTAAAACTACTAATAAAATAGCTAAAATAATCAAATTAGCTAAAAATTATTACATTCACAAAAAAAGTCCGTAAAGATAGTTGAATTTTTAAGTTGAATCAAAATGTCTGCTAAAAATTTCTTTTCTGACCGAAGACAGGTTTATATTTATTACAGGGAACAAGTACCTAACAGGTATCAAATACCGCTTTTTGGTCCATTTTGTTCTATCTCGCTTAGTTTCCGAAATATAGCCTATTTTATGATTTTAAAATAAGAAATATGAGAAAATAACGCTAGTCTCAGACTGATAGCGGAGACACAAAAAAAATAACGGATTAATAAGAATTGTGGTTTAAATTAACTGGCAAAATTTGGAAATTGCTAAATTTTAGGTCGAAAAATTAGTTCAAATACGGATGAAATTTGTTCTTCAGAAAAAATTAGAAAACTAATCATTTTAGTTAAATAACTGATTTAAACGATTACAACAGATAAAATTAGCTCAACCGAATTGGAACCTGTTTTCAGACAATTTTGGATCAAGGATTGGCAGGATTTCGGCAGGATACGCTTAAAGGCCATCGTCTTCGTTCAAAAAACGGGTAAATGGATTTTTATGATATTTGGCAATATGAACAATATTTATATCAGTAAAAACAGTAAAAATTTAAACAAAATCTATTTAGGTTAAGACAGCTTTTCGTTCAATTTTTCAATTTTGGAGAAGCGAAAATCGTTATAGTTTCTTCAGTAACAATAACAAAGAGTTTTTAAGAATTTATCAAAATAAATAGTACAATTTTAGAACTACTAAGAGGTTTAGTTATCTAAATTCAATGTTATCCTTTTTTGGCCCTTATCGCCTCAATTAAGCGATACATTGAAATTTTCAGTTATACTCATTTCTCATGAGCAATTTAAAAAAAACCATTTTAATTTTATTTATGCTTTAAAGGTTTAAATACAAAATTTATAAGAATTTGATTGAGATTTTATAAGATTAAATGTTTATGGTGTTTCAATATTTTGTAACCTTAAAAAGAATAATTAATTTATAAAAAAAAAAGATTGAAATCAATGGTTGAACGATTTTATGAAAATGACATATTGTGGGGGTTTTTATGGTTTCATATTCCATAATGCTGACGATGATGATGTCAAAACAATACTTTTAATTGTTTTTTTATTATTATTTTTTTTTTTTATATAAAATACTATAAATAATTAATGAGCTTTTGTTTAAGGATAGAAAATTGTTTCTTTTCCTTCCTTTAGTAAATAAAATTGTTTCCAGTTTTCTATAAAAGCGATTACGTAACATTTTTTTTTACTCGTACTTATACTTCTTGTTTTCGCAAATAATAAAAGTTACACTTAAATGTAAAATAAACGATAAACAATTACAGGAAGGTTAATAGCTACTACTTAAATGGACTTTAGTCCATTAGAAGAAGCAATTTTGGAGTAATATTTTTTTAATTAATAATTGCTAATTTCGGTATATTTCAGAAATTAATCGGAAGATTTAAATAAAGCTAGGCTTAAGGATAATACTAAGGATTAGTAATAAACTGTGTAAATTTGGACGAAATATATAAGAGACAATCGGGCATGTTCTGTATTTCAGTGAAAATTTTATAAAATTTATTTATCAACTTAATTTAGTCGATATTTAAGTTAATTATTTTAATTACGTTTGTACTTTTTCCATTTTATAGACAAAATTTTAAATCGCATCAAAAAACAATTTTAAAAACATTAAATTTAAATTTCACTGCCATTTGAAATCACGTGAAATTTGGATTACAGACAAATATATTAAAACCACCTGCGAAATTTTCTTGTCAAACACATAATTTGAATTTGATTTCAATCAAAATTGTATTAGTTACAGTGTTAACAAAATAAATGTACTTAATATACCCAGCAAAAATATTGAGGAAAAAAGAGTAATCTGCTGAATCGGATGTAGTTCAAACTTGAGCTTTTCCTTGGAGAATTTAATATTGGCTTGTCATAGGAAGGGAGTTGTTAATTTTAATAACAATCAATGTAAGTTTAAACCTATGAAAAGGATGTTCTTTTTCACTTGTTTTCATTTATTTTTTTTTTACTTAAAAAAAGTCTTGTGAATGGTGTGGAGTTTGAACACACGAACTTTGTTATGCCAAGCTGACGCTCTAACCCTGAGCTATCGCTTGATATACATGAGAGTTGACTTATTCTTATTTGATGATGATATACTTTAAACCAAAAAAATGCATGCATGTATAAATATATTATTCTAAAACTTCGGGTTCTGATGAGATCTTTAGCCAGATCGAAATACTAGTATCAACCTAGCTAATATGTTTGATTTGCTTTATTTTGGTAAATATACGGAGGTTGAAAGCTCGCTATAAATTGAAAATAACATAAAAATAATCTCGATGTATATAAAAACAAAAAACTAATATAACTGTAAAAAATATTACTTGAGACAGAATACACACTAAAAATTTTTTATATAAATAGAACATTTTTGGTCTTCAAAGTTTAGTAACGTCATGATGCTTGTTAGGAAAAGACCTAACCACGTGCTTGATTACTAAGAAGACAAGAATGGAGCAAAATTGATTATTAATAGGTTTTTTGTTAAAGATCTGCCTATTATGGAGGCTCTATCTTTTCTAAAACTTCGGGTTCTGATGAGATCTTTAGCCAGATCGAAATACTAGTATCAACCTAGCTAATATGTTTGATTTGCTTTATTTTTGTAAATATACGGAGGTTGAAAGCTCGCTATAAATTGAAAATAACAAAAAAATAATCTCGATGTATATAAAAACAAAAAACTAATATAACTGAATAAAATTATTTTTATTTAGTAAGAATTTATCAATATAGATTTTTCTAAAGCTTTGATATATGCTTTTTTTCAAGCAACTTATAAGGATTTTCTCTAAATGTTTTAAAAACTAGCTTTAAAAAAAAATTTATTCAATATAAAAATAACATCGAATGAAAAATTTATTAAATATTTAATGAAAATGAATGGACAAAAAACACAATTTTTATTTTCAATAAAAACTATATCAAACTTATTTAATGAAAAATTAATTTAAAGAAGAAAAAAACAATTTTGTCCCAAAATTATTCTAAAAATTTTCTATACAAAATACACGGCATTAACTTTTCGTAGTTTAATTAATATATAAATGTTAAAATCATTTTGTAACAAAGGTAATATTTTAAGAATAGTTTTTCTGCTTGAAATTTTTATATATATTCATAAAATTTCATAATAAATTAAAAGCTGCTAAAAAAAAAGTTTAAAAAACTAAAATATTTTATAAAAAAAAAAATTTTTTACCATAAAAATTACAAAATTAAATAGTTCTACAAAAAAAAAACAAAAAAAAATGTCAATGGCGGTTCCGGGATTCGAACGCGGAACACTCTGATCGCTAGGCCAGCACGCTTACATTCAACCCCCATACGAAATATTAACATCTTGTCACCCATTAAAAGAACTCCAAATTGGCATATATTATTACACTCATAATAATCCATGCTAAAAATACGAATATAATGTCAAAACAACAAAAACTTTCGTAAAATGAACAAATATTGGTTTATTGTACGAATGTTTTCGTTATTTTGACATTAATTGGTATTTTTATGCATGGATTATTATCAGTGTACAGACCACTTCTTGTTGATGTAATGAAACAAGTGATTAGTTTAAAAGTTGTTCAATTTATTTTTTGCTGGGTATAAAAATCGTTACTTGGCAGTCCTAGGTATTACAGGTTTTAATTATGTCCAACAATTATATAACAAAGTAATTTAATCTACATTAACAATTTGTTGGCACGTGTATTTAACATTTCACTTAACATGACAACAACAAACAAAATGAATCATATAACAAATTATAATATTTAATTAAAAATTATTTTATATAAATTTATACAAAAATTAAAAAAAAAAATATGTTCACTTTAAAAAAAAAATCAAAAAGCTTATCTCAACTTCTTTAGGGATTATGAAATATATGGTTAATAAAGTTTCAGCCAATTTTCAAATAAGGGGAGTCTCGCGACGGGCTCTCTCTGATATTAAAGAAATTTGGATATGTGTTATAGAAAAAAACTGACCCGTGTTTCTTTATAGCGGCTCAATCTCATGTTTAGGGGTTAAAAACTGAGGTCAAAAATTACCCCATTTTTCGTTTTTTCGAATTATTTCGAGCTGTCTCGCGATGTCCTCTCTCCGATAGTAATGAAATTTGGATATGTATTATAGAAAAAAAAAAATATAAGGGACCCGTATTTTTCTTATAGCGGCTCAATCGCATGTTTATGGGTTAAAAATTTAGGTCAAAAATTAAATTTTTTTTTTTTTCGAATTATTTTGAGCTGTTTTAGAGGAATTTTAGACAAATGGGGTACCAAAGAAAGAGCCTTTGGAGACGCATTAACTGGTATATGAAACATGTCCGATAACTTTCAAGTATTTTTGTTATTAAAAAAGATGTGTTTTAAGTGATATTAAAATTGCCGTTTTGTTAAAGAATTTTAGATGAATTAACCCTCAAACCGTTCAAAGCTTTTTTGCAATGAAATTTATACCACTTGTTTGGCACGAAAAATAAACAATATGTTCTTCTATCAAAATTTTTTTGCTTGCCTATTTTAGGCGAGATGGCCCAAAATAGGTTCAGAGCGAATCTGATAAACTAATCCATAAAAGTTAATAAGTTTAGGCATTAATTATTCCTCTTACTACGATATAACTGCATTTAAGAACTTAACCCTATGTGAATGAGGAGTCAATTGACCTAAAAGTGACTGGTTAAAGAAGGAATTATCACAGGACTGGTATAATTTAATAATGAAGTGGATTATTTATACAAAATTTAAAAAAAAAAAATTACCAATCCTGTGACTGGTAAAGGGAAGACATACCACTTAACGAGAATGTTTATTAACAAGAAAAAGCCAGTTGACCAGAATTTTACCCATTGGAAGCTCTTTAGTTTTCATTTATTTTATACGACAAGGCCCTTTAGCGACAGTCTTGTGGTATGCCCATCTTTGGTTAGTCCTGTGGCATGCCACTATGTGGTTTAAAGCAGGACAAATGACCCCCTCCTATGACAAGCCAATGTTAAAGTTGCCAGTTGTTTACATAGGGTAGGGTTGTGCTTTTATTTATGAAGATATGGCGATTTTCGTTTTTCGAAATTGAGCAAAAACGCACCTAAACTTCAACGTATATTGATTAAACTTAAATACTACTAAATATAATCTATCTGCCAAATTTCATAAAAATTAGTCCATACGTTAAACGATATCCTTTACTAGAATGCTACGGGAATCATGTTTGTCCATGGACCAAAATTAGAGCTTTTTTGAAAAATTTAACCTTCAATATTACTTTGCGTATCAACAGTTTATATTAAACATAAATATGTTTTAAAGATTTTGGAAAATTGTGTTTATTTCAAAATATTTATTTTTTAAAATTTACGAAATTCTAATTTTAACGCTTTATCGCTTTCAAACCGCGCCATGAACACAAAAAATTGCTTCACAAAATGTTGTAGCATTTATGGCCAATTTCAAAAACCCCGTCTGGAGGTGGTCTTGCCGGTTAGAGGGTTATGGTACAAATATATGTATATTAATGCCTATTGAATTTAATCTAGGGGGTGACTGAGCTTTTTCCGACATTACAAATTGTTCGGCTATTCTGCGACTTTTTCCGAATAGCTTTTTAACTTGTATTTTAAAAATTTTAAATAAAGGCAAACCCTAACTGACTACATAGGCAATATTAGTATCAACACTTTTTTTTCTTGAGTACATCAAAACTGTGTTCAAAAAAATCTGAAATTCATTAGGTTTAGCCAAGTTTTCATACAAAAATATATAAACTGTGGCCACAACTTTTAACCCTTAAACGTGAGATTGGGCCGCTACAAAAATACGTGTCTTTTTTTTCACTAAGATCGGAAACAGACAACCCATCGGGAGACTCCCCTCCCCGTCTTTTTTAATATTAAAATCGTCCTACAGATTTTGCTTATGAGAACATAAAATTGTTAAGACTTATGTTACTAACAACCGTGGAAAAAATTCTAAGAAAAAACTTTTTTGCCATCAGTTTTTCTTTTTATTTTTTGTTTCAATCTATTGTTTGTAGACATGGCAATGTAAACTGATACACTTTTATGTACCATAGAAAATATTAGTAGTCTGGTATCTTAAATGGAAGCAACTCTATTACATCAGCATAAATTTCTTATAAAATACAAAAGAACAAATAGAAAAAAAAACAAGTGTAACAAAAACAACAAACACCAGAAAAATACATCATTTCTAAATTATGTTAAGAAAAGAAAATGTGAAGTTTTCCTAAAAAAAACTTATTCCTGAATAAAATTTACAAAAATAAGGGAAAATACTAAAATAGCAAAAATTACTAAATAAGCAAAAAGAAATAAAATAGTAATAAATACTGAAAAAGAAAAATAATTCAAATAGCTAAATGACCAAAATAGCAAAAATTAGGAAAATAGCTAATAATATCAAAATAGCAAAAAAATATCAAAGTATAAAACACAAAAAAAAACAACAATCATAACTGAAAACAAATTCAAAATAGCAAAATTGATCAAAATAGCAAAAATTATCAAAATAGCAAAAATTAGCAAAATAGCAAAAATTAGCAAAAATTATTAAAATAGCAAAAATGATCAAAATAGTAAAAATTATCATAATAGCAAAAATTATAAAAATAGCTAAAACTATCAAAACAGTAAATATTATCAAAATACCAAAAATTATCAAATAGCAAAAATTTTCAAAATAGAAAAAATTATTAAAATATTCAGCTTCTTTTTTCTGATGACCATCAGTTTTCTGATGTATTGGAGCAAGTGATCAATTTTATAATGTCAGATGTCTCAGATTGGATGCCTAATTGTAATCTTTGTATTAATCCTAGGAAAACTAAGGCAATGATTTTTAAATTTCCGAGGTGTGACGTAAATTTTGATATCGCAGTAAATGCTGTTAATATTGAGTTTGTAGAATGTATTAAATGTCTGGCAGTCTTAATTGACTCACGTCTTAATTTTGATCAACATATAAACTGGTTGTGTATAAATTTTACATTACGTCGATTATATTTGTTGAATCTTTATCTAACATTTTATGTAAAAAAGCGCATTTCAAACACCATATTTATGTCCAATATGTTGTATTGCGCTGACAGGTGTCAAGGATCAGATAATGCTCCTTCTTTTCAATCGAATTATTTGTGTACAACCTTAAATATTATTTGTGTACAACCTTAAATATCGTGATTATGTAGAAGATTTTCTAGGATGTATTTTTAAAAGTTTTAAACACCTGCGATTGTTGATAATTTTTTATAAAGTTTTTAGATCTAAATGTCCGAAATATTTACTAAATCATTTTGTATTTTAAAGATCTTAAAGAAACCCGCCTTTGAAGTATCCTATACATAATACATCAATCCTTAAACGATCTTTTCAGTACAGTGTATCTATATCGGATAATTTTGGAAACGTCCTCGTAAAAAACTACTAATAGTTATAGTAAAAATTATTCCTTTTTTAGTTTGTTTTTTTTGCTATTTTTAGTAAAATAGCAAACTTTTTAAAAAACAAATTGCAAAACTGCACCAAAAATAAATCGTAGTGAAAAAAATAATTGAAAAAAGAAAAAATTTTAAATAGATATATTGGAAATGGTGTATTACTAGCCAACATCATAAACAAAGAACACAAACTTTAGTAGAAAAAAGTCTGATTGGCGCAGGACTTTCTCCAGTATACAACAGGAATACTCTACAGTAGTAATCCAGTTTCAAAGAAAATTTATTTTATTTTCCCATAACCATAATAATTACGAAAGGGGTCTTTTGCTCTATCCTTTTTAAAAGTTTTGACTCAAAAGGGGGATTTTCTTTTGTACTTTACTGAGTATTATAAAATATTATTTGAAAATGGTTTTCCCAGCATTTAAGTATTTAAAGCTTATGAAATATATATTTTCTTTAAACGGATTATAAAAGTTTTGTTTGTAATTTTTGTAAGATTATTGTTGTTATTGTTATTGGTTATTTAATAGATTGGAAAAATAAAGGTTATTTTAATTGATTTAAAAATTGTGTATTATATAACACACATAAAAAACCAATACATGTGATACAGTTTCCGATCAATAAAATACATAGAAAATTGATAATGAAGGAAAATTGCTAATTGGGGTAAATATTTATAAGGAGAAAGTTTTTTTTTTGTTGTTAATTTGTTAAATTAAATAACCTTTAACAAAAAAAAAAAAATTTTTCCAAAATTGATATTTAATAGGTTTCATATTTTATATTATTACCCTGTGGGGAATGAGGAGTCAATTGACCTAAAAGTGACTGGTTAAAGAAGGACTTATCCCAGGACTGGTATAATTTAATACTGAAGTGGGTTAAGCAGTGTCAATTGTCCTAAAATTACCAATCCTGTGACTGGTAAAGGGAGGACATACCACTTAACCAGAATGCTTATTAACAAGAAAAAGCCAGTTGGCCAGAATTTTACCCATTGGAAGCTGTTTAGTTTTCGTTTATTTTATACGACATGGCTCTTTTGCGACAGTCTTGTGGTATGCCCATCTTTGGTTAGTCCTGTGGCATGCCACTATGTGGTTTAAAGCAGGCCAAATGACCCCCTCCTATGACAAGCCAATGTTAAAGTTGCCAGTTGTTTACATAGGGTAGGGTTTAGCAGAGGACCGGTCTCTGGCACGAAGGGACCGATCCTGTGCCACACGCAGAACCGGTCCCATTACCCATAGGGTAATTATATACAAGGGCAAGGAATTTCATGCAACTAAAAAAGAAAAATAGCGCTTATAAAATGCCGCTAAAAGAATATATATGCACAAAAAACATGAAAAATATGCATTTCAAGAACACTGTTTGCAAAAAAAATTAAAGCTTTTTAAGCTTTGATAAAAAATATAGAAAAAAATTTAATTTGGCATAATTTTTATTTAATAGGATCAACATTTTACGCTTTTCTTCGGTTCAGAAAGATTTTAAAATGTAAAAATGTTTTTGCTTAAATTAATATATAAAAATGTAACCAAATTCATTTATTTTTTTAACAAATTACAAAAAAAAATATTTAAAATATATGAAAAATATGCACATATATGCTCTAAAAAGGGACAAAATGTGCATTAAAATTCCAAAATATGCATAAAAAGTAAAAATATGCACCATTGCCAAAATATGCAACTACAAATCGATGTCATTTTGTTCTAAATTTGATGATTCGGATAAATATTTAGTCTATATCAGTTTTAGAAAATTTAGAAAAATATGCACTTAAAGGACACATTTTGCAAAAATGAAAGCTTTTTCAGCTATGATGAAATTTGGCAAAAGTTTGCGCTTTTTTCCGTTCAGAAAGATTTTAATATGTAAAAATGTTTTTGCTTAAATTAAAATATAGAAATGTAAACAAATTCAATTATAAAAAATATTTAAAATATATGAAAAATATACAAAAATATGCGCTAACAAGAACAAAATATGCATAAAAAGTAAAAATATGCACCATTGCCAAAATATGCAACTACAAATCGATGTCATTTTGTTCTGAATTTGATGATTCGGACAAATATTTAGTCTATTTATATCAGTTTTAGATTATTAAGAAAAAATATGCATTTGCATGAAATTCGTTTCCCTATTAAAAAAATATCAAAGGACAGTGATTTGAATAAATGTTTAAGCCCGTGTTTTTAGAAAAACCAGCAAATTGTAAAGAATTTTCCTTTGATTTCTGTAGTATAATAAAGATATAAATAATAATTAAAATTTTATTGCATTTCTTTATCTTTTAGCTCCAAACTAACACCGTCATGCTATTTTAACCATATTAAACACTTTATGATATTTTTCCTTAGAAAAACTACAAAACAAATCATAAAAATAGACATGAACAGCAGCAGCTACATTAACAGGAATATAACAAAAAAAAAAAAAAAACGGTTAAGTCTATTAGTGACTTCAAGTGGAATAATTATGTCAACAGTTTTATTTAATGTTTTGTATCTGTTTTTTTTTTCCAAGCTAAGAACCAACAAAAACCTACAAGGTAGAGTGATTTCAACAGTAATGTCCTCCAACAGAAGGTGCGGCGTGACGACGGCCGCCCAGTGGCTTTGTTTTCAAATTATGTTAAAATCACTCTTAGTTTGCTGACCACTATGAAAATGTTGGCAGAGATAATTCATTAGTATCATCTCAAAGTAGCACTAATGAGAATAATTTAAGAGTTTTTCCTTCATTATGATTCTAATTTTTTAATTCTATTTAATACTTAAAATCGCGTGTTAGGAAAATAAAGAGCAACATCATTATGTGATTATGGTAAATCTACAGATATACAATTTATACAAAAGTATAAAATTAGCATAGAGTGTAAGAAGTAGATTGCCATAAATAGCAAAGAAGATCAAAATAGCAAAATTATCAACTAATAAAAAATTGTCAAAATATCAAAAATTATTAAAATAGCAAAAATTATTAAAATAGCAAAAAAATTTAAAACTAGCAAAAATTATCAAAATAGCAAAACTCATCAAAATAGCACAACTCATCAATATAACAAATATTATTAAAAAGCTACACTAATCAAAATAGCAAAAATTTTCAAAAATTATTACAATACCAAAAATGATTAAAAATAGCAAAAATTATAAAAAGCGCAAAAATTATAAAAAGCGCAAAAATTATCAAGATAGCAAAACTAATCCAAATAGCAAAACTAATTAAAATAGCAAACCAAATCAAAACATCATAACAAAACAAATTACAAAACTAATCGAAATGGCAAAACTAATAAAAATTGCAAAACTAATCGAAATAGCAAAACTAATAGAAATAGCAAAGCTAATAATAATAGCAAAACTACTCATAATAGCAGGCATTAAAAAAACTACTATTAGTAGTTTCAAATTGCCGAATATTAAACTATTTACTATGTATTAATACTAAATATATTTCATTTGCCGCATTTTTAATAGCATCAAAACTTTAAATTGCCTTAGCTAAACACACACTGCAAATAGCATGCCTGTGTGTAGTAAATATTTTAAGTTCTAATATTAGTTCGTGTTAAAAAATATTATATGCACTCGAAGTTTTTAGTTAATATTTCTATTGCTTACTATTCACGACGACAACTAGCAGCAAGATCGAGATATAATATTTTTTAGTGTCCGACCGAACAGTTCGGCCAAAAACCCATATTTTGTCGGTTTTTTAATATTTAGAGGAAATGATGACAAATTTAGCTATAAAGTTAATAGTTCGGCCCGCCGAACTATTTTCAATTTGGCCGAACTTTCTGAGGCCGAACAGTGAATTCATTGCTTAACTACAGACTTTTCTTCAAATTTGACACTCAAAATAGCATCTAATCAGCCCAATAAACATTTTTCCATCCGCCAAATTTGTCCATAATGCTTTAAAATACCGAATACAGACCAAATGCATTTTTTGGCTGAACTGTTCGGTCGGACACTAATATTTTTAAATACGAACAAATAATAGAACTTAAAATATTTACTACACACAGGCATGCTATTTGCAGTGTGTGTTTAGCTAAGGCAATTTTAAGTCTTGATGCTATTGAAATATGCAAACGTTTCATATTTTGAGCATAGTCAGTATTCGACAAAAATAAACTATTGACTAAATTGTAAACCCTGCATAATAGCAAAAACTAATATAGCAAATAGCAAAACTAATCAAAATAGCAAATAATGATAAAAATAACAATAAGGATCAATATAGCAATAATAATGAAAATATCCCTAATGATGAAAATAGCAATAACGTTTAAAATATCAAAAATTATAAAAATATCAAAAATTACTAAAATATCATAAAAGATCAAAATTGCAATAATTATAAAAATATCAATAATGATCAAAAAGCAAAAATTATAAAAATATTCACAAAAAAGATTAAAAAATAAAAGGATTAAATATTATGAAAATCTCAAAAATGTTGGAAGGAAAAAGCAATAATGATCAAACTTACAATAATGACAAAAATAATAGTAACAATAAAAATGGCAAAAATGTTCAATATGGCAAGAGTTGATAACTTTAATAGCAAAATTTATTTAAGAAAAACAAAAACTCTAGATTTTCAATAATTCTCTAAAAATTACAATATAAACTATTGATTTTCAAATCAGAAAAAAATTAGTAAAAATTTTTGCTAATACTACTAAAAATTAGTTAAAAATTACGTTGCAGAAAAAACTGATAAAGTTAGCAGATTTATTTAGCTAAATATTAGTAAGATAAGAATAGGTTCAACCACGAAAAAATAATATTTATATTCTTTATATATTTTTATGGACTATACGGCTGATAGGTTAATTTTAATGATTGCAAAAAAAAAAAGATCAAAAGTTATAACCCTAATGTACCTAACTACTCTCATGAAATGAGAGTAAACTTCCTTACATTGTATTAATTTGAAATCTCTAAAAAAAAATTAGAAAATATGTACTGAAAAATTGCAGTTTTTTAATTCAAGTGCATAAACTGATTCTTTTATTGCATGTGCTACTTTTGTTTTACTATTTTTTTTAACATTTTTATTATTTTATAGTAAGAACTAGTTCTTTTAATGAATTTTTAATAATAATAAAAAAAGTTTCGCTGTCATATTTCGTTTTTAAAAGTTTAAATTAATTGCCAGTTGTTGTATAATATTGTGTTTGTTAAACGAATATGAATACAATTTGATTAATTGGGGTAGAAAGTTTGTAGTTTTATTAAAAAGAAAACTGCCTTAAACAGAATAGTTTTGACTTCTTTACAAAAAAAAAAGATGGACTATTACCAAAAAGTTCTTAGAATCTTGTAGTATTTGTTTAAGAAAAAGTCCACAAAATTCAGAAATTTTGTATGGGAAAAAGTCCTTGGAGCCTGAGAATTCAAAATATTTTGCTGTAGAAAAAATTACTCAAAATCTAAGGATTTTCCTATATGAAAAAGTCTTAAGATGTTTAGGAGTTTTCTATAGGCAAAACCCCTTAGACTCTAAGGATTTTTCTTTAGGGAAAATCTTTAGGATATGAAGATTTTTCTAAAAGCTAATAGGAAAGAAAACTGCAATTTAGCTGCATTAGATTCGAGGCTAAACGGTCATGACCTAGTATTGTTGATCGCTAAACGGTCATAACTTAGTATTGTTACGTTTGTAATGTAAGATGAGCGCAGGTTTGATTCTTACAGTAGCAGGTTGTTGAAAAAAAAAAATCTGACAATTAATTATAGAACACAAATAATAATACAATTTAAATGGAAAACCACTGATGAACCTGTCCATAAAAAGGCAGAAACTAGTCTAGTCTGATTTAAAAATGATTATTGTTTATAATTTTTAGAGAAAAACGTTTATTCTTCTTCTTAACCTCAACATTTCTAAAGAAAAATTATTAGATTTTAGTTTTTACTTCTTTACAAAAAAAAGATGGACTATTACCAAAAAGTTCTTAGAATCTGCCAGAATTTTTGTAAGAAAAAGTCCACAAAATTCGGAAATTTTGCATAGGAAAACGTCATTAAAGCCTGAGGAGTCTAAGTATTTTTCTATAGGGAATAATCTTTCGATTCAAGAAATTTTGCTGTAGAAAAAAGTACTCAAAATCTAAAGATTTTTCGAATTCAATTCCCATAAAAAACATTAAAAATGAATTCTTGAACACCAAGAATAGGATGCTTCTTAAACAAACAAATTGTCGAATTTTGAAGGGAACAAAACCCTTTCGGAAAAAAATATAGTGGTCGCTACCAGACTTTGAAAATTTTCCTATTTTTCAAAAAAGACATATTTTTATAATAATAAATTAAAAAAAAAAAGTAACACAAAATTTTTTTTTTTGAATTATATACATATAACCCCGACAACTCAGGAAAAAAATAGTTAGTTTTATAACATTGTTAACCCTTAACTAAACTTGGCCAAAAATGGCAAAAATTTTGCATTATTTTCACAGCTCCAATTACGAATAAATTATTTTAAAAAAATTTAAATATTGCAAATTTTAAAATAATTTGGAAAGCTTTACTTTATACACATCATGGGAATTTTAAAAAATATATATAATACTGAAGGGATCCCTCAATACACTTAGCGTGTGGACCGATTTAATTTTGGCGGATTTGGAGGAAAGTTAGTATTATGATGAAAAAATAGTTTATAAAATATATTTTTGTTGAAAGAAACTAATTTTACATTGTAAATTGTTTTATTAGATAAAAATTACTTAATTCCGAAATATTAAATATCTGAAGCATCGTTAACCCATGTTAACCTGAGTTCAAAATTGTCGCACAAAATAAAATTGATAGCTAAACTGAATTTTGTTTAAATTATCTAACTGAAAACAAGTTAAGTTCTTAATTCAGTAAAACTATCACAGTAATAAATTATTAACCCTTGTTGACCGAAGCCCGAAAAAGTCCCAACAAAAAAATCGAAAACGTATTTTGCACATGAGATGATATTGATGAATAGCAATTGTTGTTAAGTATTAGGATTCAAACAGGGAAAAAAGTGGATATTATTATTAAAAGATCCGTTTTTTGTCTCATGTATAAAAAATGTTGTTCTTTTCTTTTTAAATTTTGTTATTTGAAAATATTCATTCATCAACTTTATTTTATGTAACATTTTTGACCTACGGAAAACAGGGGTTAACGGTACACCTAATATTTATTGTTTTGCAACTGAGTAATTGTGATCAAATAAAACAATTTGCAATGTCAAATTAGTTGCTTTCATCAAAAATGTATTTTTGAAAATTTTTTTTATCCAAAAAAAAAAACTGACTTTCTTTTAAATCCGCCACAATTAAATCGGTCCACAAGCTAAGTGGATAGAGGGATCACTTTTAGTATTATTTTGTTTTTTAATTCCTCACGATGTGTGTAAAGAAAAGCGATCAAAATTATTTTAATATTTGCAAATATTTAAAATTTTTTAAATTATTTATTCGTAATTGGAGCTGTGAAAATAATGCATAATTTTAGCCATTTCTTTGGCCTAGTGTAGATAAGGGTTAACAGTCTTATAAAGAATAAATATTTTTTTTTTCTGAGCTGTCGGGTTTAAATACAATATATAAAAGTGCGCCCCGGTAGGCTAGTTGGTAGCGTGCTGGCTTATCAGTGCATATGTCCGTTTTGAAAATCTTAAATAAGTTCAAAATCTGGTAGCGACCCCTAAATATTTTTCGAACAATTAGAGAATTTTTTTTTCATAAATCTTAATCTAACCCAGGGTTGTTCTGTCCAAAATTCGACATTTTAAAGATTAAGAAGCAGCCTAACCAAGACATTTGAATTAGTTTCATTTTTTTCTGAATGGAATTCCAGAACAAAGACGAATATTTCTATGTTAAAACTACATGCCGTATGAGCAATGAAAAACACATATAATAAAATTTCTTACACGTCATGCTGTTATTGATTTTCAAGATAAATTTATACATTTTTCTTTTTTTTGGCTATTATTGCCGAAACTAAGCAACAAAACGAAATTTAAAATTTTAAATAGTAGTAAGAGCAGTAGAGGGTTAAACAATATTTGAAAATTTCTAAAAAGTAGCATCCAATGGTCCTTCGATAAATATTAAAATTTTTTAAAATTTTACTATAGTATTAAAATTATATAAAATATTTATTATCCAGCTGTTTGTAATACGATGTTTTAACTTTTTTTTTTTTTAATTATTTATAGATATTGGCAACACTTAATGCCATATG
This sequence comes from Delia radicum, assembly GCA_021234595.1. NCBI lineage: Eukaryota > Metazoa > Arthropoda > Insecta > Diptera > Anthomyiidae > Delia > Delia radicum. The sequence goes on along the minus strand of CM037855.1, from coordinate 12,354,706 downwards.
ATTTAGAAGTTGTTTAGTTTTCATTTTTTTTTTTTTTTTTTTTAACTTTTGTTTCAAGACAAAAAAATATAATTTAAATTTTGTTTTTATTTTTTATTTTCAAAATTAAACCATTTTTTTGTAGCTTTTTAGTTTTCTTTAAATTTTATATGAACTTCATTAATATATTTAACAAATTTACTTTTTATTATTTTCCAATATTTTCTTTGAATTTTTTTAATATCTTTTCTGCAGACACTTTAATATCACTTTAATCCAAGAGAGAACTGTCAAAGGAGAGTTGTGAATTTAGCAGACATTTTATTTAAAAGTATTGGTATCAAAACAAAAACTTGAAAAATTTTTACTTTGAATTCAAAGTGAAATTTCTCCAAAACTTGGAATTTTTTTAAATATAACTAAAATTTATAAATTTTGTATATTACGGAAAAAAAAAACAGGTAGAATTTTGGGTCACATAAGTAATCTCGGCCGTTTTTAATATATTTTCGTTAGCGATATTTGATTATGCTCGTATTCGTATTATTTTGTTTTTTTTTGGAAATTTTTGTTATTTTATATATTTTCCACAATTTTTATTTATTTATTTTTTTTAATCGTTCACAACTGATTTTTTTCTTGTTATTCACACGTCTTCATTTGCCGTTTTTCAAAGCACAACTAACTACTCTATTCTTTCTATTCGGTTTATTGTAAATTTTTGCTTTGCTGCTTTATTTTCTTTATTGTTGCTGTTGTTGTTATTGTTAATTTCAATTCAAGATTTACATTTTGTGTCTCGTATGGATGGATGATGATTTTGTTGTTGTTGCCGTTGTTGTGGTATTGTTACTTTTGCACATATGGAGGAAGTTAAATTGTATACGAATATACTAAAATGCCATATAGAACTCGTACTGTTCGTACTAAATACTGTAACAAATTTAATACTCTTTGGGTGTATTGCTATTGTTTTTGCTTTTGTTTGAATATATATTTATTAAAGATTTTCTCATGTTCTAAGAGCGAGTTAGTTTGAAAGAGAACAAGTTGGGAAATATGGCAATAGAACAAAACGGAATTGGAACATTTTGAAATAACTCAAGTTAATAATGTTAACACTGTTTAGAACGAATGGGGTCAGACACACAAGAAATGTTTATGGCGATATAAGAAAACAAAAGAAAGGTCTTAAAAATAGAAATTGTAACTTATATGACATGTCGCAAACAAAGACGACAGGCAGACAATACCGCTTAAATACCGTCATGGATTCAAAACCCTTTCAACTGACTATCGTTTTTCTTAAAATACCGTTACCAAAATAACAATATATGTTTTGCCCAATATGTAACTTGAATTTATTTTTTGGTTGCAAATTTAGTGCAACTTAAAAAGTAGCTTTTTAGTACTTAATAATAAAAAATTAGTAAAAATGTTTGCTAAAACTACTGAAAATTAGTTCAAAACTACGTTGCAGGAAAAGCTTCTAAAATTAGCAGAGGGGTCCAGTGGTCCCTTCCGGAAAAGAACTCCGCGGAGGCGAAATTTTGGTAAAAATTTACTTAAAGAGGCAAACAGGAGAAAAGTATTCCATTGACGTCCTATCGAAAGCCCTTTGGCTAGAAAACAGAAATTTAAAATGTGTTCCCTGGAATATGGACTAAATGACTTTTTTGACTAGACCGCCTTGATTAGAAATTTTTAAAACTTGAAATATTGGCTAAGAACATCGTAAAAATATGGGTTTTAAAGAGTTAAATTCTATCTTTAACGTTCTGCCAAAACATTTTCGTCTTGAAATCTAAAATTTCAAAATTGTATCACGTGGGGCATGTGCTAATTTCTAGTGTCCGACCGAACAGTTCGAACAGCAGCATAATCGAAAAATTGTGGTTAAGGAATAATGATTATTGGGCCAATTACATTCGATTTGGAATTTTTGAATAAAGCCGCAGTTAAGCAAGAAATTCACTGTTCGGCCAAATTGATAAAAGGTTTTCGCGTCGGTAGAAAAGTTATTTTACGAGCTTCGGCTTTTTCTTATAAGAAGAAAATCCAAAAATTGTCCATAATGCACCCAACTACCAGAAAACCCAACTGTACTTACATTTCATAAAAAGCTTTTTTTTTTTTAATTCAATGAGAACTTGGCTCAAGTATAATACGTCTTTCAGTTTTTTTTTTTTTTTTAAGAGATGCAACATTCAGGAAATTATTCATATTTATTAATGTGTTGCTTTCTTTGGAAAGGGGAAAGAGGAGAGATGAAAGGAGCGGAAAGATGAAGGACTTCAAACATGGCAACACTGTAAGTCTTAAAACTGTTGTTGCTCGCCACCTGATGGAGAGTTGGCGAACTTATTGAAGCCCTTCATAGCCCTCAATGATAATTTTAATTCGGTCCACTTCGAAGATGTAAACTCATACATATTATTTTTCTAAATTGATGTTGTCGTCGCCGGGGTTCGAACCCCGGTCCATCTGTGTAACAGTCCAACGAGATAACCATTACACCACAATCACAAAGAAGAATAATCTTCTCACCAATGTAACTAAATTGTTTTGGACATTTTTACGGGGAGGCTGAGAAGGGTGAAAACTTTTCCTCTGCCTCCTGCATAAAAACATTAGTTTAGAAATCTGATATTCAAAATATGTGTCCCTTGAAGTATGGGCTAATTCTATGATGATATACAATTTTGATTTTTTAATAAAAAAACTTGTTATAAGGGGTAATTGGGGTGTAATGATCTGTGCAAGCCCTTTAAAGTAAAAATCTGAATATTGAAATACTCACTGCAAAAAGATTAAGCAAATTTATTATAAGAAGAAAATCTTTGCTTAAAAATAAAATGCTGTAATTTATGCATTGAGATCCATGTCAAACAGCACTAAACACTTTATTGGAGTAATTTCACCTTAAGTAAACAACAAGTTTATCAATGATTAATATTGATTAAATTTTTGCATTTAGATAGATTGTCATTTAGCCCACTTATTGATAACGAATTTTATAAATAACGTTTCGGAGTGTTTTTTAAACTTTGTGTAATCTGCATTATACAAAATATTTCATGATTATAGGAGTATTTTTGACAATATTAATTGCGGTTTTATCTCTTGTCAGATTAACTTATAAAAGTAATTTGATAACGAAATTTAATTCAATGCCTAGCATATCGATTTTATTATTAGTGATATAAATCACAAATAATGTAATTTTATACATTCCCAAGTCATAAAATAATCACAAGGGGAACCTTTCAATCGAAAGCCCCTAAAGAGTTTTATGTTTAAAAATTTATAATAGGTATTATTTTGTATGAAATTTTATTATGGGAATGAAATATTTTAGGAAACATTAGGGAAATGAAATTCAATTGTACACACAGAAAAATAAAGTGCCAACCAAATTTAAAAGTATATTTTGGTGGCTACAACCAACAAATTCAGTTCGTTCAACCATTTTCAAATGTGATTTCTGAAAATTTTGGAAGTTGCAACTAAAATTAAGTTGTATTGACCGAATATTGTTGCTAAAACTAACATTCAGTTGTTACAAACGATACCTTGCTTAGTAACAGAATTTTAGTTGGAAATGGTCTAATTTTTTTTTTCTGTGTGTATGATGAAAATTTATAGAGCTGTCTGTATTAGTGTCACTAATACCAGTACGGTATATAACAACAATATTGATGACAGCATGTCTAAAGAGTCATAGTTCCTTTTTTTTATTCATGAATACATAAATACATATTAGGGTGGATCGATTAATATTCTAATGGAATTAAGTAGTCATTTATGTATAAATGTTCGTTGTATTGCTTAATGTAGGCGATAACAACCGAAAAAAAAAGCTGGAGTTGTGCTTAAGACTTCATTTTGTTCATTTCTAACTATTGAACTAGTTCGTTTTTTTAGTTCATATTTTAGTTCGTCAATTTTTTGAAACTGTTCATAAGATTATATTGTTTAATGGTTAGTTTGACCATTCTGCATAATATGAAAGGAAATCTCAAAAGATCGGTTAAAACTGATTTAGCTCAATTTGTATCAGTAATTTGTGGTTTTGGCTCCTACTGTGCATATTTTTTTAAACAAACCATACCCAAATCAATATAAAAATTTGTATAATTGAAAAAAATGTCGAATGAACTAAAAGAACACACAAGTTCAATAAATGGAAATGAACGAAATAAACTATGAACTATTAAGCACAACTCTAATCCACACACAAAACAATGTTTGACAATAAATTGGGTGAACAAGTTAAATACACAAAGTTTTTTGTAAAAATCATACTAGTTTTTACTTTTTTCAGCAAAAAATTTGTAAAAAAGTTTACCAAGAATATAAGAATAAGAATCACCTCCTCATTTATTTTACAAGTTCTACCAAAACTCAAAATCGATCCACCCTAATATATATAAAGGATATTCCTTCTTATATGGGGTTTAAAGCAGTGTAAAATTGCTAGACGCATACTCAGACATTAACACTAACAAAAGCAAATAATAAAAAAATACTAAAATGGGTTGGTCAATTGGGTAGAAACTTTCGAATGTATAAAAGCATTATTAACCCTCTAATGCACAAGGCTGCATTTAGGAACTGGTACATTTTAGGTTACATATCTAAAAAAAACATTTACATTTTTTCAAGACAATGAATTATTTCGAGAAAAAGCATAATTTACTAAATTTTTAAGTAAAGAGGGTTAATCTAACCGGTAAAAAAAAGTGTGCCTCAAGGCAATCATCATAAAATAGCCTACAAACGCGTCAAATGAATAATTTATAATTAGAAATTGATGAAACAAAATGTACTAAATGTTAATTTTACGTGAGCAGAGCACGGTTTGAAAGCGAGAAAGTGTCAAAGTTTAAATGTCAAAAAATAATTATTTTGAAAGGAGCACAATTTTTAAAAACCTTAAAAACGTATTTCAAATTACTAAAAACTGTTGATAATAAATACAAAGTAAGATTGAAGCTTAAGCTTTAATAATAGGTCATTAGTTATGTCCTAGGATACAGGGTATTCGATCAGGATACCTTTAAAGGACATCCTGCTAACTTAAAAACGAAGAGACGAATTATTATGAAATTTGGCTGAAATAATGTATTTAGTATTATTAATAAAGCATTTATTTTTCAACAGTATGTATTGTAGTTAAGGGTATTTTTCGTTGAATTACGCTTGTTCTGAAAAGCGAAAAACTCCATATCTTCTGAAGTAAAAAAACGAATAATTAAATTTTTGTTTTGAAATTACATCTTTGTAAGATAAATATTTTTTCCCTAAACTTACTCCTATTCGTTTACTAGTTTTCGAGATAAACTCTAAACCTTGAATATTGGGTTTTTTGATATATTTAAAGCTTCTTTAAAGCGAAATTTAAAAAAATCCTCCCCTGTGTATTTTTTGGCTTAAATACAAAGTTTGAATTGCATTGCCAACAAAAGTTTGTGCAGTACAGGGTTAATGTAGAATAATTTAAAGGATTCAAAGGTAAAATTTTGTACCTAAAGAAATATTTAAAAGTTAACAAACAACGAAAAAGTTTTGAAAAAACTATTTAACTACCTACTTTCAAGTTATTGAATTAAAACAAAAACTTAAAATACATTTGTTTCTCTCATTTTTTGTAAATTTCATTTGTTTATATTTTGTGTTTTTTTCCATTCCACGAAAAAAAAATGCCGGTAAATTTTGTGATATAGAGAAAACAAAACAAAAGCAATATTATCTAAAGTACACTCATTTTAAATGAGCAATTATTCCAAGAGATGACAAGATTTTTAAGAGTGTTTTTTTAAATTACTCAGAAGTAAAATTTTGTTGTATTTTTGCAATTTTTTGGTAATAACAAGTTTTACTTAAAATCAAGGTGTAGGGGAAAAAGTTATATAGTTTTGTGTTTGTTTTTCCACATGAAAAATTGTTCAGAATCTGTGAATTTCTCTATAGGTAAAGTCCTCAGAATGTGAACATTTTTATATAAGAAAAAGCTCTCAGAATATGTCCTCAGAATCTAAGGATATTTCTATAGCAATACGTCATCAGAATCTGTTAATTTTTCTATAAGAAAAAGACCTCAGATTAAGAGAATTTTTTTATTAAAAAGTACTAGAATCTGAGAACTATTCTACAAAAAAACAAAGAATCAGAATCTTAAGAACCTAAGGACTTTTCTGTAGGAAAAAGTCATCTTGAGAAAAAGTCTTAAAGAGAATTTTTTCTATAAGAAAAAGTTCTGAGTATCTATCAAAGAGTTTTCCTATAATAAACAGTCCTCAGAATCTGAGAATTTTTCTATAGAAAAACTCCTTAGAATCTATTCCGAATCTGGGGATTTTTCTATAAGAAAAAGTCCTCAGAATCTCAGAATTTTTTTCTTAGAAAAGGTCGTCGTATCTGAAAGTTTTTCTATAAGATAAACTTCTCACAATCTGAAAATTTTTCTGTACAAAACGTTCTTGGAATCTAGGAATTTTTCTGGACCAAACAACGCTTTAAACCGGAACATTTTTCTGTAGGAAAAATTTTTCAGAATCTAAGAATTTTTTTATAGGAAAAAGTTCTCAGAAATTGAAAATATTTTCACTATTTTACTTAATATTTCACTTATGTTAAAAAGTGACTAAAATATATTGATGTGATTGCAAAATTATTATAGTTTTATTCAAAAATCTGCAAAAAAAAAAAAAACATTTCACGGAATTGCACGTGTAAAGTTCATGCTCACTAATGTCTTATACCCCGTTGGACGAGTCTTTGCGAAAGAAAAATTTTGATACACATATTCAGTGAAATGTAATTTTTTTAAGGTTTTTGCACAAAAATACCAAATTTTAGTAAATCGCGACCTAAAACAAATAGTCAAAAAGAGTATTTTATAACTTCTTTTATGTCAAATAGTGATTAAAATATATTAATGTGACAGCAAAATTATTATATTTTTGTGCAAAAACCTTAAAAAAATTACATTTCACTGAATTACGCGTGTATAAAATGCATGCTTCTTTATGTCATATACGTCGTTAGACGAGTCTTCAAAAAAGCTTTCATATGATGTGCACAAGTTGTATAGTGTATTAGGTTAAAGTCGAAAATTTTCCAAAAAATCAAAAAAAAAGAACTTTTTTAAAAACGGTCCAGCTCATGAACGGCAGCCTCTGGACCAAAAATATTTTGGGAATAGTCATAAAACAAACTAATTCACATTTTCAGAGGTGCAATTTTTTAACTTTTTTCGGCGAGTCGCTCTAATGTATATATGTATATAATTATATATAAAAGTGATAGATTTCTTCTTTTTAATTTTAATACATATATTTTTATATAGAATGATATGTGATGTCATATACTATTATATATAAAAGTGATAGAACCTGTTTGGTTTTATTGTAGCATATATTTTTATATATATTTATACATGAAAGTATATATGATCTCATATTTAGCTATATCAAGTATATATTATGAGATAAAAAAGATCAACATGGGATATAACGATATATTATGATATATCGTTATAACACATGTTAAACATTGGCTTAAAAAAATATGAGATGTAAATATACATCGCTAAATATGGTTAGCGATTGGTTTTAGCGATTTTTTCAATTTTGAAGGTTATTTTCAAAATTTGTCAATTGTTTTAAATATTAGCAGTTTTTAATTTTTCGAGATTTTTTTTTTTTTCTTAATTTTGCCAACTTTTTTCTAAAATTGTTTTTATTTTATCATTTTATCGATTTTTTTCCATTTTAAATTTTGTTGTTTATTTTTCATTTTGGTGAAATTTTTGTCAATTTTTTTTTGCAATTTTAATTAAAGTTTTTATAGTATCTACTAAAAATTTGTTTGCAAAACAATATTCAATTAAATGGTCAATAGATATGATTAAAATCTTGATTGAAACTAAATCAATTAAATAGTTACAAATTATTTTAATTCCTTAATATGACCCAACTCAATTAAACTTTTAATTGAATTAACAAATATTTTAATAGAAACTCGTTTTCCAGTTTTTCTGTTCAAACTCTGAAAAGTTTTCTATAAGAAAAAGTCCTCGATATGTAAGGGATCCTCTATAAGAAACAGTCCTCAAAATCTAATAGGAAAAAATCATCCAAATTTTATGATTTTTCTTAAAGAAAATGTCCGTAAAATTTCAACATTTTTCTATAGGAAAAAGTTCTTAAAATCTCGCCCTTAATAATTATCATTCTGTGTTGTCTTTAATAACTATCTTCACCAAAGCGTGAAATTTACACATTTAACTAAAATAAAATTACAAGACGCCATTAATAAGATTAGAAGGAGGAAGACAAGTGTGAACGTTTAGATCACAAGTAAATATTAATTATTACACCAACTCAAGGAAAGCGGAAAACAGAGATTATAGGCACAATTAGGTTTTACACATGAAAGGAAATTAAGAACTGTAGCCCACAATAAAACCAAAAGTATAATAGTAAAGAATAATATTTAACCAAAACAAATCACAAAATTCAATGCCACATTTAAATCGCTTAATTAAGGAAGTTATTAGAATTGTTGAATATTTTCCGTGAAACTTATTAGGTGAGAGAATTCCTCAAGACACTGTTTAATAAAAAAATAACTTCTTCAATATTTGTTCTATTATATTAAATCAAATAAAATTTTCAAATCCTATTGCATAGAATAGTTTAGTGGCAGTTTTAATGTTTAATCAAACCTCCTGCTTGCTAAGGTCATAAAAAATCCACTACTTTGTAGATAATTTTCAAAAAGAGCAGTTTTTTAATTTTGTCTAAAGTACTAAAAATGTATACACTTTTATATTAGAAAACAAAAACTACAACAACAACAATAACAAAATAAATTCCACCACAAGGGTTTTTTCATCATCCAAAAAGGGTCATTGTCTTCATAAAGTGGAAAGCGCTTAAGGATAAAATGCATTGAAAATTGCATTGAATAAAACTCAAACTCAAGAGAATTCTGCTGTTTTAGTTCTATGTTGCATAGTAAATATAAATAAATGAATATTTTGCAAAAATTCTTCCTCTACGCACTTCTAAGGGCAAGGTATACAATTTAAAAGGATAATGCAGAGTTGAGACTAAAAGTTTATGAAGTAATATTGTAGAAGTACATAAACCCCCAAAATACATTAAAAAAGAGGGTAGTAACATAGCACAATCAGCTTTTAAGTTTTAAAGATAATAAATTTTACTTGGCAAAGGAATAAAATAAAACTACCATGCCTGAATAAATAAAATTTATTCTATTGCGACTTAAAGAAACTTAAATTCTTTATCTTCTGTTTAACCCTTATTGTGGAAAAATACAAGAATATGAAAATGTAAGAAAGGTGATTTTTATGCTAGTTAGCTACCTGTGATTATTATATTTATAATCAAAAAGAATTACCGATGAAAAAAAGTTTCCATATACATACTCATATACAATTTGATATTTGATATATATGTTCAAAACTTATATATAAGCATATCTTATATATAAGCATATCTTGTATATCTGATCATATGAAATTGATATAGATCTATATATGACAATATATTAAACCATATATGGTCATATGTAAGTCTATATGGCACAATTAATCAAAAATAATTATATCCCTTTTATATATAATTATATATGGCAAAACATATCATTATATATAAATATATATATAGTAAACTTCAATGAAAAATTGTCTATGGTTAGGTTAGGTTAGGAAGGGTTATGTGCCCAAGGGCACATCTCCACTCGGAGACCAATACGGTCCATTGTGAATCCCTTCAGTGAAAAACAGTAAGAAAGAATAGAAATAGACAGCAAGATAGATTGAAAGATAGATATAAAGAAAGATAGAAAGGATATATACTCCCCAGAACCAGCTCCTATCGTCCCATTGCTAGAAACAGCCGTCCCTGACAAATCTCAGCAAATCTACTGGATTGCATCCAGCGACACACCCAAGTTCGTCGTGAAATCTATATCCTAGTCATTTCTGTCTGAGACCCTGCAAACTAGGACAGTGGCACATTATACGCTCAACTGTCTCCAGTTCCTCAACGTACTCGCACAACCTGCAAAAATCCGGTATGTCCATGTCCCCTCTGCTTGTGAAAGCCCTGACAGAACAATTACCGGACAGGAACCCCGTAAGTGACCTGAGACCCTCCCTGTCCAGTCCCAAAAGAACCTTGGTTGCCCCTGCGTCCAATGCGGGCCATAACGCCCTAGACACCCTGCAATCCATTCTATCCCTCCATGATTGGTTAACGGTTTCGCGGAATTCCTTTCCGTATAACCTCAAAGTAGTAACATTTTCTATCACTTTCATATATTTTTAAGTACCGTTTATAATTAGAATATAAATGAGTTAAACGAATTTTAATTTTTTAGAACCAATGGTTGACACTAATGCATTATCCTAGAACGAATATATTCATCAGGTGTTTCTATGGCTCCATCTAGGGTTAACTTCCGACAAATTCTTCTATTTAAATATGTTTAAAAATTTACTGCAAAATAAATTAAAAACTACGGTTTTTTTATTTTCTAATGATTATTAGTGTTTTTTTTTATTACTACAAAACAACTTTATAATTATTAGGTTTTAAACCAACGAACATATAGACAAAAGAATAACCTAGGTACTCAACATCTGTTAAATGTTGTATGCCAACTGGTTTTAAGAGAAACAGTTTTTTAGAGTTTTTTTAATGCATATTTTTTTAGTATATATAAACAAAATTTTGTGTTAGTTATGCAGAGAATACATTAAACAACACAAATTAACTTTAAAATTTAATTAAAATTGCTCAAAAGCATGAAAATTAACTTTTCGAAAGTCTCACTTTTAACTACTGAAAATTTCATATATTACGCAATTTTTAGAGATTTTTCATATTCCAGACTTTTTTTTAATCCTGGCTCTTGGCGCAATTATGATACAAAAATGATTCTATCTATTAAATACAATGAACATAACTATATTTCCAATAAAAAAAATCTAGGATTATTTAAACTTTCGTAGTACAATTGGCTTACTGTCCTCCACATTTGAATATGGGCATTTAAACAACTTTTTGTTGTCGTTTTTTTTGTTTTAAATTAAAGTACAACAACAGAGTTTAAATTGTTACGCGAAATGAAGAGTTGTTGTTGCACAATAATTAAAAAATAATATTGGTAATTTTTTCCAAAGATTTGAGTGCAATCTTTAAAACGTTTTAAAAGCATTTTTCATGATGGTACAAGCGTTTTCAGAACATACCAAATTACAAATTTAAAGCGTTTTGAGAATGTGCAAAATGATAACCCAAATTTACGGTCTGAGGATGGTATTTTATAACGTTCTCAAAACATTGCAAAACAAAATTTTTGAAATGCTTTTTCAATCGTTAAATAAGTATTTGCAGAACATTTTGGCTTACAGTTATTAAGCGTTATGAAAACGACCCAAATGATAACCGCTTTGAGGGTTGTAATTTTGAACATTGTCAAAACGCTCGAAGGACAAATTATAAAGATCTTTATGAATTGTTCATAAATACCACAAATAATGAAACATGTAAAATATGATTAAAATAATATAAATAAAGTAACAAAACATTGTAATTTTAAATAGTTTAACTAGCGTTTTATTAAGTTTTGAAAAAGTCCTCTAAAGTATTGCTTTATCTGTCCTCAAAATATAGTGCTTTATAAAAGATATACAAGGACTACACACATTATAGAGTCGCTACATTATGGGCTGGCCATATTGAGTGATTTATTGAACACGGTTCATGAAGAGAAAAGCATATAAAAAAATTGCATAAGAAACCGAGTTCGCATATAGATAGACCCCTTATGACAGTGTTATTTTTTAATCAGTAAAATATTTTGTAAAAAAAAAAGTATTTCTAAAGTACTATTGGCAAATGTTAGAAAAACGCTTTAACGCAATGGTTTTACATTGGTTTTATTTTATAAACCGTTGTAAATTTTGTACGATAAGAACTTCTAAAGTACTTTTTACAAACGTTGGAAAAACGCTTTGAACCAATGTTTTTACAGTGTTTTTATTTCACAAATATTTGTAAGTTTTGTATAAAAAGTATTCCTAAAATACTTTGTCCGACCGTTCGAATAGCAATCCAAAATAATGTTTTTTAAATGCTTTTTTTCGTATTATTTGCAATTATCGCTTTGGAAACGCTTTTATTTTAGTACCATCAAAAACAAACGTTTTGAAAACTCTTCGTTTTTTGTACCATCCCAAATTTCTAAAAACATGTTTTTGTTTTTTGAAATGGAAATTTTTTACACGAAAGTGTCCTTATTATTTTTCACATAACTGTATATAATTTGTCGGTCTCAAATATTTATATTTTCATAAAATTTTGTTATCCCCAAAGAAATAAAAATATTTCCCCGAAAAATCCTCAATTTGAAAAAAAGTAATAAACTTAAAATTCTTTATTTAATTTTCCCTCATTTACCAGGCTTGTCAAATAATTTTTATCAATGATAAATCAAAAAATGTTCCTAAAAACACGCCAAATTCAACAATGTTAATTTTTAGTTAAATCAGAGCTCAAATTCCTTGTTAAATAAGCCCAAATTTACTTTACAGGCAAATTTAGCGTTTAATTAAACCAGATTTTAGTCAAACCTATTTTTTCGTTCACTTTTTTTCAAACTTTTATAATTTTGCAAGGAATCTCTTCAGCTTTTATAACTTCTATTAAAAGCCCAATTTAATTTAAAGGACTTTAAATTTCAAACGTTTTTCATTTAAAAAAGTTCAGACTAATGAATATTGTAGGTGGTGCATAGAAATTCTTAACTCTTTCCGTGTTTTTGTCGAATATATTCGACATTACAATGTACTCTGTTTCTGTGCGCTTTTACTGCATAATAATTTAAGTTAGTTAAGACTTTTTTTGTTTTAAATGAAAGAGTGATACTTTTACTACTTATAATTGTTACTTTACTAGGTCTTTGATTTATTTTCATATTTTTAAACGAGTTATTAAGAAGTAGTCAAAGCGTTTGTAAAAACAATTATGTTTGACCCTGAAATGGTTAAAATCTTCAGATTATACGCATTTTCCTTACAACTAATATGATTATTAAAAAAAAGACAAATTTGAATTATTGATTTGTAAAGCCAAGCGAATTTTCGAAAACGATCCATCATGTTGGAATGGCTCAGAAAAGGCTCTGTAATTTAATAGAATAAGCGTATAATTTTTTTTTTTTTTTTTTTGAGTTACGAAAGATGGGTTTTTAGACAACTTATTTACTAGATGAACTAGTTATTTAATAATTTTAAATTTTGTATTATATTTTTAGCTCTTTTCTTGATTAGTTTAATCTTAAAGTTATTCGTCTTAAGTATGTATGACATCCGGCTTTTTTCAAGCAACTTTATCACGGGTTTCCTTTGAAATGTTTAAAGAAAATTTGAAATTTTTATATAAAAACCCTGGTAAAGTTGCTTGAAAAATCAGGTGTCCTATCGTCAACTTGACGTATTTTATTGTAAATCTATTAAGGTTGTCTTCGGTTTAGGAAAATTTTTTTTCAATTTTTTTTGTATATTTTTTAGCTTAGATATTTAAAAATATTATCTTAAAATGATTTTTCGAAATTCGAAATAGTTTGGGAGATACGGCCATTTTTGTGAAGCAATGTTTTTGACTAATGGAGGTATTCATTGTGTGAGAAAAAATTGAACTTAAAACTTAAACGCCCTTATCTCGAAACCACGTTTTTCAAACTGGTACGCACGCAGGGTGTATCAAGTCCTACTGAACTGATTTTCATGATATAGGGCATAATCGAATGCAGAATTAACGTAGCTATCGTCCCATGCTCAATCATTTGGAAAAAATGTTTACTACTGTTTTTTACACTAGACTACAAATAAATGGTCAAATATGGATTTTTCATTTTCAAATAATTTTTTTATTCATACTAACCAATCCCCCGTTTTCCGTTTTGCTTTAAGAAAACCGCGAGTCCCGAAATGCTGCGTACAACAACACATTTTTTTTGGTAGACCCCACTTTCAAACCAGCTTCAAACAGCTCACTTATTGACAATTTGTTAATTTATGTATTTTTCTTGATGAATTGTGCAACCGAATACAAAAAAAAAAACAGAATTAAAAAATCATTTGCCATTTTCTTTCAAGTTTTTAAAAAAACAGCTAAAATTCAGCCGCCCAAACAAGAAGACCCCCTTAAATTAAAATATTTATCAAGCATTTGTAATATCCCCAGAAAATCCCCAAAATATTTTTGAAATCCTTAAAAAATATCCTGTCATATATTGAAAATGTCTGTTCCCTAGACCAACAAAAAATTACCACATTTGAGGACAAAACAACAAGTCTGACAGGCCTAGCTTTAGCTTATGAATATAAAATAAATTATTAATAACATTAACGTAGAGAATATTCTACACCATTTTCAATTGTATTTCAGAAATTATCAATTGTATTTTAGATTTATCAATTGAAGGGCTTATTGTAAAAACTTGATGAGCCACATATATTGGTTTTATGGATTTTTGCTTTTTTCTAGACATCCCTTGATTAGTATTTGATAGAAATCTTGCTTTAACAATTATTACAAGTACAGGTATCCCTCGATTTACGCGGCACGTTGGGACCGGTAGAAAACCGCGTAATTCAAAACCGCATAAATAAAGGTTCTATATCAATACAAAATTCTGTTTTGGGACCAGCAATATAATAAACCGCGCAAATTGAAACACTAACTTCATACAAAATTCAAATTTGGGACCGAAAATCCGTGTTAAAAGAAAAGCTTATTAATATAATTTAAATTAAATTTATTTTATTTGTACTTTTCAATAGTTATAACAAAATATTATTTGTAAAAATAGTATATTTAAACTAGCTTTGAAAAAAAATTCAAAATTTATAAATTAACAAAAAATAACAAAAATTTTATAAAAAAAACTTCATTCCGGCTTTTTAAATCAACAAAACATAAATTAATAAAAACAAATCAAAAAAATTCATAAAAAATATAAAATATTATACATATTGCCAATCTTCACAGATTTCGTCATAGTTAAAATCTTCAGTATCTTCGTCAAAGACTACTTTTTCAGAGTCTTTGTCATAATTAATGTCTTCAGAATTTTGGTCACAATTAACGTCTTCGTCCACTTTAAAGAAGTCTGTTATGCGCTTTTGCTTTTTTTGCTGTTCCTGTTGTTTTAAAAGTTCTTCGTATGATGCCAACGATTTTTTTATTGAACACTGAAATTAATCTGATCAATTTGTACAAGGGTTATTATCAGTGGAAAATGTTATCAAATCCTGAGCCATTTGTATAAAAGTTTTTAACTTAGAAGAATCAAAAGCTGGATTATCCTCACTATCACTTTCGTCTGTAGTTGATTCATCGGGGTCCGTGGCTAATTCAATGAGATCTTGTTCTGTCAATTCTGGAACATCATTTATCATCTCCAATATATCCTCAACCACAATGTTTTCAAATAATTCAGATGTTTCAATTACTTGTAGTATTTGAGCAACTTCCGCTGTTAACGGAGTAACAACATTATCATTAGGAAAATCAAAACCACAGCAAACTGTTTATTTTTTATTACCTTTAAATTTTTTTTACACTGCAAATTAAATTTAACCTCTTCTTTTTTGCAAACAGCTGATAATGTTTAAAAAAAATGGTGTAATGCGCGCAATTAGAGGGTTGCCACTATTTTTAAATCGCGTTATACTAAAAACGCGTAAAAAAAAACGCGTTATACAGAAAAATGGTCACTATTACAAAATCGCGTTATATCGAAACCGCGCAAATAAAGTACCGCGTAAATCGAGGGATACCTGTACCTACAGTACAATCGTATGGCAAATGTCATATTTTTGCATATTTTCAACCTTTTTAAAGCCGAAAATAAACTAAAAATAAAATGTGGCTTATCAAGTTTTTACAATAAACATTTCAATTGTATAATTAATTGTATTTAAGAAATAATCAATTGTATCTGTGAAGAAGACTGTATTTTGGACTTTGGATCTAACTATATTTGAAATGTTAAACGAAAACGATATTATATACCAGGAAGATTATGATACCATTTTCAATACGATTGATATACTTCAAAATATTTAGTTTTGATAAAAACATCAAGAAATTTTCACAAACAAATAAATAAATTTAATAAATTTATAAGAAATTGGAAGTTTTTTCCTATTTTTGGTCATTTGTACTCCTTTATATAATTCAATCAAGCAACATCATTTTACATCATTTTAGGTTATTTTCAAGCGATTCAACTACAATTTATTGGTAGAACAACAATCACAGTCTCATGTAGTGGAAAAATTAAAAGTGGATTCACATACATTGAGATCTTTTTAAAATGTTATCTAAAATTGTGAACAAAAGTCAATATGTATAGAAAAAAAATATTGTTTACGATGTCGATTGTGATATCATATACGATATCGTTTTTGATATTATAATCGCCTGAAATAACGATAGTATTTCGATTCTAGACCGGACTTTGGCGATTTTTCTAGTGTTATTCCATAGAGTTTCGATAGCGAAGACGGAATCATATTTTCATGGAAAAACGATATCGTTAGGAAAGGTGCATTTTAGTACAAAAACTGTATCGTTTTCGTATAACAAGTGATTATCATATATGATAGATATCACCTAGGTGATATCGTTTCGATATCGTAACGATGTTGATTGGTTTATTTTGGTATTTAAATTATTAGCCGAATAATATATCGAAATTTAAACAGATTTTGACAGTATTAGCAATATCATTTTCAACATCGTTATCGCCTAGAATAAAGCTAGTTTTTCGATACATGACTGGCTAGGAATTCTGTAGAACAATCGACGATAATCGTCAACTTTTCGAAGTTAAATAACGACAATATTATTGTACATACAAATTTTAAATAATGTTAACAAATTGTGTTAAAAAAACAACAATTTTCCATAGTTTAGTTTAAATTTTTCGTAAGTAACATCGTCAAAACGATAGCAATTAAGGTATCGTTTTAAACGAAATGATATCGTTTTTCTTAGAGATACTGTCCCCTGGATTTCCGCGATTTTTCTATCGTTATTCCAGGGAGTTTCGGTAGCGAAAACGGTATCATATTTTCATGGAAAGAAGATATCGCAAAAAAAAGGTGCATTTTAGTAGTACAACATCTGTATCGTTTTCGTTTCACAAGTGATTATCAAATATGATAATAGATATCACCTAGGTGATATTGTTTTGATATCCTGGATTTCCGCGATTTTTCTATCGTTATTCCAGAGAGTTTCGGAAGCGAAAACGGTTTCATATTTTCATGGAAAGAAGATATCGCTAAAAAAAAGGTGCATTTTAGTAGTACACAAGCAGTTTTCGTTTCACAAGTGATTATCAAATATGATAATAGATATCACCTAGCTGATATTGTTTCGATATCCTTTAAATCTCTGTATTTCTGAAAGGTTGTAGTACATGATTGTTTAAAACTTCGAATCAACAAAACAAAAGCAAGTAAATTGGCCTATTTTAGCCAATGAATTGGGTTGAATATATTACAATTTAAATGAAATGTTTCAGTGTAGGTTATTTTTCGACTTATTAATTAAGCGAAATAAAAAAACACTTTAAATGAATTATTTTAATTCAATATTTTATAAAGATCCCTCAAGTAGTAAATAAAAATAAATAGACTTACCAATAGGAAAATCTATAGGATCAAATTCCTCTGGATCTTGACGTTGACGTTTATCTAAAAATGCAAAATAAACAAAATGTTAGCAAAAAAAATCTAAAATCATATTAAAAACACTTACCACCACTGCCATCTGTTGAAGTTTTGGGACGTATTTTTCCCATAATTAATTTACTTATTTTATTATCATTATGTAAATCTTTATCTTTACGTTTAGCTTGCGGTAATGGGCCAGGACAATTTTCTTCTAATATTTTCGAACAGGGACGGTGAATATTTAATTTACAGTCTGTTTGGAGTGAGATATAAATGAACGATATGAATTAAATTTAGTTTTATGGAAAGCGTATTTATAGATTTTTACCTGTACAGTGAAAACCTTGAGGACTAACACCCCATATTATTGTTTGACAATGATTACAGTGGGTCACTTCGTAGTATTGACGTAATACTAATGGATGACCACGTACAATCATCTGGAAATAATGAAAAATTAAAAAACATGTAATTTCGATATATAAATATTTTTCTCAGATTTGGTTACTTTAAAAAATAAGTACCCAGATTTAAGAAAAAATGAGTCATGGATTTTAAGATTGTAATATTTTTCTGAAGAAAAATAGTCCTCGATTGTAATATTTTTCTACAGAAAAAATCTATACAAAAACAATCACAGTTTCTAATAATAGTTATAGAAAGTTAGTCTCGCAGTCTATGAATATTGTACAGCAAATTATGCTCATTATGTACGGCAAAATATTCTCTCAAACTGAGGTAATTTTTCTATAAAAAAACTGCCTCAGCTGAAGAGAATTTTTTTTATAGAAAATTTTTCTATGCAAATACTCTTTGATTTTATTTTTTTTTTTTTTTCAGATAAAAATATTCTTAGATTCTGGGATTTTTTTTAAACATTCTCAGAATTATTTTCAGTTTTTTAGAATTTTTTATAAAAAAAAAAAATTTTTGAATCTGAATATTTTTTATAGAAAAATAATCTCAGATTCAGAGAATTTTTCGATAAACAAATATTTCAAGATTGTGAAAATTTTTCTGTAGAAAAATAGTATTAGAATAAAATCATTTTCTATAGAAGAATAGACTTTGATTGTAAAAGTTTTTGTATAGAAAATTAGTCTCAGGTATAGAGATTTTTTTTATAGAAAACTGTTGTCAAATTGTAAGAATTTTTGTATACAAAAATTGTCTCAAATTGTAAGAATTTTTTTTATTAAAAAGTCTCAGATTGTAAGAATTTTTCTGCCGAAAATTTGTTTTAGACTTTGAACATTTTTTTGTAACATAAATTGCCTCCGATTCTAAAAACTTTTGCGGAAAATTTTCAATAGAAAAATATTTTTATGTTTTTCTATGCAAAAACATTCTCAAATTCTGATTACTTTAAAAAAAATTAGTAATTTTTACTTACCTTTCCTTTCTTGCCCATTAACCGTGATTTAAAACTTTTTTCGCGACTTACAAAATGATGTACACGATCGATAATACTATTCGGATGGGAACGTGTTATAAATGTTCGATGTATGACAGTAGATAAAGCCGAACATAAAGCCAATTTTTTAGGATCCTCAGCCGGTAAGTCTTTTTCGTATTCATCTCTGGAAGAAAAAAAAATATTCATAAAATTTTAAATTTAATAAGTCTTGAAACTGTTTACTCACATTAAATATTGTAATTTCTTCATTAAAGTCTCTTCAAATATTTGTTGTTCTTTTTGTTTATCACCCTTAGCTTCGGTAAGCTGAGCATCTGTTGGTCCATAAATGGTACCCAAACCAGCAGTTCTTTTTTGTTGAAATTCCCGTAGCTGTTCACATATAATGTCACGGGCTTTTTTACGACTTTTCCAAAAAACTTTACGTAAAATTTCCACCTTATCAAATTCATTTTGTAAAACAGCATCTACTTCGCGGGCCAAAGTTTCGTCGTGTCTATACCAGGCCAAGGGTGCACGTGGTACTAAGAAAGTGGAATGAATTTCATAAACCCATTTGCGCATATCTTTGGAGGTACCCTCCTTATAGAGAGCCGTTATAAGATAAAACAATAGCGGAGCAGGTTCCGAATTGGAGAGTACATAATTTAAGAATACTGCTAAAAATGCAACATTTTCTGTTTCCAATAATCTTTGCAATGAATTAAAGGGACCATTTTCATCTATGAAGGGACCCTCTTGATCGGAGGCATCTTCATCTTCCATAGAAATAATTTCTTTTTGTGTAACACTTGTTTGAGCCGCTTGTATGCGGTTGGAATGTGAGGTGGGTGGTGGGGAGATGGCTCCGGCCAAAGGGGTAAAATGATGGGATTCTACAAAAATGCCACTAGTTGCTGTAGCTCCTTGGTCATGCATACTATCTTCATTGCCCGACATACTGGCGGAGTGAGCATGTCGATAGGGTGGTGGTGGAGTACCGGGAGGTGTCTCTTCATCGTCTTTTTCGATAAGTTCCCAAGAACCAGAATTCGTTTTAAGTTGGCGTTCTAAGAATAGAAAAGAAAAAGAGGGGTATTAAAAAAATACATAAATTACGAATCGATAACAAAATTTCAGTATTTATTTTAAAATATTTTCAGAATCTGAAGATTTCTTATAAAACGAATAGTTAAAGATTCTGAAATTTTTTTCCTCGAAATAATTATTAGAAACAGACTAATTTTCTCAGATTTTAGGAAAATTTTTCTGTAGACTAAATTCGGAAAATCTAATAACATTTCTCTATAGAAAAAATATTAAAATCTGTGAGTTTTTCTATTCAAAGAAGTCTAAGATTTAAGGAATTATTCTACATAAAATGGTTCAAGATTTGAAAATTTTATTGTATATAAAAGTCCCAGATTTTAAGATTTTTAGTTATGTTTTTGTAAGAAAAGTTTACTTAAAATCTGAGAAAAATTATTAGAAACTTGTAACACCATTTTTTTATAGAAAACTTTCAGAATCTAAGGCATTTTATTTTAAACCATTTCTATAAAGAACAATTTCTTCAAAACAATTCTATAGAACAAATAGAAAAATAATCTTAAAATTTCGATTAAGAAAATTTGTATTAGAGATATTATTCAGAATTTTTCTTTGAAATGAGTCTAAGATTTCAAGATTATATTTCTACATAAAAATTTTAACAATCTGACTATTTTTCTATAGAAAAATTATCACAATCTGAACTAATTAAATAAAACATTAAATTTGGTTTAACCAATTTTTATTTGTACCCTCCACAATGAGCGCTTACAAATGAAACAACAAAAAAATATATATTAGAGGTGAAAACAAAATTTTGAGGTGAAAAACTTTTTTGAATGTAAAACAGAAAGTGTGTGAAAAAAAAAACATTCTTGAGGTAAAAAACAATTTCTGTGGTGGAAAAAAAATTGTTTGTGGCGAAAAAAAAAATTGAGGTGAAATAAAAATTAGAGTTGAATTTAAAATATTATTCACCTCTTAGCGTCTGGTGGAAAAATATGACGTTATATTTTATACACCAGACGCTACTATGAAATTGTACTAATTTATACCAATTTGTACATTTTCACTCATACTAATTTATACCAATTTGTACATTTTCACTCATAATTTTTAAACACTAAACCTATTAAGCTCATTTTCAATACCAAACTTTTCGAGAAAATTAACATCAATCTGAGTAAAGTCCGTATTGCATTTTCGCGCCGTGATCACCATTTCAACGACAAACGGACGGACATATCCAAATCGTCTTAAAATTGAATAAGGATCAATGATATATATACTTTATGTGTTCTTAGACCTACTCGTATATTCCGATACGTTACAAAAATAATGACGACAAACTGACATGTATTTATAGGGTATAAAAACATCACAATCTAAGACAATTTGTCTATAGCAAAATTCTCACAATCCGATGATATTTTTCTATAAAAAAATATTTACAGTATAAGACAATTTTTCTATAGAACAACGAACACAATCTAAGTCTATTTTTCTATATAAAAAAAATCTCATAATCTAAGACTATTTTTCTCTGGAAAAATTCTACAGAATTGAAACAAATTTTCTATAGATAAAATTTTTTAAATATAATAATATTTTTCTGAAGAAACATTCTCTCAATCTTAGCCAATTTTCTTATAAACGATTTTTTCACAGCAAATTTTTCAGAACAAAACGCTTTCATAATTTTTTTTTATAGAATATTTTTACAATTTGAGACAATTTTTCTATGGAACAATGCCCACATTCTGACCCTAATATTCTATAGAAAAATTTCATTTATCTATATAAACATTTCATTTATCTATAGAAAAATATCATTTATCTATAGAAAAATTTCATTTATCTATAGAAAAATTTCATTTATCTATAGAAAAATTTCATTTATCTATAGAAAAATTTCATTTATCTATAGAAAAATTTCATTTATCTGTAGAAAAATTCTTAAAACTTAATAAAATTTTTCTATAAAAAAAATCATAAAGTCTGAGACAATTGTTCTATAGAAAAAACCTTTACAGTATTAGAATATTTGTTTACCTAAAAATTCTTTAAATCGAAATCTATTTATTTTATAGAAAAAATTCTTATAATTCTTCATCTTTTTTATAGAAAAATATTCACTATCTGAAACTATTTTTCAAAAAAAAAATTATAGAAAAATTTTAACAATTTCTTGCAATCTCTCTCTATTCAATTCTTGCAATCTCTCTCTAACATCTTTAAAACAACGCCACTTACCCGGATGTCTTGTATGCATATTATCTGGTGATGATACCACACGTCTATGTTTGTTCATATGATTCAAATTATGTGGTGTTTGACCCAAAACCTAAAAGAATTAAATTCAAAATAATATTAAAAATTTTGGAAAAGCAGAATAATAAAACTAATATCAAATAAACATGCAAAAATAAATTTAAAGTTAAAACATGCAAATTTAACTTTTATTAAAACTCTTAAATATCTATAAAAAAAAAAGAAAACAATTTACAAAAGGATTTTCTAATTCTAAACTAAGAAAAATACCATATACAATTAAAGGGTTTGGTAGGGTGTAAATAGGTAATAAGGGGAAAACTGACTACAAATTTGTTGTTGTGTTCAAAAATATAGGTGCTGGTCTATTTGAAATCTAAAAAATAAGTAATAGTGATAATTTTTACAAAGGAAACATACGATTTTTTGAATACGCAATATTTTTGGAAAATAATGGTGTGAATTTCTAAATAATTTTGAAAATGGTGGGAAAGGGTGTAGTGATTTTGGGGTAAGGGGGAATTTATTGGTTTTGCTAAATGTACTATTTTTGGTTTTGTACAAAAGTGGTGAGTATAATTTTAATGGGTTAGTAAAAAGCAAAAAGCCGATATTAATTTAAATAAAACATTGAAATATGTTAAATAATTTTATTGTTAGTCTATAAATTTATTTTGTTAAGTGATGAGTTTCGAAAAGTGTGGTGAATTTTTGAAAAGTGTGGTGAGTTTCTGATAAGTGTGGTGAGTTTCTGATAAGTGTGGTGAATTTCTGAAAAGTGTGGTGGCTTCCTGAAAAGTGTGGTGAATTTCTGAAAAGTGTAATTAGTTTTTATAAAGTGACGTAATTCACATAAAGTGTTTTTTAAAATGGTGGTGTGGAGAATTAAAAAAAGGTGGCGAGTTTTTAATAATTAAATGAATTCACTTAAACAAATTTAAATGTAAATTTTCTCCTTTCAAATCATCGTAAAGATTAAAGAAATTTTGGAAATGTTTTAAAAAGTTTTTGGTGCCTTTTTTTTATGATGAATTAAAAGGTGTTGTGAATTTCTAAAACTGGTAGATGTTTTGATTGTTCGTGTGTAGTAACTTATAAACAACTCACCAACGGAAATTCAACAACTCAGCACTATTTACAAAATGTGGTGAATTTCTTAATGTGTGGTAAGATAAAAGAAATAAAAAGTTTAAAATAAAAAATGTGGTGAATTTTTTTAGTGCTAAATATGTACGATTAAAAAATGTATTTTATATTATCAGACATACAAAATTTTATTATTTTTCGTGTAAAATTTTTTTTTATGATTATTTAATGTGGTTAGTATAGAAAATTGATAAAAATGTTAATAACTTTAAGTCAAGTTGGTTAATATCAATTTACTTCCCAAAAACTATAAAAAAAAATGTTAATCAAAAACATCAAAAGAAAGAAGCTAAGGAAAAGATTTATTTTCAGTTTTAAGCTTGATTCACACGCTATCCTCCTCTGTCCACCCATATCTACTGTTTCCCAGTATTAATGATATGAAATGTTAATGTTTCTAAAGTAAATTTACAATAATTTGAGGATTCATATCACCAATAGGGGGAAATAGTTGAATATCGATGGATAACGTGTGAATTTCCCCTTAACCAAAAATAATTTACGGAAAACTTTCACCAAAATTCTAAAAGTTTGAATATAAAACCAAAATTCAATACTTGTTTTGAAACCCCTACAACAAAAAGACGAATATACTTACACCCGTTTGAATACCACCACTACCCACAGCATTAACACCACCACCATTGCCACCGGCTTGTAATTGTTGCTGATGCTGTTGATGCTGCTGCAATTGTTGCACTATATTCGGTCTTTGCGATAGTGGAAATGCTGCCGCCATATTATCACGATGTACCGGTGTACAAGTGGCTACCAAAGGATATTGCATTAAAGTATCAACACTATTTGGTGGTGGCCTTATATTGGCGGCATTTAAATTTTGTATACTGCCGCGATGACCGGCCAATTGAGATTCTTCTATCATACCCGGTTGACGGGGAGGCAATGGAGGTGGTATTTCTTCAGAACTCTCCAGGCCAGGTTGTCCCGGATTATGAGCGGCTGCACTTTCCATTTGTAAAAACATTTGTGTTGACATTTTTGGATCCGATAAAGCTTTTGTCTTAGCTTTGGAACGTTTCGATTTACTATTTGACATTTGTGGTGAATTTGTTACCGCCGCCACTAGAGGTTGTGGTGAATTTCTTAGTGGAGATACTGCACCACTTGCTACAACTACCGAATGATCTAAATCGGATATGGGTGAGAAGGTAGCATGACTGGAGGCTGGAGATTGTATATTCGTTTGATTATTTGGTGATGAATCCAATTGTAATTGTCGTGGTGGATTTCTTTGTGGTAATGGTGGTGGAATGTCTTCTTCAATAAATGATTTCGATTGGGCGGCAAATTTATTTTTACTTTTTGAAATTTTCGGTGTCCCCTTGCCACCCTGTTGCTGCTGCTGTTGTTGTTGTTGCAATTGTTGCAACTGTTGTTGATGCAAATGAAACAATTGTTGAGCCGAATTACGATGTTGCTGAGTCTGCAAGGGAGTGTGTAGAGATTGTGACATATTATACGAGAGGTTGCCCGAGGTGGCATTTGCCGAAGAGGAGGAAGTATGTAAAAAATCGGTGGTATTATTTATGGGAGCTGTTATTAAATCTTTATCAATTTTATTTCTACGACCACCCAACGATAGAGACGATAGCGAACGCGGTAATAGGGATAGAAATGCGGGCGATGATTGTGATGGCTGTGGTGTGGTGGCTTGATTGTGGTGTAGTGGTTGTTGGTGATTGTGGTGATTCAGATGTGTTGTTGTAGTATTTTGTGATGACAGGTGGTGATGTAATTGATTGGGCGTTAAAAGGCTTAGATTTTTATTATTATTTGTTGTATTTTGTAAATTAATTGACGGTGCATCCTGTAGAGAATATGAAGAATAAAAATATGCAAATTGTTTTTATGTTTCTTTTGGAGTGGGGGGAAATAGGATTTTCTTTTTTGCTGTGTGTGTGTTTGAAAGAAACTTACAAAATGAAGAGAAAAATTTTAGAAAAATAAAAATTTTTAAATTTGATTTTTGTTTTATAAGATTTTTTTTGGTTGCTTGGATTAAAATTTGTTTGGTGTTATTTAAAAATGTTAAATTTGTGTTTAAATGTTAAATGAGCATGAGAGCACTAGCAAATTAGCTTACTGGTTAAAAATGGTGTTTCTTTTGACAAAGAAATGTTTCATCTATCAATTTTTCAAGCAAAACGAGCTGTTGTTGGTTTTTTTTACGTGTATAAAACATTTTGAAAATTAAGAATAAAATTTGTAATGAAACGAGCAAAAACTAGTGCAATACTGTTTAATCATATATTAAAGATTGAAACTGCAATTCCCACAATTCGGAAATACTTTTCCCAGTATTTTAAATATGAACACCTAAAGCGAAGTAATTTGTAAAGATTTTGTAAATTTTGACGTTTTTTTTTTTTTTTTAATTTTGACGATTTTTTCAAATATTAGACGATTTTACCAATATTTCCTATTTTGAATTGGTGATTTTTTCAAATATCGAATTTTTTATTTAGGCAATTTTGCTTAATTTGTAACAACTGTTTTTTTTAATTTTGGAATTTTTCAATGTTTTCAAATATTAGCGTTTTTTTACTTTTTTTCAATTTTTTTAATTTTTGGCAATTTTTTAAATATTAGCGATTTTTTTTAAATTTTATCCGATTTTTTATAATTTTAATTAAAGTTTTAATAGAGTTTACAAAAAATTTAATTGAAATCAAAAACAACATATAATTTAATTATATTTTGTTTTGATCATTAGTTTTAAAATAGTTTCCTTGATTTTCTTTAGAATCTAATAAAAATGACCATATATGGTCTAATATATATATAACCAAATATGGTTATATATGACCATATTTGGTCACATATATTACCATGTATGTTCGGATCCCAAATTTTGGGGTAGTATGTGACCGTATGTAATCGTATGATCGTATGTAATCGTATATGACAATATATATGATCGTATATGATCATAAGAGTATATAATCATATATCCGAACATGTAGGGTAATATATGTTCATATATGAGACCACATACTGCACTTTATATGGATATATGCTCGGATATAGCCATTTATGATCATATACAAGCCCTTATCTGATCATATGTGTCATATACAATTTCATTTTCAGCTGGTTATAGAAAATTCCTAAAAATCCGAGAAAAAAATTTTCTCTAATTGTTAAACTGAAATGTTGAAAATTTCAAATGTCCTAAATATTTCATGGTTAACTACAATTTTTAGCCTAATTGATTTAAGACAGTAGCTCTAATTTGGGCCCTAGATAATTGTTCCCCTACTTCATTTATTGGGACTTCTTCTAAAATTAAGTCAGTTTTTTTTAAATTTCTAACTTATTTTTTTTTTTTTAAGAAGTTTATTTAAGGTTTTTTTATTGAAATTTTAAAAAACTAATTCTTCTTTAACCTTAAGAAATCACTACTGATATTAAAATATATTTTATCTTATTACCATTATTGGTCCAAGGTTGGGCGGCATTTTTTTTCTTTAATTTTCAAATACATTTTAAATAGAAGTTTTAATAACGTCATATGTTTAAAAATGTTTTAAAGGTTGGTACCAACATTAAAAATAAAATTTCCACCAAATCATTTATTCAAACTTCTACTAAAACGAAATTAATTCTTAAAAATCTTTAGCTTAAAAGAAATTTTAGACAAAAATGGAGCAAAATTGATAACTAATAGGTTTTTTGTTCAAGTTCTGCCTATTATGGAGGCTCTAGCTTTTCTAAAACTTCGGGTTCTGATGAGATCTTTAGCCAGATCGAAATAATAATTCCTATTAAAATATATTTTGACCTTAACAACAAGCATATGGCAAGGAGCTTTTAAAGCTTTAGAGGGATAACAAAGAGAAATCGAATTAAATTATAAAAAAAAATCTAGCCAATGAAATTTGAAAAAAAAAAAATTTTTTATAATAAAGGAATTTAACATCAAGACATAAAATTTTAACAAAAAAGGGAATAAAGTGACAAAAAAAACTTAAAGAAGATAGAAAAAACACGAAACAAAAGGATAAAAAGGATACATATATTAAATATTTTTAAAAAAATAAAACCTTACCTCAGCCCCAACTTGTCTTAATTGTTCGCGTAATTTTTTAATATTGGCCTCAGACAATTTATAGCTGGGATTATTGGTATCACCCTTAAAACGTTCCAAATTTAATTTTTCTTGTTCCAACATTTTTTGAAGAGTTTGAATTTTATAAGCTTCCATTTCACGACGTTTTATACTCTGAAAATTAAAAATTTAAGAATAATTTAAAAAAAAATTATAACATTTTCAAGATTCTAAAAAATTACATCAACCGGTTGAGGTCCCGTTATAGAAGCCGTACGATCTCTACCAGAGAGCACCGGAGTCGAGGGTACAATACCCACCGAAGTGGGTCGGACCAATTTTTGACTACGTTTTACCGCCAATTCAACATTTGTAGAAGCTGTAAATTAGATAAAAATTGTTAATAATAAATTAAATGTTTCTTATTGTTTTATTAATAAGTTAACGCGATAGCGCGATTATTTTTTGTATAAATATCACGTTTTTTTATTTAATAATAAAATTAAAATTAACAGGTGCAAACAATACAATTTTTTCATCTTAGTTTTACATTGTCAAACGTTAATTGTCAACGCTTTTGAATTGATTTCATTTTAATTTGCGTGTCCGATTTTTATACAACGATTATATTGACAATATGAAAATATTACAACGCTAATTGTTTTTTAGAAACTTTGCGATTACAACAAAAAAATAATTATTTAGAATCTGAGTGTTGTTTTTAAAAGGAAAATCTTCTCTGAATCTAAAAATTTTTCTGTACGAAAATGTAGTTATACTCTTAATATTTTTCTGAAGGAAAAATACCACAGAATCTGAGCGTTTTTCTATAAGAATCTGAGAAATTCTCTATACCAAAAAGACTTCATAATCTGAGAAGTTTTCAGAATCTGAATTTTTCAGAATCTGAAAAATTTTCTAGAATTTGTTTTCAAAATATGAGAATTTTTTATGGCAAAAAGTTCTTAGTCTTAAAATTTTTCTATAGGAAAAAGTTTTCCGAATACGACAATTTTTTTTTATAAGAAAAAGTTCTTGAATCTGATAATTTTTCTATACGAAAAAGTTTCCCAAAATCTAAAAATTTTTCTATGGGAAATCTTTTCCAGAATCTGAGAATTTTTTTTATAGGAAAAAGTTGACAGTATCTGAGAATTTTTCTATAGGAAATAGATCTTAAGATGAGGATTTCCTGACGCAAAGACTAACTACAATTAGTTTTTCAAAACTGAATATTGTTCTGTAAGAAAACGATTTCATAATCAGAAAAATTTTATATAGGAAAAAAATTAACAGAATTCGTATATTCTGTTGTTTATAGGATAAAGTTTTCAGAATATGAGAATTTTCCTGTTGGAAAAATTTATAAGAATCGAAGAATTTTTATATAAAAAAAAGTTCTAAGAATCAAACAAAGTTCTTCAAATCAGAGGATTTTCTTATACAAAAAAGTTCTCCAAATTAGAGCATTTTTTTGTACAAAAATGTTCTCGGAATCTGAGATTTTTTGTATGCGAAAAACTCTTCAGAATATGAGAATTTTTCTACCGCAAAAATCTTTTTTTCTATAGAAAAAAGTTTGCCAAATCTGAATTTAAAAACTTTTCGTTATGAAAAAGTCTTCAAAATCGAAACCTCTTCTACTGGAAAAGGTTTTTAGTTTTTCGAGAAATTTTCGATACGAAAAAGTTGACATAATCTGAGATTTTCTCTATAGGAAAAAGTTGTCAAAATCTATAAGAATCTGATAGATTTTCTATAGTAAAAAGTTCTCAGAATGTGTCTAAGGAATTTGAGAACTTTCTATAGGAAAACGTTCACTGAACATATGAGTTTTTCTATAGGAAACATTAGTCAGAATCTGAAGGATTTTCTATAGGAACAAATTTTAGGCAAATAGCGTTGAAGTTTATAAACCCTACCAAAGTTAACATGAATTTTCAGTAGAGGATCTTCAGAATATCAAAAACTTATTGAATCAAATAATTACTGTTCCGTTGTGAATGTAGCAGTTCATCGATATCATAAATATTGTATTAAAAATCCAAACCCTTCCCACATAAGTTATAACCATAAAAGACCTATTGTAGCGAAAAACAAAATATTTCTTCAATCATTAGTAGTCTTTATGTTTACCAAATATGCGTCACTTTGTCTAGATTGTAAAGAAAAATAATTTTATTACACTACCCGCGACTTGTATGCTACCATACCCTCCCTGTCTCATTTCACTTCATTAAATGATGTCTTGTGTCGATGATCACATGTGCGATTGTATAACTATAGGGTTGCACAACAATTAAGAAGAAATTTTGAAAATGGAGCAAACTAACAGAATTTGAGGAATCTAAAATCTAAAAAATCTAAAGACTTTTATTTAAAAAAAAACGCTAAAAATTTGAATAATTTTCCTAAAGAGAAAGCATTAGATATTATAAATTTAGAATTTTTAAGAACGATTTTTTTTCTTTAGAAAAATCCTTGTATTACCCATTGAATATGAGGTCTTTTCGCTACAGAAATTCCGATATGATTTTTAAGATTTATAGTATTGAAAAATCTCAGATTCCAAAAAAAATATTCCCATTCAGATTCCTGAGGGCCTATTCCTTATACAACAATATATTTTCCTTTTAAAAATATTTCGATTTTGAGGAATTTTTCGAAAAAAAATAATCCCAAAATTGAAGTATTTTTAATAGAAACAGATTTTTCTCTATCGGAAACATCTCAGATTCTAAGCACTGTTTTCTAGTGTCCGACTGAACAGATCGGCCAGAAATGCATTTGGTCGGTATTCGGTATTGTAAAGGATTGTGGACACATTTGGCGAATGAAAAAATGTTTATTGGGCTGAATGCGATTTTGAGTGTAAAATTTTAAGAAAAGTCCGTATTTAAGAAATGAATTCACTGTTCGGTCTCCGAAAATTCGTCCAAATCGCAAATAGTTCGGCGGGTGATCTTTTAAATTTATAGCTAAACTTCGGCTTTTTCCTTAAATTTTATAGACAAAATCGAATTAAATCGGCTCAAAAACATACTTTCCAATACCAAAACTCTATTCGGTCGGACACTATTGTTTTCTTTAGAAATGCCCTCTAATTTTTAATATATTTTTATAGAAAAAATAACAACAAATGCTATTGAAAACTCTCAATATCTGAGAACTTCTTCTAAAGAAACACATTCAGAGAACTCTTCTTATGGAAAACTTCTAATATTTTGAACATTTTATGTCTGAATCCTCTAATTCTGACGACTTTTTGTTAAAGAAACAACTTCTAATATTCTAAAAATTGTATATCAACACTTTTCCTATAAAAATTGTTTGAGGACTTTTTCTTATAGAAAAAAAAGCCATATTTCAAGAAATTTCTGTTACAAAAAATCATCAGATTTTGAAAAAAAAAAATCTTATACACAAATCTTCTGATTCTGGATATTCAGATGATTTTGAGGAAATTTTTTTTTTAATTCCTTCACAGTAAATGGATAACCCTTTTTCGGGATGATTGCATGTATGTATGTAGTGGTTGATTATATTAATATGCAAGACATATACATTATCAATATGAACATATGAATATTACATATAGTTATTTATGTATGTATGTATGCATAAATGTATGTACATTAAAAGCTAATTCAACTACAAAGTCTAACATTTACAGTTCTCCCTACTTTGCGACACCATTTCCAAATTAAAATAATTTTCTAAAATCAACGGAATTTTTCTACAAATCTGAAGATTTTCATGGGCCCTTTGAAATAGTAAAGAAATTTCAGTTTATAGAGAGTTATAGTTATTGTAGTTATCCATATCATAATTTCACGTTCTCCCAAAACTATCATCAGTAGAATCTTGATAACATTATTTTTTTTTTGATATATTTAGTTAGAATAAATATTCTTCTATCTCAAGTCCAAAATCTAACTTTGATAATTTTCATGATAGACAATAAAATTGTTTCATTGGCATCACCCAAATCCTCAGTTTTGCGAAAAAGAAACCAATATTGGCTTAACTCAAACCGAGACATTATATACAACAGAAAAAATTACTTGAGCCAGAGTACACACAAAAAAATTTTTATATAAATAGAACATTTTTGGTCTTCAAAGTTTAGTAACGTCATGATGCTTGTTAAGAAAAGACCTAACCACGTGCTTGATTACTAAGAAGACAAGAATGGAGCAAAATTGATGATTAATAGGTTTTTTGTTAAAGATCTGCCTATTATGAAGGCTCTAGCTATTCTAAAACTTCGGGTTCTGATGAGATCTTTAGCCAGATCGAAATACTAGTATCAACCTAGCGAATATGTTTGATTTGATTTATTTTTGTAAATATACGGAGGTTGAAAGCTCGTTATAAATTGAAAATAAAATTAAGTAATTTTGAAATTAAAATAAAACTTTAAAATAAAAATAAAACATTTCAAACTAAAAATAAAACATTTTAAAATAATAATATTTAAAATATTTAAAAAAAAAAAATCGAAATTCCGCTCATAAATAATATCGGAAAGGGTGTTAAACAATAAGTTTAACAAAGTGTAGTTAAATATGTGTGTTGTTATTGTTGATTTTTGTTGTTTTCTTAAACGTTTCCCCCAGATATACTCCACCTTCTCCAATTCCATCTGGTTTAACTATTCGCATATTCATGTGTATGTACTTTTTATTAATTGATTTTTATTTAATTTTTATAGTTAAATACTCGCTGTGTTGCCTTAATTCGCATTATTTAATATCGTTTTAATTTGCTTATACGAAATTGTGCCGTTGACTTTGGCTTAAAAAGTTTACAAAATTTATATTCTGCGCCTTGGTCTGGTAAAAATTTTGAACGTTGTATAAATAGTGGATAGGAAAAAGTGGTCTTGAATTGAGTAGTGACTATTGTTCTGAATTTACTAGATACTAACACTGACGATTTCAGTGAACAATATGATTTTAAGGTTATGTTGGGTAAAGTGGGAAATTGATTTAACTACAAAAATGTAGCAAAAATATTAGTTTGTGATCTGTTTCTAAGCTAAACTTCACACTCTGTTTTTGGAAGATTTTCGAAATAACTCTGTTTTGTACATTACCCCATACTCCCCTTTATGTCTATGTACATTACCATTGTAGGATTTTTTATCTTTTAATGTTTTCTTTTATTAGATAACCAACATTTAATATAATTAAAAGCAATAAAATAAAGAAAAACTATAATAACAGCAACAACTATGGAGTGAAATAGGAAATTGTGACCAACATTTAATTAAATCATCATATGAACAAAGAAGTACATAGTTACATATTGAATTTGGTATTAATTAAAATAAATAAAAGAAAAAGTATAGTTTTCAAGGAAATTATTATAAAACAAGTTGAAACAATGTTAACCATGCAATAATACTAAACTAAAATATAATACATATTCATATAGAATGTGACAGATTTTCTCCTGTGAAACCCCTAAATGCTGAACCGTTTTTTCGGTAAAAAAATATTCAGAGTCGTAGTAGTTTTTTCTGTAGATACATTGTTTCTAAAAAATTTTGCTTATAGAAAAACCCACACATTCTCAACAATTTTCATTATAGAAAAATTCTCAATTTTTCCTGCAGAAAATTCCTCGGATTCAGAAACATATTTTCTATAAAGAATTCCTTAGATTCCGAACGATTTTTTCTAGAAAATAATGAAATTTTTCTATAGAAAGTTATGAGTTTTTTCTTTAGAAAATTAGAAGAATTCTCATACAATTTTGGGTATAAAAGAATCCTACGATTCTGAACAATTTTTATTATAAAAAATTCTAAGATTCTGACCAATTTTTCCTATAGAAAAATTCTCAGATTCTGAGCTATATATAGCTTTTAAAAACTCTCGACACACCTTTCAGATAATGGTCTTTAAAATTTTTTTTATTTTAATTTAACCAATACTCAGGGGATGCCTCCTACTCATGCAGTGCATTGTATTGATCAGGAAAATAGGGTATGGGAAGGAGGAAAGAGGAGAGTAGTGTTTGTAGGATATTTGATTTAAATTTTTCAAATTTTTTTTTTTTAACAGGGAAGACTTCTGCGGGAAGTTTGTTCCACATACGAATCGTTCGACTAAAGAACGAATTTTCTCTGTAATGCGTTGTGCGAAACACAGGACAATCAACTACAAACGGATGTGCTCTACTAGATAAGCGAGTATTACGAATAAAAACTCGGGCTCGAGGAATAAGTTCACTTATCTCAGATGAGCATCTCCCTTGGTAATATCGATAGAAAAGTGTCACACAACCCACATCCGACGATGATCCAATGGATACACTACTGTCTTTGATAAGCTTCACCGCCCTCCCCTGAACACGGTCCAGAAGCTTCAGGATAGACACTGAAGCCCATGCCCATATATGAGAGTTGTATTCCATTAAACTTCATTAAACTTGGTATTTATATTCTACTAAATGTGGAGTTTTTTTCATTCTCAAAATTCTTTATAGTTTGCGTTTAGTCGCTGCTTATAGTTATGGTGTTTTAACAAATGTGTAAGAAATATACAATGTTTGAATTATCATAAATTTTGAACGCGTCAACAGAAAATTTAAAATTTGGTGTCATTTTAAAGATCGAACAAACAAATCTGTGTTGAAAAATGTTCATATATTTAAAATATAATTTGAAAATATTTCATAGACATTCACTGTAATGAAAGTGTTTGTTAAAATAACTTTCGCAAGTATAAACTTTTTTGTCTGAATTTTGGTACACATAATTTTTTAAGCTATTTACATATTATACTAAACGATGAACTCATACGTCGTCCTTTTTCACTACCCGAGTAAAAAATTTATATACGTCTTATGTTTTTTCATCTTAAAATATATTGTAATATGTTATTATATATGTTGTCATTCTTGGCCACATATTATTATAAATTTCTTATGTTTAAACATTATTATATGTTTCTTATGTGGAAACATATATAACGATATATTATTATATATTGACGTTTATAAAATCAGATATTAAGCATATATGCTATACATAATAAGATATGGTAGATCTATTGTTATATATAATAATATATGCTCATTTATAACACAAAATGTATTCACATATGGTGACATATAACCTATATAATTTAATAATATAGATACTGTCTTATTGAAAATATTTTGTGTGTGATATAATATGCTTATATATGGTGCCATATGTATAATGCAATTCAATATATAGTAATTATACATTACATGACATTAAATGATGTGAGATATAATTATGTAAGATTCCATATATGACACAATATTGACAATTTAGTTTGAGATATGGTCCAACATCATTAATATTTTTATACATATAAGACATAATTATATATTGGTATATATAACGCCATACATAATTATATATGCGCAGATGTCTAAATTATTTATGTTTAAAAATTTTGTAAATTTTATTGAAAATAATGTATTGTGGCATTTAAGTAAATGTAATTTAATCGCAAAATATTTCATTGGATCCAATAAAAATTACTTATCTTTTTGGATCTAATTAGATCCAAGTATATCTAAATTGATCAAATGTGATATTTTGGGATCTATCAGGATCTTAAATAACATATTATTGGCTCAGACAATTTTGAGATCAATTTTGATCTAATTTAATCCAGTAATACATATATTTGAGGGATCTTATCGGATATTACTGGGTACCCCAATTTCGAGATAAAATTGAATAAGAATAAATATCGATTTATAAAAATTGAGATCTGATTTTGTATATGAAAAATAACTTTTTTTGATCGGGAAAGTTCACTTGAATTTCTGTCTCATATTTTTACTTCAAATAAACATTTTATAATATCTTAATGAATTCCAATAAAAAACTCATGTTTTATTTAAAGTAATTGAAGGTTCCGTTCATGTTTTATTTCATTCTTCTTTATTAATTTCAAATCAAATGTGTTAACCATTACTTTATTTAAAAATAAATGGATTAAAAACTACAATTTTATTTGAACTTTTCTCTCTTTCAAACAGACTTGGGCGACGTCAATTACATTTCAAAATCGTTCACTTATGAAATTTTTCTATATCATTAATAATATCAGACCTACACTCACACTTGTGAGCTTAATCGCTTCCTTGGAAAATTTGTAAAATCTTTAATACCAAACATGGGGATTAGTAACAACATCTGGGTATTTAATTACAGGGCAATTACACCCAATTACATGTAATTGAACATAAAAAAGTAATTGGCCTGTAATTAAATACACAGATATTGGAATTATGTCCCATGTCTGGTATTGACAAAATTTAAAGCGTTTAAGCCCACAAGTGTGAGCGTAGGTCTGAAATTATTAATGATATAGAAAAATTTCACAAGAGAACGATTTTGAAATGTAATTGACGTCGCCCAAGTCTGCTTTCAAAATGCTAATCTCACCTTCAGTGACATATTCGATAAACCATTTATACGAAATTGGACCTAGTTGTATTTAATTTTATGTATTAAGATATTATGAAGTACAATAATATCTGGTCAAAATTCGGATTCAATTGTATAACATTTGAACCACTCCTATCCACTTAATTCCAATTTGATCCACGTAGATACAATCGTATTCACCATTTATCGGTGTTTTAAATTAAAAAAAAAATAAAAACTTAAATATTTTTTGTGTAATTTACAACCATTTTTATTGCAATAATTATCGCATGTTTTGCATTATTGTTATTATTTACCTTTAATTAAACTAACAACAGTTGGATGTTTTTCCGAACGTACTTCTGTACCATTGACCTGTAAAAAAAAGCGAATACAATAAAAATACAAAATATTATAACAGTTGTTCAATACAATTCTATTTGTTTGGTTTAGTTTAGTGTGTTTTTGTGTTAAACAAAATGAAAATAACATAAAAAAAACATGAAAAGCACATTTAATACTATTGAAGTTGTTGAATTATTGTAAATATTTATGTTAAAAATGGTACAAACCTTTAAGATCATGTCGCCAGCAACTAAACCAGCAATTTGTGCTGCACCACCTGGTTTAACGCTTTCAACAAAAACTGGATTGTCACCCGAAACCTGTAAATAAAATAAGAAGAAACATTTTAAAAACAATTGTATTAATACCTAAGAAAACTTAAAAAAAAATGAAAGGACGACAATACACTTAAAACTAGTGTAAACTAGATTTGGTGGCACATATACAAAACTAGATTAAGAGACAAAATCTAGTTGATTAGGTTTATATCACTTCAACTTCAACATACTGTAACCAACTCAAATTATAAATATAATAAAACCTCAAATGTAGTTCAAACTATATTCTATGGCAAATAAACAAAACTAAATCAAGAGACATACTTTAGTAGATTTTGTTCACTTTAAAATCTCCAAACTGGAATCATCTCAAAATCTACAATAATAGCTCAAATTCAGTTTATACTAAATATACAAAACAAGCTTAAGACACAAAATCAAGTTGATTTTGTTTAAATCATCTCAAAATTCATGGATTAATTTAGAGTTAAGTTTCTTTTAAATTTAGATATTGAAAAAGACAAATAAATTATAATTTGCCATAAGAAATATTTGACGTAAAATTTTTATTTTTATATCACACATGGTAATGAAAAACAACATCAGAATCATTATCATAATCATTATCTGCATCATCGTGAAAATATATTGCGCAAAATTATAATACAGCAAACGAGTAATTAATGTATAGATGGATACACTGTAACGACTACATAAGAATTAAAAATAAATTGTAAATTTTACACAAATTTTTCTTGTATTTTTCTACTTTATCCGTAAAAAAAATACATTTTCAGTGATTTATGAGTTCAACGAATAGTGGTTACAAAATTCTATTCATTTAATATTTTTCGTTGTCGACAAAATGTTTTAAATTTAGCAATAAATTATAACAAGACAAAAGCATTAGATGAGCCAATTTTGAAATTTAAAATATCAAAGAAATTTAAAATATCAAAGACATTTAAGTGTAGATGGCTTTGTACATATTTTTAACAAAAAATTCCTAGATTCTGAGGACTTTTCCTATAGAAAAATCCTCAGATTCTGAGGACTTTTTCCTATAGAAAAATCCTCAGATTCTGAGGACTTTTTCCTATAGAAAAATCCTCAGATTCTGAGGACTTTTCCTATAGAAAAATCCTCAGATTCTGAGGACTTTTTCCTATAGAAAAATCCTCAGATTCTGAGGACTTTTTCCTATAGAAAAATCCTCAGATTCTGAGGACTTTTTCCTATAGAAAAATCCTCAGATTCTGAGGACTTTTTCCTATAGAAAAATCCTCAGATTCTGAGGACTTTTTCCTATAGAAAAATCCTCAGATTCTGAGGACTTTTTCCTATAGAAAATCCTCAGATTCTGAGGACTTTTTCCTATAGAAAAATCCTCAGATTCTGAGGACTTTTTCCTATAGAAAACTCCTCAGATTCTGAGGACTTTTTCCTATAGAAAAAATCCTCAGATTCTGAGGACTTTTTCCTATAGAAAAATTCCTCAGATTCCTGAGGACTTTTTCCTATAGAAAAATCCTCAGATTCTGAGGACTTTTTCCTATCTACAGAATCTGAATATTTTTTGTAATTGAAAATATTTTATTACAATTTTTTCTACATAGAATCATCAATACTATAAGGAAAAACTTTTCAAAATACTACTCTTTCTTTAAACAAAATATGTTAAAAATCTAACAAATATTCTATAAATTAAAATTTCTTGAACTTGAACTTTTATTTTCACTTACAAGATTCAATACAGATAAAAAGGACATATTACAAACTGTTTTCGTTTACTTTATTTTTTGTATAAATCAAATAAATTTAAACAAATCTTAGTCATGTTAACGAGTCATGGTGCGGCCAATCGATTATGAGATGAATAACAAAACAACTAAAAACATATAAAAAGACCCATAATTTTTGGCAAATAGCCAACCTGAGAAATAATAAAAAAAAAAAAACAAAACAAAGCATCAATAAAATTTTGATTTATATATTTAGAAAATATACATTTGAAAAATAGTCTAAGAAAATTGAAAATTATTGAAAGATATCTATCATAAAATTATAACAAACGAGTTAAACTGTATACGTTTGTATAGAAAACAAACAAAAATATATTCTGCCGGAAAAAATGAAAATGGTTTAGTTCATTGGCTGCATAAATTTGCAGGTATTAAAATATTTCTGTCAATAGGAATTATTTTTCTTTAATTTAAGACAATTTTATACACTAATATAAAAAAAAAATTGTAAAAATTATTGCTAAAACTAAAAATTTGTTAAAAATGACGTTGTTGAAAAAATTGCTAAAATCAGCAGATATTTTTTACTAAATATTAGTTAGGATAAAATAGGAAAAAAATATAATCTATTAATATTTAGTTATATCTGAGCGTTGTGGTGTAATGGTTAGCGCGTTGGACTGTTACACGGATGGTCCCGGGTTCGACTTCCCGGTGACGAAAATATCAATTTAGAAAAATAATATGTATGAGTTTTCTATCACTTATATGTATCCCTACACCCACCTTCGGTGTTCCCATAGCACTTAACCCCACCGAAGTAAAATAATGAATCAGGGCTGTGAAACAAAAAGCTTCAATAAATTCGCCAACTCTACATCAGGTGGCGAGCAACAACTGTTCTAAGACTTATCATCTCGCGCAATTACAGTGTTGCCATGTTTGAAGCCCTTCATCTTTCACCACCTTTCATCTCTCCACTATACCCTTTCCAAAGAAAGCAACACATTAATTAATAGGAAGAGTTTCCTGAGTGTTGCTTCTCTTCAAAAAAAAAAAAATAATTGAAAGTAACAAATTAGTCTGCTAAAGTCGGCAAAAAAAAGTTGCTAAATATTAGTAGACAAAAAAATTATTAAAAAATCTGAAATTTTTAGTTGTTTGTTAGAATTTTTTTAATGCGAATAAAAATCTGCCCTTCTGAAATCCACCATCTACAATTTTTTAGCAAAAATTTCTACTAAATTTAAAGTAAATATAGCAAAAATTTTGTTAACATTACAGTCTTTGTTTGCTGTGTTTAGTCTACAAATATTTATTTACCCTGCTAATTTTAGCAGAGTAAATTGCTTCTTCAAATGAACTAAAACTTCACTCGAACTAAAATTTTGTAAAGTTAACAGTGTTATTTTATTAATTTTTTGCGAACAAGTCTGCTAATTTTAGCAGTTTTTTTCTGCACGAAATTTTTAGTAGTTTTTTCTGCTATTTTTACCGGTTTATTTCTTTGGGTGTATGGATAATGAACTAAAAATATGTTTGAAAGTGTTTTTATATTTAATTTTTATAAGACATTGAAAAAGGTGGCTTCCCCCCTTAACTACAGAACTACATAAAAATCACAACATGTGAGCACAATTTGTTGCGAATTTAATTACAGGCATTTAAGTTTAACAATGTATTTTATAAATTTGTAACAATAATTATAATTTAACCTTTTAGCTAACCAAATATGTTTTTTTTTTTTGCAAACAAATTCAAGAGATTATGTATTAGGGTGCGGCATTTAGATTGAATATATTAACGATTTAGATAGTATTCGATTAACGCGAAAGAGAGAGAAAAAACTTAAATTAAAGCGAAGGTAAAAAGATTTGTTTAATTTTTGCGTCTTTCTTTTAAAAGAAAGACTCTTACAAAAATGTTAATTTTATTAACTTTCTTTTCTAAAAAAAAAAAACTATTCTTAAAAGAAAAATCAGATTCTAAAGAATGTTTCACATTTATTAAAAGGATTTAAATTAAGCCAATGAAATTTCTATTTTAATTACTTTATTAAATTAATTAATTTTTTCTTCAGAAAACGAACGAAAACTTTCTTAGAATTAATAAACAATTTTTTTTTTGTTGTTCTGAATTTGGTACTTAATATCAAAGTCAGTTAAGTATCGAATTCTACAATTAAGAGGAGGATTACAAAAAGTACCAAAAAGTTACAAAAAGTACCAAACTTATACTTAAATCTGTGATCTCAATAAAAATATCAAAACTTTTAACCAAGAAATAAAAAAAAATTAATTTAATTTTAACTTCAATAATTTTAATTCAATTTAACTGTGGATTTCCAAAAGTACCAATATATTAAGAAGTACTAAAATATCAAATTCCTCAATTAATTCGAGGATTTCCAAAAGTACCAAAATATTAAACAATCTTAATTAAATATTATATATTATAATTTAATTTTAGATTATAATAAAAAATAACAAAAGTCAATAAAGTACCAAATCTTTAAATTTAACCGTCGGTTACCAAAAGTACCATTAAAAAAGAAGCACTAAACCAAAATTACTAAATTTCTCAATTAATTTGATTATTTCCAAAACTTTTCCGATCCAACTACATTAAAGCTAATTTATATTGCCTTTGTCAGATCAAAACCGGAGTATGCTGCCATAATATGGGCTCCTCATTATGGTACTCATATCGCTCGTATTGAAAGGGTGCAAAGAAATTTGTCAAATTTGCAACCTCGTCGTTTAGGTTTACTGATCCTATACCCTCTTTTAGATCTAGAGGTCTACTAATAGGTTTAGAAACCCTTGAATTTTGTAGGTTACTGCAATCTGCTTTATTCGTTTTTGATATTATAAGTGGTGGTATTGATTGTTCTGAGTTGCTTTCCCGTATTAATTTTCATGTTCCACCAAGAAGATTAAGGTTTAATTCTATTTTTGATGTACCACTACATCGTACCAGTTATGGGCTTAATAGCATTTTAACCCGTACTTTTATTCAAATGAATGAGATTAATAATAAACAGCTAATTACTTTAAAGCAACAAATTGAGTTTTGGATATCAATTACTAGCTTTAAACAACAATTATATTCCATAATGATGGATTTAGGTATTTAAATAAATAATGTAAATATTAATTATATTAATTATAATTATATTATAAAATTGTTATATCATAGTCTGTAAGGATTTATGTATCCATAGACTGAATAAATAAATTGAAATTGAAAATTGAAAACTATCAAACAAGTACCAGATTAAAAAATGACCAAAACTTGTAAATTAATCTTAGATTTTAATAAAAAGTACCAAAACTTTTAATTTAATTGTGAATTTATACAAGTACTACATCCTTCTATTAAGCTGTGAATTTCCAAAAGTACCCATATATTAAGAAGTATCAAAGTCAAAAAAGTACCAAATTTTTCAATTATGAAGTGTATTTTTAAAATTACAAATAAAAAGTATTTCAATTCAATCGTGGATTACTAAAAGTACTTAAATATTAACCCCCTTATTCATAAAAATATTAAACAGCATTTCAAATGTATTTAGTTAAAACACAAATTTTAGCTTTAAAACTGTATTCATAAAGCTTAAAATGTGTTTTTACAAAATGTATATGAAATCTGAATTAAGATTGTTTATGAATACGGATTAAACCTGATGACACTTTTGACACTTTTGACATATTCATGAAACATAAGGAATAATATTAAACGCCCACTTTAGAGAACCGGCAGATTAGGGATAATTTTCTTATTTAATAATGCAACATTTTAAATTCATTGTAAAACACATGTAAATTGCAAATTTTTAAATAAAA
The DNA here is from genome assembly GCA_021234595.1 of Delia radicum. Taxonomy (NCBI): domain Eukaryota; kingdom Metazoa; phylum Arthropoda; class Insecta; order Diptera; family Anthomyiidae; genus Delia; species Delia radicum. The sequence continues at coordinate 12,312,375 of CM037855.1, read as the reverse complement.
ATTATTATTTACAACTGGAATTGTGTGTAAACATTTATTCTCTGTGTAAAAATACATAAAAATGTTAAAATTTATTAATTTACAATATTAATCGAAATTGATTTTATTTGCAAATTGTTTTTATTTGCAAAATACAATAATCTACTTTTTAATAAACATAATTCATTGTGTTTAATTATCAAAAATTAATTTATTTTGTTTATAGTTTTCATTAACTTTTCATCAACTGTGCAAATAATGACATTTAACATTATATTGTAATGGTCATTAATTTATTATATATTTTTATGAAGACATTTAAATTACTTAATGCAATTTAATTTTATAAATTTTCATACTGCTTCATAAAATTAATTGTGTAACAATTTATTAAAAGATAAAATACAGTAACTAATTGTTAACTGGAAGTAAAAAGCTTAAAAATCGTTAAAAACAAGAAACAATATATGAGGAGTTTCAAAAATTTCCGACACTTTGAGGCAAAATATTTTGAAAAAAATTATTTTATAAAACGAATAACTTTTTTTGTGTGATTGCCGATGTTGGAGCATGCTAAATTAATCCGCGATAACTATGCATCTTCAACGGCGCTAAAATTATGGCGGTTTTAAGTTTAAAGCAAATTACAAATATTAAAATTAGAAACTCAGAGAACTTCTGCTGTAAATATTTGTAGTTGTTTGAGTTGTAAAACAGTATGTTTATTTTTAAGTGAAAAAACAGTCATTCGGAGAAGAAATTCCTGTTTTCAATACAATTGTAGTTAATTTAAAAAAACAAACCACATCAAATTACTGTATTATGATTTTACATTCATTTTATACAGTAGTTTTGTTTTATTTAAAAAATAAAACTAATAAATGCTTGTTTTTTTTACTTCATATGTTGTTTATTTATACATCAATTGTGGTTCATTTTTTGAACAGTACAAAACAAATGACAATGTTAGTTGAATTTACTGAAATGTAAGTCGTACTTTCTTCAAGTGAAATTTCATTTGTTTTTAACTACATATGCAGTGGTCGGTGCCTACATAGTATTCTAAGTGTAGTTTTTTCTGGAATTAAATTCAAGTTACATCAATTTATAGATCTCATTTCATTTACATTTCAAAATATTTATTATACAAAAAATTTAAAAATACAGTCAAAAAAACGTCTTTCACAATTAAATTAAATAAAATTGCATATTAATTATAGTATTAATTACAATTGTCTGAAAAAGACGTTAAAATTCAAACTCAAACAAAAATCAAACTTTGCTCTCTGGCAATTCTTCCCTAACTACGTAAGCGCCATCTACCGAATCAAAGAATACATCATAGATATGGCATCACTTACAACATATCGGAAAACAGTGGACATTAGAGTTAGGTAAGTTTCTAAAAATATAACTGTTGTGTTGTTGGAGTTGTACTTCTGAGATTATGTATGCAAGAACAAAAAACACTGTGTGTTGAATAAAACTAGTTTTAATCACAACAAAACTCGACCTGACGATAGCTCAGAGGGCTAAAGCGCTCTGTCTAACGTGTAGTGCGAGTACATGTGGCATTAGAAATCAGTTTATCTATACCACGGTCAGTGATTGCACAGAAAATTTCATATAGACGCAATCGAACAAATAAAAACATAACAAATATTACATTATTCAAAAAATTCAAAAAAACAGGGTCACTGGCGAAAGTTCAATACCAGAAACTGCGCAGTCTGATTCAGAAAATATTGAAAATTTGTAATGTAGTTATGATTTTTAGAAAATACACTCATTCTTCTCTACCACGCCTTTCACAATACCGCAATTCTTTTGGAAAACATGACATTGTCTACCGGTTTTATGATATACGAGTATCATTGGATTTATAGGGTTACTTATTTGCAGGAATCCATATTGAACACTTTTATTTTCGCAAAATTATACATTTTATATAAGGATGCTTTTTGAGGTTATATAAATTTTAAGTCCTTGAAATTGTTTAAGGTGTTTTCGAATTTAGTATTAAGCTCATTGAAATCTTTTATTTTGGTACAGGGGTTTAGTTGTTATAAAGCGAAATGTGTTTGGAAAAAAATATTAAAAATTCATTTTTATTTGCACTTTATCAGACTAAATCTGTCTTGAAGATTCACTTTAGATACCTAAATATGTTCTTAAGATTTGTTTTTTTTTTAATGCAAAAAAAAAATAATTATAATGTTTGCATTTAAAAATTTTAAATCACTCACTTGGCGCACTTATGAAAAATTTAAAATACCTCGTCTGAAGGCGGTCTTGCCGGTTAGAGGGTTAAACATTGAGAAATAAGAGACATCTAAAGTAGTTTTTAACAGTGTGTAGAAAATTTTTGAAATATATCATAAAATAATCATTAAAATTTGGTCAGTAGTACTGGTCATATATATTTTTTTTATATTATTATATGCATCTTTAAAATTAAATCATCGAAATTGTGTACATATTATAAAATTTATGAGTTAAAATTAAAAATTATCAACAAATAAATAACAATATTATATGAAGTCATCATAAAATGATCATTATTATTAATTTTAAGAATTCAAAAAAAATAAAAAATATCAACCAAAACTTGATAGAGTTAATGTTAATCATGATCATCATAATTATCATATTCATAGTCATAGTCATAAGCAGGAACAGGAAGTTCATGTAGTAAAAAAGTGTGTTTTAGGCGTGTAAAATGTAGTGTCCTACCGAACAGTTCGGCCAAAAAAACTATATTTGGTCGGTTTTTGGGTATCTAGAGGCAATGATCATAAATTTTTGTATTGGAAACATGTTTGTTGAGCTAATTTAATTGGATTTTGTGTATAAAATTTAAGGAAAAAGCCGAAGTTTAGCTATAAAGTTAAAAGTTCGGCCGCCGAACTATTTTCGATTTGACCGAACTTTTGAAGGTCGAACAGTGAATTTATTGCTTAACTAAGGACTTTTATTTAAATTTGTCACTCAAAATCGTCTCTAATCAGCCCAAGAAACATTTTTCGCCAAATTTGTCCATAATGTTTTAAAATAGAATAGAATACGGACCAAATGCATTTTCTGGCCGAACTGTTCGGTCGGACACTAGTAAAATGTTAAAATATGCACTAAAAATTATAAAAATTTGCACTTAAATTTGTTTTTTTTTTTTTTAATTTAACTAAAAACAAAAACATAACCAAAAACATAACCAAAAACATAACCAAAAACTAAAGTTCAAATTCAGTTTCATCATTTTTGCTATAAATTAAAGAATATAGAGATTAAATAAACCTAACTAAAATCATTATTCATATAAAAAATAACGTTTTTTTATATTTTCAAACGTAAAATTTAATCTATATGTTCTCAAACATATTTTGAACATTTTGAACGACCGGTCATCGTCGACGGTTGTGATCGGTGCATGTTTAAATGATGTTCACTATTTGTTTGTGTATTGCTTTTCTAAATATGTATCCCAATGTGTTGAGATAAACCAAACCGTATTCCCTCTTCTCTTTTAAAAAGCTGAACTGGGACCTTGAGAGTTTCGGGGAAAAATAACAACAAACGTGAAAACAGACACTTTAAATTATTTTTCATGTTAAGACGCAATTTCAATTAAATTTTTAAGTGAATTCGTTTTGCACAATTAACACAAAGTTTAAAAGGGATTAAATCCACTCTAGTTTATAAGCTCACTGGTCAAATATAAAATTAAATTTTAAGTAATTTTTTTTAAGAAAAACTAAGAAAAATGCAATAAAAATATGCATTTAAAGCAAAATAAGTAAAAATATGCATTTAAAGTAAAATATGCAAAAATATGCATTTGTAGCGAAATATGTAAAAATTTGCACTAACAAATCGATGCCATTTCAACGCAAATTTTTTTATTTTATAAACCAACCCATATTCCCGCTTCTCTTTTCCAAAATTGAACTGGGACCTTGAGAGTTTCGGCGAAAAACAACAAACGTGAAAAGAGACACTTTAAATTATTTTTCATGTTTAGAAGCAATTTTAATTAAATTTTTAAGTGAATGCGTTTTGCACAATTAACACAAAATTTGACAGGGATTGAGTCCTCTCTTGTATATATGCTCGTTGGTCAAATATAAAATTAAATTTTAAGTGATTTTTTTTAAGAAAAACTAAGAAAAATGCAATAAAAATATGCATTTAAAGCAAAATAAGTAAAAATATGCATTTAAAGTAAAATATGCAAAAATATGCATTTGTAGCGAAATATGTAAAAATTTGCACTAACAAATCGATAGGCATTTCAACGCAAATTTTTTTATTCGCAAAGATTTTTTGTTTACCCTGTTCTCAGACTTAAGGAAAAAAACGAGCATTTGCATGAACTTCTGGTCCCTGGTCATAATTATCATTATTATACAAAAAAATATATATTAAAACAAATGACTGTTTGATGAGCTAGATAAAAAAAAAATTGAATATTATATACAAATCTTGATGTTTTCGTTTGTTTGTTTGTCGGTGCCATTTTTAAAATGACAAAATCTCACAAATATGACAGACGTTTAAATATTGTTGTCATTTACATATTAAAACAAAAAACACTGAAAGAACTGAGGGTGTAAATTTTAAAGATTGACATTTTTAATATATGCAAAGTACAGCTTTGAAAAGGAAACGCCGCTTAAATTTATTGATCAGCTTAAGCTGTAAAATAATGTAGACATTTAGTAATTTAATATTCTCAATTTCTATGTTTCAGAATTAGATTAATGTTTGAAATTGACCAAAACTTTTAGATTCTTAAAAATTTTAAAAGCTCTTAATGTCGTTTAATTTATTTAAGGAGTCTCCATATGAAAATGTTGTTTATTTTGTCACGAACAGACAAATCGCGTCATGTGTTGAACTTAAATAAATAAATTAATAAATAACTACACGGTGCTACAAAAAACAAAAAGTTGCAATAACTCTTCAAGTGACCTTAGTGTAGGTTGTAAGTCTAGCTGAGTGTAACATTTGTAACTCAGTAATTTTAAAACCGATTTTGAATTTTTAAACGGCATTTGAAATAACATAACCTGGTCTTTCCAAATTATATATACTTTCTTTATATTATTATTATAAATATGTAGAGTTTTTTTAATAATGAGAATTTTCAATTTATTTTTTTTTTTTTACTTTTTCTACTTCTACGAGGTTTTTTTAGAATCTTCTTTTCAAACAACAATATTCTTAAAGTTAAGTATTTTCCTGAGTAAAATGAGCCCTCATTTGTTAAAATCGGTTGAAAATTGACAAAGTTATGGTACTTTTTCTACACTCATGGAAAAAAGTTAGTAGACAAATTAGTACAGCCGTTAGTAATCCAACTTTGCAAGTTGTAAACTAATTTTTAGTTCAAATTAAGATTTTAGTGAAAAATTTTGCTATTTTGACTTAATCAAATACTAAATGTTTAACAATTTTTTTTTTCTGAATTTACTAAAGTCTAAAAATATTATTTTGATAATCAAAACCAGCAGAGGTCGCTGTAATGCGATGTTAGACCCGGTTCACACACTGCAATTTTACTTGCGCAATTCTTGAGTTTATAGAAGAAGGTGGAAAAGAGAATGGAAGGGGGTACAGACTTGCCCGTACTCCAATTCCGTTTTGTTTTGTAATCCGCAATTTTCAACACTGCAGGTTGATATACGAAAATTGCTGAAACAAACTTTTCCCGTGTGAACACAAAAGCAATTTCAAAGGAGAATTGAAGAAAAATTGCGCAAGTAAAATTGCCGTGTGTGAACCAGGACTTAGCGTTTCAGTATTTGTGTATTTTTTTTTTTATATTTTGTCAGTATAAAATACACGTAGTAGTAGAAACCCATTTAGAAACATTTATGCAAATGGTTTTATTGTAAACTAATAAAAATTAAAGCTATACAAAATATTTAAGAGCTTTTTAAAAAAGTAAAAAAGTTAAGGATTTTTTCTGAATTGAAGGACTATAATAAGTGGTTTTTGTGTTTATAAATTAATTTATAATGTTTACAAAAATTAATAAAATAATTTAAAAAAATATTTTTCTTTGAGCAATCAGTGCTTAATTAATTCAATTTTTACTATTATTTCTATTATTTTAATTTCTTTAGATTACACTGCAGGCACACGATCAAGATTTTCTTGATAGTCTTTTACATATACTGTTTGTCAAAATATGTAAAAATTGATAGCTGGGACGTAGGCTGCACGCAAGTTGAAAGCAATTTCAATATTTGTGAAAGGAAAAACAAAAACAATTTCAAAAATCTGAAGCAAGTTCGTTTCAATTTTAGAAAGTGTGAGTGTATTGGTAAAAAAGTGTGAATGTATTAAAACTTGATGGGCAAAACTTGATCGTGTAACCCTCAAGTTAGGAACAAAGTAAATAATAAAGACAGATACAACTTTGTATTTTGTTTATCCTCTAAATACAAAGCTGTATTTTAGTTGTCTTATTATTTATAATAAAAATTTTCACGAATAGATGGCGCTTAGTTTTCCTACAAACAACTAGAAATTTAACTAAAATTTAGTAGATTTTACAGTTTTTTTTGCTGTTTTTATTCTACTAATATTTAGCGAAAAAAGTCTGTTAATTTTACTTATTTTTTTTTAACTAATATTTAGTAACTTTTTTTTTGACTTATTTGTATAACAAATAATTAAAATTTTCAGTTTTTTTTCAAATATGGTTTTTTTACACAACCATATACATTAAGTTAGTGTTTTCCTGAGACAAATAAGATTTCATTTGCTAAAATAGGTTAAAAATTGACAAAGTTATATTACTTTTTCTATATACGCAGTATTTTGTATCTTCATCCTTCGCACTAATCATCAATCAGTTTGCTTTAGAAAAATCAAAATTCACTCTGGATATATAGAAAAAGTGCCATAACTTGGTCAATTATCAACCGATTTTAAGAAATGATTTATGACATTTTACTCAGGAAAACATTAACTTTAAGAATATTGTTATTTAAAAAAAAAGATTTGAAAAAAATTGAAAATTTTAATTTTTATTAAAAACAATTGCTACATATTTATGTTAATTATATAAAAAACAGTATTTGGAAATACCAGGTAATTTTCATTTGAATGTCGTTTAAAAATTCAAAATCGGTTAATTAATTAATTACTGAGCATTTAGCGCCCACCAGTCGCAAAAAACTCTTTTTACCGATATCTCGATAATTTTGGATAATATTGCAACTTCTCAAATCGGTTTTGTAACACACTAAGCTAGTCTTACAACCTACTCTAGGCTACTTGCAAAATGATTTTGCTATTAGTACACTCATAGAAATAAACCTGAAAAATAGCAAAAAAAAAAAAAAAAAAAAAAAAAAAAAGACCGCTAAAAGTTTATTAAAAATGACGTTGCAGAAAAAACTGCTAAAATTAGCCGGTTTGTTTTGTTAAATATTAATAAAATAAGAACAGCAAAAATAAAACTCCTAACTTTAAAAATGTTCGTAATATTCGAGTTGAATTTTAGTTAATTGAAAATTGAAAAAACTTTAACTAAATATTTGTAGACTAAAAACAGCAAACAAAATCTGTAATATCAACAAATATTTTGCTATATTTTCCTACAAATCGAACAGGTAGTTTAGACGTAATTAATTGTGTGCTCGATTGGCATTTTTTCCCCACTGTGCGGGGTTGCCGGTTAGAGGGTTAAAAAAAACTGTTGTCAACAAAATTATATGTTAATTTCCTCTCAGTGTACTGATTTTCATAAAAAGGTAATAAGTCAGCAAGTTTAAATGCCGGCTAAAAATTGTAAGAAAGGAAAAGAAGGAAAAGGAAAGAAGACAGAGATAACAAGACGTATATAAAGCAAAAAAAAAAAACCTAAACAATAATAAAAACACATACATACGGAGATAAACAATTAAATAAAAGATAAAATATGAATAATATAAACAAAGTTAAGTCATACAATTCGCACTTCACTAAATGAGGTTGCTGCTGCGCACAGTGGGATATATTAAAAAAAAAAAATTTAAATTCGAATGAAATTTGCAATGAATTTTGGAACAGGCATAAGTGATATCGAGCTAAAATTTTGAACTTCACAGAAATTTTTTGAACTTCACAGAAATTTTTAGTGGTCGTCCATTTTTTTTTTTTTTTTTCTTATCCGATTTTCTAAAAAAATTCAAATATTTTTAATCTGTCATACAAAAAGCATGCTTACATGTCCTCGAGATCCTTGAGATATTTTCATTTGTAAATGTAAAACACCAAATTTGTTCCGAATCAGATCTAGTTTTTTGCGAATAGCAATCAGACCACAAAGAAATGACCGAACTATTTCCAAAAGAATTTGTGATACATCCCACTGTGCTGCGGTTGTCGATTTGTTTCACTTCTGGTGGCGTGTATAGGAGCTGTGTTTGTAACTTGTGTAACCCCTTGAGATTGAGATTTCTGTGCTGTTTCTGTTTGTGTTTTATAAAGTTTATAGCTTAAACTTCCTCTTGCAAAAGATTTCAGTTCACATTTTTTTTTTTTATCTTTTATTTCAAAGTTTTCATACATTTATTGTATATTTCTTTTAATTTTTGCATGTCTTTAATAATGTATTTTTTTTTTTTGTAGTTTCTTCATTATGTCTGAAAGTTTTGATAATATTTGATGTTGTTAATGATGATGTCGATCTTATTATAAATTTTTGCTTAATACTTTGTTAAATTTTAATTATGTAAAATAAGTAATTTTTCGTTATAAGACAAATAACTTCATGGAAAACAATACAAAAGCACATATCACATTATGTACGTGATATTGTCACAAAATTTGAAAATTTTAAAGCAAATAAAAACTATAAATTATTAAAACTATTTTGTTTTATTAAACGCGCAAGCAAAAAACCACATTATTAACAAACAACTGAACAAATTAACTAAATGTTGACATACTCCCATGTAAATGTATTCTATAGAATTTGTTCATTACATCATTGAAATGTTTAACTCCAAGTGAAGTGTCATAGTTGGGAATATTTCAAAATTCGTAGAAATATTTTCCAACAGATAGAGAAACTAAATTTATATGGTAACTGTAACATATTCGTCATCTCTACTATTATCTTAATTTGAGTGAACTTAAAAACTGTAAAATTTCCGGAAAAGCGATATACACAGAGAAACAATTGGTTGGAATTCAATTGTAACCAACAAAATTTAATCATTATTCAATAGTTTTAATTGTAAGTACTTAAAATTCATCATCAGAATAATTAAACTATATTGTAAACAGAAAATATATAAAATTAAACAAAACACAGTCACATCATTCAAAATATTGCTTTTCCTTATCAGTATTGAAAAAATATTATCTACTACATTAAACCACTTTTCGAAGATTTTATTCCTTGAATAAAATATTTGCCGTTAAAATCGAATATTAGTTTCGCCTGCACAAAAAGAATCACTCTATCGTCTTGGACTTAACAACTCCTTGACACTGGGATGGGTTCCTGGCCATGAGGGGCATGAGGGCAACGAACGGGCTGACTGTTTGGCCAACTGCGGAGCTCGTCGACAATTCATTGGCCCTGAACCCTTCTGCGGCGTACCCAATGGGTATGTCAGAGAGAGGCTCAGAAGATGGAGGGAGTCGGAGTTAGGGCGCCTATTGGGCCAGATCGCCTGGGCAGCGACAGGCGAGGCTGTTTATATCTCCCTCTGGGGACTAAGGACCGTGACGGGTTACCTCACGGGACACTGTGGCCTTAGGTGATACCTGTACAAGATGGGATGATACTCTACGGATACGTGCAGGTTTTGTGAATTGGAACCCGATAACTCAGAGCATGTTCTCTGCAAATGTCGGAGGCTCTCCGACAGGAGGGTGCGTTATTTTGCTGGTCGAATAGTGACGCCAACGGACGTTTGGAATTGTTTACCTGGTAGGATAGTTGGCTTCGTAGGGAGCGTGAACCTATAGGGTGTATTCGTTGGCAGCACAAAATACCAACTTCTGGTCGCGGTGCATAGTGCCACTCAAGTCTAATCTAAAATATAAGTTTTCGTTACCAATTTTAAAATAATATAAATTCTTTTTATAGTTTTGGTAACTCTAATAAAATATTAAGCTTAGCAACCGAATTTATATTATACATACAAATCTATTTTTAGACATATATTAAAATTTGAAACTAGAAAATATTCAAGGTTGAAATTTAGAAAAACATATTTAAATTGGGTTTAGACTAGAGTTAAAGTACTTGCCTGTCAAACGGAAGATCGCCGGTTCGAGCCCAGTTCAAGGCATATAATTTTTTTATTAATAAAATAAATTAAAATTTGTCAAATGCATATTAATTAAAAATTAATTGCGACTGTCTATATGACGTTAAAATAACACTGTACTAAAATACATTATAAAATTTGCCCTGTGGCGATGTCTCAACTTAAAACGCAAAAGTTTTCAACACTGAACGTAAAAACCATACGTTAATCTGGTAATATTGTGAAATAGAGACGGAGGAGATTAGAAAAATAAACAAAAATCTAAAAATAGAATATTTGTGTTGTTAGTGTTGTCACTTCTGAGTATTATATACACAAACAGAAAAGCTAATAGGAAAGAAAACTACAATTTAGCTGCAATTACATTCGAGGCCATACTTGTTTGTGATCGCTAAGCGGTCATGAATTGGTATTGTTACGTTTGTAATGTAAGAAGAGAGCAGGTTTGATTCTTACAGCCGCAGATTCTTGAAAAATTTATCATATAGAGACAATCTGGCAATTATAAATACACAAATAATAATACAATTTAAAAATGGAAAATCACTGATGACGCCTGTCCATAAAAAGGCAGAAGCTAGTCTAGTCTGATTTAAAAAAATTAATAGTGTTTATAATTTTTAGAGAAAAACGTTTATTCTTCTTCTTAACCTCAACATTTCTAAAATAAAATAAATTTTGTTGAATACATGTGAATCTATTTATAGAAGATTATGGTCCATAAACATAAAATATTCAATTGTTACAATAAAAATTAGAAATTTGTAAATAAATGTTGGTTGTTACAATAGTATTAAAATTTAATAATAGTGATAGTACGTGGAACCACAAAAATTAGGTTGGCAAAAAATTCGGTTGCAACCACAAAAATTTTTTCTGTGTGTACTATTTCGGAAATTTTATTAATGAGGACATAATTATGTGGTTGAGTTTCCGTTTAAGATTTTGCCACACTGGGGCGAGTTCGGTATATGAACTAATTTTTTATGAAAAGTAATTTAGTTGTCGTAATCAAGACAGTAGTAAGGGACAACCTAATTATATACATAAAATAACCGGTCCTGTGCTTATTTTTACTAACTTCTAGCCGGAATTATTTTATAATTTTTTAATATTAAGATCTAAACAAATTCCAAAACTTACCTTCATACCATAACCATTTTCATCCTTACGAACGGTTAAAGTTAAATATTGAAAGTTTTTCGGTGATTCGGCAACGATGGGTGAAGAGATTTGTATTTGAGGACGACGTGAATTGGCAGACATATTTGCGCTATTACGCTGAGCATTACCATTCGAAGTACTTAACCCACCACCACCTCCAGCTCCACCACTATTACCACTACTACCCCCAGCCATTATATTATTGTTGGTATTAGTGGTGAAAATACTAACATTATTAGTGGTCAAAGGTGATGAAGGTGAATTAAGGGATTTTCCTTTATTTTGATAACCCAAAGGAAGTGGTGGAGTTTGGGGAGGTATACCCGATATAGGAGGAGGTTGAAAGTTATTATAACTTATGGCACTAGCCACCGAAGGTGACCGTGGTATTTTGGACTTTGAAGACTTGGACGACTTCGTTTTGCTAGATTTTGAATTATTTACAGAAGACGATGATTTTTGTTTTGGTGGCGGTAATTCCGGCGGCAGCTCAATGTTGTTGTTGGTATTAGCAGCTGGTGCTGGTGTTGATATTGATATATTTGTTGTTGATGTTGTTGGGGCAATAGATTTATTATTGACGATATTATCGCTATCGTTTTGTGCGTCCAAAAGCAATGATTGATTATTGATTGTTGATTCTTCTGGTATATCTTGAACTTCGTCATATTCATGTTCATCAGTACCAAAATCAATCAATCTGTAAAGAAAACAAACATAATAATAAATATAAAAATAGCAATTACACTACTGAACGGCAAAAACAAACTGGCTTTCAAATGTTTTTTTTTTTTAATAGACCTATGTAAGCTGAATATAAATCTAGCAAAACAAAAATTTTTTATTTGACAATTTTTTTCGTATATTTTGCCTATTTTTTTGCAATTGTATCGGAAAATCAGAAAATTTGGGATTTTGTATCAAGATATCGCACTCACACAAAAAAATAAAATATTATTCAATTATAAATTGATAAAATAAATAATTATTAAATTATAAATTAATAGCTCTTTCGTAGAGTTATTTTTTCAATTAAATAATAACTCATTTGATTAAAAAGTGATCAATATCGTATACTTTCGTAACAACCAAAAAAAATTTTTGTTGCCATATCAAATGTTTTTTTTTTATAAAAGTGTTGTTGCCATACCAAATGTTTTTTATAGCTTGAATTTAATAACATTGAATTTAATCCGGCATGAAATTCTCATTTAGTTGGCAAATGTATTTATACTTATGTGAACAAATTCACACAGAAATCATTTTTTCTTCCTATTCGAGCGTAGGAAGTACGGCAAAATTTTTTTGGATTTTTGTTGTAGATATTAGCCCTTTTGTTGAAATCAGAGTATTTTTTTTTTGTTTAAAATAATTTTTATTTTATTTTTTGCATTTTCTTTCTGTTTAAAAAATTTTTTAAAATTTAGTTAAATAAATTAAACTTTAAAAATTAAATTATCAATGTTATGACAAAGTTTTAAGAATAAATTAATATTCAGATTTAAACCACAGAAACTAAATTATTTAACTGCATAAAGTAATAAACCTTATAAGAATTAATATCTAATTGAAATGAATTTAAAATCTTTATTACTAATACCACTAAACTTAATAAACATTTATAAAAAAAAACTACGTAAAAATAGCACAAAAAACAACAACAATGTGTTGATGTTTGCTTTTGAGCGATAATATAAAAAAATATCAAGCAAGTTCCGATTTTGAGAAAATATTTAATTGGTTCAATTAATTTTTAATTGACAGCTTTTAGAATGTTCAAAAAATCGATTTAATTGAAAAAATTAGGGAAATATTTTTTCTCGGCTGGTATTACACGGAAGTTGAGAATTTTACTTTCTTAGTTTTAATCTTATAAATTTTTTGCAAGGTAAAACATTTTACAATTATATCATTGTGTAAAATTAAAAAATTCGCTAATATGTAAAACATTGGCCAACATTTGAAAAAAAAAACGTCAAAATTGAGAAATAGCTAAAATTGAAAAAAATCTTGAAAATTAAAACAAAAATCAAAAATTTTTTGACTTTTGTATTAAAAATTCAAAAATTGTGTTTTCAGACTTTATATATTTTCATATATTTAGTTAGAATATTGTTCTACCTCAAGTAAAAAATCTAATATGATACTTCAAATTTTGGCGATTTTTTTTTTCAATCTTGCCGATTTTAATAAATTTTGGAAAAACAACTTCTAATTTTTAGCGATTTTTTCCAATTTTGACTTTTTTATAATTTTGATGATTTTTTGAGTTTTTATTTATTTTTTTTAATTTTGAGGGTTTTTTTTTTTGACAATCATATTACAATTTTGTTTGAAATTAAAAAAAAATTTTAATTTTTAATAGAAATGAGAAAACCTTAATGGAAAATAAAATCAATTAAATAGTTACAAATTATTTAAATTGATACTACAATTTCCTTAATAGGACCGAATTCAATTCAACTTTTAATTGAATCAATTAATTGAATTCAATTCAACTTTTAATTGAATCAATTAATTGAATTCAATTAAACTTTTAATTGAATCAACACTTATATTCATTGAAACCCGATTTTAGTTTTTTTCTGTATCCCTTAAATTTTTATTCTCTACATCATATCCTAAGTTCATTAAGATCTGCCGGTCCGAAATTTAAAGGCAGGTGCTGCAAAAAGTTGAAATTTGTTGAGTAGTGTTATTTAATAAAAACAATTTAATTTATATGTAAAAATAGCATTTAAAGAATTTTAAAAATACATTTAATACACCAGAAATGTACACATGTGAATTACTATTTCTGCAAGCTGTCAATATTTCTGCGGTTTTTATTATGCATTTCATATACTAGATCATTAATAAACAAAAACCAGAAGAAGAATTCAATATTCTTGACCGACCACCAACCAACCAACAAACCACAATACAATTCACACCTTTTGAAATAATTATACATATTAAATATATATAAATAAATATAAATATATTTATACATATTAAATATATTAACAGAATACAACGCCAGAAGAATTTTTAAAAGAACTTCAAGATTCAAGGATTTTTTTAATGATTAATGTTTTTTTTTGAAAAATTAACTTTACGTTGTAAATTTCTTTGCTCTAAACAAAAAGTTTAAATTTATTTATAAAGAAAAATTTTTGTTTTAGATTTTTAAACCGATTGGCTAAGAATCGCTAATCGGGCCTAAAATGGCCCGTTTGCAAAAATTCAAAATTTTTGGAAAATTTAATTTTTCATTTCATTTATTTATTTATATTTAATAAACTCAAAATTATTATATGGATTTCTAACTTCATCGGATATAATTTTCAATAAATTTTAAAGATTTTGTAAAATGCCTACTTTGGAGATGTCGATTGCTATTTTTATAATATAATAGTTGTAATTAAAGAAAAAAAAAATGAATTGAAATAATTATAGTTTGTGTGTGGAGCTAATCCTTTCCAGAACATTTTATGAAACATGATTATTTTGTCAAAAATTTAACAAAATTTGTATGCAATGAAATATAGGGTTAATTTTTACACTTTTGGCCAAAAAAAGATAAACTAGGAAATTAGAAAGAAAGATAAACTAGGAAATTAGAATTAGGCGTTCATAATTTTTGAAAAAATATCATTTAATTTTTTTTTAGACTATTATTTTCTTCACTTTTGTTCAAAAAATATTTAACCCTTAGTGGCCGCGGAACAAAAAGGACCCATGAAACTTAATTTAAATTATGGCCACAAGAAGAGAATATAAAGCTTTTAAATAGATCAAAAAAAAAGCTACACTTGTAAAAGATTATTATTTTGTGTAACTTAATCCATATAAGGTTAGTTACTGTTTTCACTTTCCCCAAGATAGACCCACTAGGAAATTTACAGAACAATATCTTTCACATTTTAATTAAATTCGGATATGTGACACAGGTTAAAAAACTAACAAACAAGCACAGTTGTTTATGTTTCCAATTTTATTTTTAAGGGTTTATTTTTATCACACCTTTTTAAACCTTAAAACCAAGATTTGGATTATAAAGAATCGCGCTTGTTCGTTAGTTAAGTATCATCTACCACATATCCAAATTTAAGAAAAATTTGAAAAATGTTATTCTGTAAATTTCCTAGTGGGTCTTTTATGGTGAAATTGAAAACATTAGTGATAAATGGAAACATTTTTTTTTTGTCTATTTAAAGGCTTTATATTCCTTTCTTGTGGTCTTAATTAAAATTAATTTTCATGGATGTTTTATTGCCCAGGCCACTAGGGTTAAAGATTTTTTGAATAAAATTAAAGATAATAATAGTTTAATAAAATTTGAGTGATATTTTTCCGAAAATCATGAAAGGTGTTATTCTGTAAATATCCTAGTGGATATTTTTTTGGACAAAAGTATAAAAATTAACCCTATATGGATCAAGGTACATAAAATAATTATTTTTAATAAGTGAAGAATTTTTTGTTACCAATATAAAGGCTTTACAATTTAGTAGTCATAATTAAAATTATATTGCATGGGTCTTTTTTGTCCCTAGGGCACTAAGGGTTAAAGATATTTTGATAAAAGTAAATATAATTATTGTCTAATCAAATGTAAGTGATATTTTTACGAACATTATGCAAACTTTAATAAAAACATTAAAATTTTGTTAAATTTTTGACAAAATAAGCAAATTTTCATAAAATATCCTGAAAAACTCGAATTATAATTTTTCCAATTTAATATTTTTTTTTAACAACCATTATATTATAAAAATATCAATCGACATCTCAAAATGATGCATTTCAAAAAACCTTTAAAATTAATTTAAAAAAAAGACGTTTTTGGATTTTTATCAAATTCGTGGGTCATTTTGGATTCCAGATATAAAGGCTTTACAATTTAGTAAAGCCAATATCCGATGAAGTCAGAATTGCATATCTGAATAATATTGAGTATGCATAAATGAATAAATGAAATACAAAATAAATTTATTCCAAACTTCGAATTTTAGGAATTTTGGCTAATAATGCAAATGTTTCCCAAATGGACATTTTCGGCCGACTTGTGGCACTGGTTAACGTTTTCAAAAAAAAAAATATCGATTTCTTCCATTTAGAACCATTTGCAAAAAAACTGCTGGGTGTTTTGAAAGAAAATCGATCAATCGTTATTTTAAGGGACATCCTAATAAGCATATCTTATATACCAAAAAAAATATTTTTATATAAGAAGTATATATTCTTATATCTTAAATTATATAGCTTATATTGCACCATATATGACTACATATTATGTTATATATGAGAATATATTACATAGATCTACCATATCTCATTATGTATTGCATATATGTTTAATATGTATCTAATTTTTTAAAGGCCAATATACAAAAATATATTGTTATATATGTTACCATACAGGAAACATCTAATAATATATGACTTTGAATGACACCATACATATTCACATATTAGAATATATTTTACGATGAAAAAACAAAAGGCCATATATATTTTGTTTTGCTCGGGGAGTTTTTGAAAAATTTAAAAACTGAATATGGAGATGTGACAATTTTGTCATTATCTATCACAGAATGAATGATATAACGAAAAATGTGCGATTTAATTTTTTAAACCGATTGTCTTAGAATCGCTTTAAATTAATTTCTGTCCATCTAATTTTTTCAATTCTTAAAAATCGTTTGTAAAACAACTTATTTTCCTTAAAAATCTTATTTTTATGAAAGTTTTATCAGACATTGAACTTGAATTCATAATCCAATAGACAAACTTTGAAAATTACATTATTTAATTAGAATTTTTTATACTTATTATAATGATTTCATTTATTTGCCGTATTTAGCTTCGCTTCATTTAATTTTTGTTTCTAACAATTTGGGCTTACTAACATATTTAAATTTTAAATATTCATAGTTGTTATTGTTGCTATTTATTTCGCCGACGACGATGTCAAAAAACTTTTCACGTTAGCATGTTTTATAATAATTTTATAACTAAAAATGTAAATTTTTTTTCCTCCTCATACCGCAATGTTGTTAGAGCAAATAGTGTTTGGGACCCATGACTTTTTTTAGGTATTCAATACGGGCAATCACTTTAATTGTTGTGTCTGCTATTATGCATTAATATTTATAGGATACTTTAAAATAGTTATAATATTCTTGCAAAAAATTTATTTAAAAAAGAATTGAAATATTGTTTAATAATTTCGTAAAATAAATAAATTATTGTTTAAAAATTTCCAGTTAAAGATTTGTTTAACTTATTAAGGTCACGTCATAGATCCGATAGAAAATTTCCAATCAAAATTTGCAGATATATACAGTGGGGAGCACTTGTGAGTACATGTAAGTACTTTTTACAACTAAAGATTCAGGCCGAAAAATGTTTGACACTAGAACTAAATTATACTTTTCTAAAGATACAAGGTACGCTGAATCCAAATCTGGCCTTAGATTCACTCTCCGACATCAGGTGTTCGAGCTATATTAACGAGAAAAGTGTATTTTTTGATCAAAATGCTCCGATTTTTGACCTTCCTGGAAATACATTTTTCATAATACTTGTAACGTCACCTGAACAAACTACTCTTACCATTTTTTTTTTTTCAGTTTTTCAATTTTTAAGATAAATTATTTCCTTACGACATTATCGTCGGTTGAACTTGATAATAAATTTGAATTTTTTAACATTTTGCATTGCGGGACTTTAAAATTGCTGTTACAACCTCAATTTCAATTTACAATAATGTGGTAAGGAAATCTTAAAAATTGAAAAATTGAAAAACTGAAAAACTGAAAAAAATGGTAAGAGTAGTTTGTTCAGGTGATGTTACAATTATTATGAAAAATGTATTTCCAGGAAGGTCAAAAATCGGAGCATTTTGATCAAAAAATACACTTTTCTCGTTAATATAGCTCGAACACCTGATGTCGGAGAGTGAATCTAAGGCCAGATTTGGATTCAGCGTACCTTGTACCTTTAGAAAAGTATAATTTAGTTCTAGTGTCAAACATTTTTCGGCCTGAATCTTTATGTGTAAAAAGTACTCACAAGTGCTCCTCACTGTAGATCAATGCTTCATTAAGGGGTGGGCTGGTGAGCGGGAAGGAAATTTCCCACCCCAAAATGATATTTTTCAACACAAAAATGTAAAAAAGATTAAAAAATAAATTAAAAATACTCTAAATTCCCCCCTCCCCATCCCCTCCCAAAACCTTTTCCTGGATCCGCGCCTGGTTGTCATGAAATACCAAATTGTGACATGTCACTTTTGTATAGTTCAGTGAAATGTCGTAGGTTAGTGTAATTTTTGGAGAGTTCAGTGACCGGTACCCCTGTATGTCACACTTTGTATTATTTTCGCATAACACGACTATTTTTTGTTTCAGTTAATAAATTACTTATAAGCAAGTTAACCTAGTTAATTTTCAATTCAGTTTAAAGTTCAGTTTTAATTTTCCTTTTTTTTTTTTTGTATTTATAATCTGAGTCACTTCAATTAATTTCATTTAAAATCCCTTTCATTTATTTATAGTGGTAAGGTTTTAAATTAATGTGACACTTTCATTTTTCAATTTACTTAACAAGAAATAGTAGTAAGACACATGCATGCATGCATGCCGCAGTGAGATTGTGCATTAGAGCGGCATTTTTTTGCATGAAGAAAAATTTCAATTTATGGTTCAGAGATTATTGTATTACTAGGTCTAAAAGTTAATTGCTGCAAATTTGAGAACATTCGGATAGTTTTAACCAGAGGCGCTTCGCTACGAAAGTTTTCGATTTATGAAAATTTTTCTTAAATTGCTTTAATGAAAATATGTCTTGCTTTAATGAAAATATGTCTTGCTTTAATGAAAAATGTCTTTATTTAATTAAAGCTGAACACGAATGTTTTAAAATTTTTTAAATGGGAATAAAGATTTTCGAAATACAGTGCACTCGCGAAAATATGAATCCCCTAATATATGAACACCCCAAAATATGAACATTTTGTTTCTTTCATTGACTACTCTAAAATATGAACTTAATGCCAAAGCTTTAAAATCCCAGCAAAACTTTGGTAATGGGTGCGATAAAGTAATGCATTACCTTGTAATGTTTACTCCTTACCTGTATCATTATTTTCCAACAAGAAGTAATGAGTTACCGATAATTGAACACTCATGGATTACCTTGTAATGAGACCTCATTACATTTTACATTACTTCAAAACATAAAATAATGACTTACCGATCATCATTTACATAATGCATGAATTATAAACGTAAATTAATTATTAATATATATTTTTGAAAATCTATTTATAGACACATTACTTTGTGATTTTTTGTAAGCATAATGGTAAGGTGTATATTTTTGATATCACGAACGAAAACACGAAGCACAACAACTCATCTACATTTTAAGCAATAAAATATTGTATGTATCGATAGCTCAGTTGGTAGAGTTATCGCCTAACTAATTGCTAAATACCAGAGACCCCAGGTTCGAATACCAGCATGACTATGTTATTTATTTAATAAAAAAAAAGTTATTTATTTAATTAAAAAAAAAAATATCTGTAAAAACAATGTGTATGCATTTTTTTTTATGAAAATCTATTTATAGACACATTACTTTTTCCCACCATATAACCATATAAGTAACCAGTTACTTTACCCCCTACAAGGTAATGAGTTACTTTGAGGCTCATCGCCTGTATAGTTCATCAGTGAAGTAACGTGTAATGTAATGCATGAAGCCCTATGGCGATACATTACTTTACCCATGATTTGGTAATGTATGGTTTTGCTGAGATATGAACAGCTTATTTTTGTATTTTTAACGGATTTTATCAACCTACGCAGTGTTTAAATTTAAATCAACAGGGTAGTGGTTAAATTTTTATTCAACTGCATTATAATTTGGGGATTTCCCTAGCTGTTTGCTTTTAAATTGTCTTCACCTGTCAATCAAAATTTCTAACATACACGTTTTAGTTAGTGCTCAGATTCAGCTAGAATTCCTTATTCGTTTTGTGAATATAAATTTAACGTGAAAAGTTCTTAAATATGCATAAAAAAAAGCATAAGTTTTTAACTTTAAAAGAAAAAGCAGAAATTTTAGAAGATTTGGGAAAAGGTGCAAGTGTACCTTTTAAACTGTAACTTTTTTAAACAAGTAACTTTTAAATTTTGTTTCTTTTTCAAAAATTAATTGTTTTTTTTAATCCAATAAACAATAAATAAAAAATTTAACATAAGAAACTTTTATTTTTATTGGAAAAACGTTTTTAAAGGTAAATTAGATGTCATTCGCAAATGTGAACAATAGGGTGGGGCGATTTGAAAATCTTAATGGGCGCTTCGCGTTTCTGATTCTGGGGATTGTACTGAGCAAAAAAGTCCACTAGACCATACGTCTATGGTGAAAATCGACATTTTGACTTTTTAGCCGTATTTTGTGAAAGTAACAATGTGTGGGATGGACATATCACAGGAAGTAGGAGGAGCTTATCCAAGATTATGGTATCAATCTCTTCTTTGGAAGATTCTCAGGAAGTAGGAGGAGCTTATCCAAGATTATGGTATCAATCTCTTCTTTGGAAGATTCTCTAGCAGATTAATGCTTTAATCATATTTGTGGGTGGGGTTTAAGGGGTTAATTTTTAATTTCAAAATAGGGCTTTTTTTGCCGTATTTTGTGAAAGTAACAATGTGTGGGATGGACATATCTCAGGAAGTCGGAGGAGCTTATCCAAGATTATGGTATTAATCTCTTCTTTGGAAGATTCTCTAGCAGATTAATGCATCAATCATATTTGTGGGTGGCGTTTAAGGTGTTAATTTTTAATTTCAAAATAGGGCTTTTTTGCCGTAAAGTCAAAATGTGGAAACTCGATTTTCACCGTAGACGTATGGTCTAGTGGACTTTTTTGCTCAGTACAATCCCAAGAATCAGAAACGCGAAGCGCCCATTAAGATTTTTTCCTTCCATACTAATCGGCCCACACTAATGAACAATCTTGCAAAAGTGAACTGGCTTGGTTTTAATTAGTTCATATTATCGCGAGTGCACTGTATTGCGATTTGATTTTCACTAAAAATTGCGTCTTTTTTTTTGTCTAGTCTAGCGCTTATTCTAAATTTCTCACCACCTAACTTTTAGACCTAGTTCTGCAATAATCGCAATAATAATTGTTAAAAATCGAAAGTTGAAAAAAAATGCCGCTCTATTGTGCATGTTCAAATGTGTTTGCGTTTGAGTTTAAGTATATTATGTTCCATTTATAATCTTGCAATTACTTTGGTAGTACTTACGTTGGTAAGTAAATATAGGTAACACAGCACTCCTAAATGTAATTCTTAGAATTCCTACACAGTTTTTTTTTTTATTTTTTTTAGAAAATAGAAGAAATATAAAGGGTCCGCCATCTAACGTTTTTTTTCAACTAGTGCTTATTTCGTGAATGGTAACACTTAGCTCATGTCTGATTTGACAGATAATTAGTTTTATCCTTCCGCTGAACGAATATGGTCCGTATGTTCGTTATCTTGTGAAAAAAGTGAAAGAAACTGGCATCCTCATCGACAAACCAAAGCGTGAAAAGCCAAAAACAGTGCGTTACACCCGAGAATATTGCTGCTGTGGCAGAAAGTGTGCGTGAAGCGCCATCAACATCAATTCACCGTCGTTCTCAACAATTGAACATTTCGGAGACATCATTGGGACGAATTTTACATAAAGACCTTGGTATGACGCCATACAAAGTCCAATTGGTTCAGGAGTTCAAAAAAAAAAGAAGTTATTTGGCGGACCCTTTATTTATAATACGAAACCAGTAATGAGTTAGTAAAATTTGATGTAGTATGAGACTGGAGCATAAGAGCGTGTAAGAGAGACTGGAAGTAGGGGTGTCAAGGCGGTATGGTTAAGAAACCTGTTGGTAAAGGTTTAGTTAATATATTTTTATATGTATTTGTTACAATAGCATATGCACTGCGTCGTAAACTGTTCTTTTTAGCTGCGTTATATTATGGGGACAAAGTTTTAAAAGAATGATTTCTTTGCTAAATCTTAAATCTTTGTTGAAACTACAAGTTTAACTAACACTTTGTTAGACTTGTTTGTAATTTGAATTGAAACGATTTTTTAACTTATCTTCTCCTGAATTGAAAATGGTGGGAATTTTTGCAAACTTGTACCCTAAATATGATTTTTTTTTTAATTTCTTATCCTGCCTCGTCAAAATGTTAAAAATGTTATAGAATAATGTACTCAGATTTTTTAAATTTCATTTTTGTTTGTTTTCTCAGTTATAATCTACGAACCAAATATTAAAAATGCAGCAAAACCTGCAGGAAATAGATCGAAGGGGGTTTGGTATCGACTGGTGTTATTGTTAATTGTATGTGGTTGCGAAAACTTTAAAATAAATATTTTGAAAACAAATCATAATTTTATGGATGTAATTATAATTATTTTGTCCACTGCATTAAGCGGATTACTAGCTTTAGAAATCAGCAAAAACGACTATATTTGAAGCAATTATAAAAAATATAAACACCCAATATTAAATATTATTCTGTGCGCCCCGGTAGGCTAGTTGGTAGCGTGCTGACTTATCAGTGCGGGGGTCGTGGGTTCGATTCCCACCAGAGGCACTGGTCTGTTTTCGCTACAAACGCGCCGAAGGCCATAGTAGCTAGTGCTCAGTTAGGGTACTAGTATATAATTTGTAATTATATGATTATTAATTAATAAAAAAAAAAAAAAAAAAAAAAAAATTATTCTAAAAATTATAAATTAGCATGCGGCCTAACATGGCATCACTGGAACCATTGTGTCATCGTGGAGACTTGGATAGTCATCTGATAAAAAAAATTATTTTGTTTCACACACGAATAAATTATTAAGTCCGTAACGTATCCGAATTTTAAATTTTTGATTTTCATTTATATGGTACGAGGGTAAGCTCAAAAATTAAAAAAAAAACATCCATAAAAAATTGTTGTTTTATTTAAAAAAAAAAAATACTAGCCAAAAATTTAAAAATATCTCTACGTTAGGGACTTAATTTTTAGTCCTCTACAAAACAAAACAAAAACAGCCATTGAATATCGGTCCACCCGTCAAGGCTACACAGTGGCACCCGATTCTTGTATCTTGTTTTGAGAAAAAAAGTAAATATTGCTCATGTAAAATATAGGACAAGGAGTTTTTTTTTTAAACCAGTTGTAACTTTTTTATTTCTGCGATTTTTTCACCAAAATAATTTATTAATAGAATATAGAAAAAAGTTCAAACTATTCAAATATGAAGCAAAACCAATTTAAAAAAATAAAAATCTTAAGCTGGTACACACATTAAGCAATTTTTGCCATAAAACGCCCTCTAGTGGAAGTATTAGCAACCAAAGTTAAAGTTTGACATAGTATAAATCTTTAGAGATACATATTTAAAAACAAATTATTTCAATAAAAACTAGCCATTAATTATGTTTGTGTATTTGAATAATTTATGGTCCGAGCGTTCAGATATTCCAAAATTATATATAATCGATGATCTAGTTTTTAGTAGAGAAATAAATTTTCTTATTTTTTCAAAATTTTTAAAAAATAAAAGGTCAACAATTTAGTTTTTATAAAAAAAAACACCTAAATATTTTAGGGTTTCTAAATGACTAAATTATTTCCAGTAAAAAAAGAGTTCGGAGTTTGGCCAAAAAGTGATGTTCGGCCCAACTGTGGTAGAACTTGACCGACCACAGAGTATTTAAAGAAAATTAGTATATTTCAGGGTTGGCATTCAATACATTTTTGATTGAAATGAAAATTTAAAAAAAGCGATTCCATTAAAGACATGTTTCTTGCTATCCAAAGCCAAAAAGTTGATATCGAGAATAACGATAAAGAAGATACATATATGTAAATTTTTGTATGCGAAATTGGCAGGAAGACCAAATAGCCATTGCTAAAAATATTTTTCATTAGCTTATCAGCATTAAACTCAAGTTTTTTTTTCTAACCATTGATTAAATTTAACCATAGAAATTTATATGGTTAAATTTTATCTGGTTACCCATGCTTAAGGGAAAGTTAACCTCTTGAGATAAGTTAACGGCCCTAAATATTTTCTGTTTGCTGCTTCAGCTTTGATTTTGGGAGAACAATAAAAATTTGCTGTTTACACATACAATGTGCTGTTTACATGGCAAACTTCCTACGATCTGAGCTAATGTTGCTAGTGGATATTGGCTGGCTTACAGCAAAGTTATATTTTTGCGATGTGTGTTTAAAAAAAATACTAGCAAATTTTAAAATAATGTGAAAGAAAAACACAATACCGCTACAAAACCAAAATATATTAAGGTTCTGTGTTATGCTCTTGGTAGACCTTTCACAGGAAGGAAGGTCCTTTGGGGGCAATTGAATCCTAATGCCCCGGAGGCATATTTATGTAGTGTTTGTATTTTTTCTTTTAAATTTATTGGTATTTTTTGTATTAGCTTGTAAATGGGACCTTGGGACCTGGGACCTGTCCTGCTTGTCCTGAAACTGACCATTTTTCCGGTAGGGATGCTAATGTAACAATATTTAATTAAAATTTAACTCCAGGCTTAAAACTGAAAACCAATTCTAAAATTAAACCAGACTTCAGCGTGAATTCCTGTAAAAATATATATGGGAAACTTTTTTTGATACTATTTCCCGGTACGACATCATAAGACTTATGACCAGCCCTTCCCGTAACATTTGTTTTTGAGTGTATTCTCTAAAAGTGTATGTTAAAATCATTGATTTCAATCTTTCAATGCTCTGTAAATATTGAATATTATTTTGTTTGTGTTCTTGGACTCTTGGAAATTGTAGTAAAATCCAAGTGTTTATATTAAGCTGATGTTGCTGCTGCTGCTAGTTAACATTAGTTTTGTTGTAGTCGTTCGTGTGTGTTATTTTCGTTTAAGGCACTACTATTGTGGCCAACAACAGTAGTTAAAGTACTAACTAAAAATAATGGCAGCATATGTGTGGTGCAGCTGACACACTTTGTAAATTTTGATGTTATTGCCGTTGTTGCCGGTTTCTTCTCGAAACGGGAGGTTTCACAAATTGTTAACGCATGGTTTGCTTTTAAAGTTTTTTTTTGTTGTAGTTATTTTCTTAACTGTCAAAGTCTGGGTTGTATTGAAGTTGGCAATAATTTGAAAAATCAAACTGAACAAAGTAATAATCGGGGCTGCGACTTTCATGCAAATGCATGTTTGTAGTCAGCAGGCCAAAAACGATTTTGATCAAATACTTTTCCGAATAAAAGAATTTCCAAAAAAATGGCATCGATTTGTTGTTGCATATTTTTACATATTTTGTTTTTGTAAATTCATATTTTTGCATATTTTGCTATAAATGCATTGAAACTAATGCATATTTTGGAATTTTTCGTTGCATTTCTTCTATTTAATTGCATACACAGAAAAAACTAAAATCGAATTATAATTAAAATATATGTTAATTCAATTAAAAGTTTAATTGAATTCGTTCCTATGAAGGAAATTGTAGAATCAATTAAAATAAGATGTAACTATTGTAATTGATTTCAGGTTTGAATTAAGATTTTAACCATATCTATTAAAATTTTAATTGAAATTTGTTTTTAATTTCAAACAAATTTTTAGTAGATACTATTAAATCTTAAATTAAAATTGCGAAAAATCGCCAAAAATTGGGTGCAAAATAAAATAAATCGAAAAAAAATTTTAAATTCACAAAAATTTTAAAAATAGCTAAAATTAAAAAAAAAGATCGTAAGGTAAAAAATCTCCAAAAAAAAAAAAAAAGTGAAAATTTAAAAAATTGCTTAAATTGATCAACATGTTTAGTTTTTTGGTGATTGCACAGAAAATTTCATATAGACGCAATCGAACAAATAAAAACATAACAAATATTACGTTATATTCAAAAAAAACAGGGTCACTGACGAAGGTTCAATACCAGAAACTGCGCAGTCTAATTCAGAAAATTGAAAATTTACAATGTAGTTATGATTTTTAGAAAATACACTCATTCTTCTCTACCTCGCCTTTCACGATTTTTTTTTTATTTTTATTTTTTTTATTTTTTTGCAATTTTTTTTATTTTATGTGATTTTTTTAATTTTTGCACATCTTTTTCATGGTTTTATTAAGTCCTTTTAAAAAAAAAACCCAATATAAAGTGAAACTTTCGTGAACATAAAAAACAGTTTTAAAGAATTTTCCAATTAGGCTTTTTGTAAACGGTAAGAATTTTAATTCACAATTCTAATAAAACTAATTGATTCCAGAAACAAATATAATAAATAAAAGAAAAATATGAAAAATTAAATATTCGTAATGTTCCCTAAAGTGGACCTTTGACATATTTTCTTGTTTTTTCGATATTTTTTTTTCAAAGTTTTAGTCTTTTTTAAATTTTTTACTCATCACTTTAACTGTTTTTGTCTATTTTGGGCAATTTTTCAACATGTTTAAAAACTAAAAATATTGTTTGTTTACCGCAATTAAAAAAATTGAGCATTACATAGCAGCTTTTAACTTTACATAAAACATTTTAATAAGCACTTAAAATTAAATAAATTTGAATTTAACTACAAATTTGTGTGTAATTTACTTCATTTTATAAAAATAATAATGGCTTTTAGAGAGTTTTTTAGTTTAGGATTTGGAATATTCCACTTAGATATAATGCCACATTAGGGTGAATTCTCTTAAGATAAGCATAACAAAAAAAATCTGTTGAATCTACAAATATTTAGTTATATTTGTGCAAAATTCTAGTTAATTGAAAGTAAAAAATTAATCTGTTGAAATCAGCAACAACAATTGCTAAATATTAGCAGAAAAATGTAAAAAATTTTAAAGTTTGTTTTTAGATTTTTTCTTAATGCGAATAAAAATCTGTGCTTTTAAAATCAACTATCTACAATTTTTTAGCAAAATTTCTGTTGATTTTAGCAAAATATACTGTTATTTGCATTCTACTAAATTTAAGGTAAATATGTTTACCTTAAATTGTGACTATATCGCAAAAATTTTGTTGATATTACAGCTTTTGTTTGCTGTTTTTAGTCTACAAATATTTAGTAAAAGTTTTTGTTTACCAAATCAGCCAGTTTATACACTAAGGCAGACCAATTCTCATAGAGCTTATTTTGTCTGCTGTATGTAATGTCTCGGTTTGATTTAAACCAATTATAGTTTTCTTTTGAGGACCTCTGAAGATTAGGGTGATGCCTATGAAACAATTGTATTGCCTATTATGAAACAAAAAAAAATTAATATGACAATATCATATTAGATTTTGGACTTGAGGTAGAACAATATTCTAACTAGATATATGAAAATATAGAAAGTCCGAAAAAACTATTTTTATATTTTTAATACAAAAATTAATGAGTTTTTTCTGCAACGTCTTTTTAACTATATTTGAGTAGCTGTTTCTGCTATATTTACTGGTGTATTTCTATGAGTATAGTTGTCATTTATTAGATATTTATATTGGATTTCATTTTTAAACCAACGCTCTTGATTAATAAATCGATTTTTATAATTCACAATATTTTTTTGATTTTTAGTGCATATTTTTGGATTTTTAGTGCATATTTCGGATTTTTTTTACTAGACACTTTGAAGCGTATATTTTCGATTTTTTTAGTGCATGAAAGTCGCTGCCATGGTAATAATAAACTTGTTGAGTGGTTAAAAGTTTTTGTTTTGTATTCTAATGAAGACTGGTAGCAACAATATGGAAATTTAAGTTTATTCACAAATATTGTGGTTTTGTATTTATTAAAATGTAAAAAAACAATATCTGAAAATAAAGTGGTTTGTGGAATGGTTAAAAATATAAAGGGTTATTCAAATGCGATAGAACTCAATCTGGATTTTGAAAATTAAATTCAAAGCAAAAGAGTATAAATGGAAACTATAAATACACCAGTAAAACACAAACAATTTTGTAACTGATTTGTTAAACTAAATTTTTTTTAATACAAATCATTACCAATAGATTTTGTAATTGAATCAATAAACAAATATGTCAATAAAACAAACACATTAATTTCATTCAATTAACTTTTTAATAAACATAATTGCAATTGAGTTTTCAGTGAAATTCAACAGGGATTTTACAGAGATAAGTTAATCTAGAAAAAATTGGGATTA
The DNA here is from genome assembly GCA_021234595.1 of Delia radicum. Classification (NCBI taxonomy): domain Eukaryota; kingdom Metazoa; phylum Arthropoda; class Insecta; order Diptera; family Anthomyiidae; genus Delia; species Delia radicum. Next base: position 12,283,764 of record CM037855.1, on the reverse strand, counting down.
ACTGCTTAATCAAGCACTAAACACGGCGATTAAACCATTTTTTAATCTTTTTGATTAACAGTTAATCTAACTTTTTATCTGACTACTATTTCTAAACGATTCTGTATTCATACTACTAATTGTGTGCAACTCTGTGTATTTATACAATTTCGGTTGGGAAACGCAAAGACGGGTAAAAATTAACGTTAAGAGGCTGCCGCAAAAAACCCTGGCGCTGACGACAAAATGTTTGCTAACTCCGAAATTTTCCTTGTTCCTCTTATGCCGTATCGCTATCGGCGTCATCTTGGTATTTTAAACTGACAAAGTTTCAAGTTATAATTTTAACTGTCTAAAAATACAAATGTAAATGAGGAAGATTAAAAAGGTGGATTAACTTTAATGAAGTAGATTAATTTTGCAGTCTAAAATCCCTCTAAAGTTGTAATATTTAAAAAAAAAATGTATTCAATTATGATTTTTTTTATTTATTAAAAAAAATTAAGAATTGATTTGAACATCCCTATGATTTTTTACCATGGTTTCTTGTTTTGGTTTTAAAAAAAAAAAACCAAGTTTTGTAAAATCACTCAACCATAGCTGTGACCGACAACTCATTTTTTACTTAAATATCTTTACTCCATCTCACAAGTAAACTCAATATTATAAAATTTTCTTGGATAATAAACAAAACCCACGCACATTTTTTTTGTTAAAATGTTTATATTTTTTAAGAAATACTACAACATAAATTATTCAATATTTTAAATGAATATTTGGTTATTTTTTAAAAATTAGAATTAGGTTTTTAAAACAAAAAAGCTTAACTTGAAATGTCAAAAGATTAACCCCATCAAAAATAGTGCTTCCCAGAAGCAGTTCTGGAAGTCATTATTTAATTACCAAACGCTTCCAATACTAATTGCAGAAGACATTATTTTTGTTCGTGATGTAAAACTTGGTATGTTTCTTATTAGCATGAAGAAGAAGCGGTAAAATATATTCTTTAATATGCGCTATTCAAAAAAATGTGGGTGGTGCGAATTAATGGTTAGCGCATTGGACTGTTATACAAATGGTCTCGGGTTCGATTCACGGCGACGACAACATCAATTTAGAAAAATTAATATGTATGAGTTTTCTACCCCTCATACGTATCGCAGCGCCCACCTTCAGTGTTCCCATAGCACTTAACCCCACCGAAGTGAAATAATAGATCAGGGCTATGAACCAAAAAGCTTCAATAAGTTCGCCAACTCTCTGTCATGTGGAAAGCAACAACTGTTTTAAGACTTATCATAACGACCGGGTCGCTGGGCTCCCAGGGGCCAAAAACCAGTACGCGTAGAAACCCAAGTAGAAAAGTACAAACGGCACAGTGTTGGCAAAGCGTCGGCAACGGACGGTTATGCGTTGGCAGAACGTAGGATTAAAAATATTGACAGAATTGTCCTGTTACCCGATTGATAACAGTGGCAAACCGTTGGTTTGAGCAAACCATTGGCATAACGTTGGAAGTTCAAAAAAGTTGATACTTTTAAAATGCCCCAAAAATTTAAAATGACCCTAAAAATTTTGCAATTATAAAAATGTTTCTAAAATAATTTCCGTTACCAACTCTTGTCCAAATGCCGTCTTTGGGCCGAACTCTTCTGTCGCACTCAATTGATTTTGAAATTTTTCTAGTTTTTAAATTTGTTGTGAACTTTTTTTTATTATTTTAAACTTGCAATTTTTTATACAGAATTTTTTTTAATCAAAGTCTAAGACTTAAAGGAATTCCTATTAGGAATTCAATTTCTCTCAGACTTAAGAAAAACTAAAAATTCTGAGAAAAACCACAGAAATATATCGGAGACTTAACGTTAACGAAAACGTAAAAGGCATTTTGCATCAAAAAATATTATTTAATATGAAAAAGGTATTTATTTATTTATTTTTCGAGCTGAATCCCGGGAATTTCGAAAAAAATTTTGCGCTTTCCCGGGAAAAGAAAAAGTTCGGTGTTTTGTATTAACCAATTAAACTTAAAAAGAAAAACGCGATTATTTTGGAGAACACGCATTTTTTGCCGGTTTTATGCTATTTAATTGCTTTTAGGTTACTTATTATCAGAAAATTATATTAAACACTTTTATTTTTCTTCATACAAGGTATACATGATATACTCATCATTAGCTCGATATATTATAAATTATTCTTCAAAAACATGAATTCGTACCAAAATAATATGTCAAAATATGCATTTAAATAAATTAGTCATTTTAGAAAAATATGCAAAAATACTAATTGTAGGAAAATATACATAAATATTAGTTTCAGCAATATTTTATAAATTAATATGTATGCGTTTTCTATCCCTCATACGTATCACAGCACCCACCTACGATTGTTCCCATAGCACTTAACCCACGATACTTATATGCATTTAAAATAAATTAGCCATTTTAGAAAAATATGCAAAAATACTAATTGTAGGAAAATATGCATAAATATTAGTTTTAGCAAAATTTTATAAATATGCATTTATAGCAAAATATGAAAAATATGCATTTTTGCAATGTATCCAAAAATATGCATAATATTAAGGTTGTCCAGCTTAACTGCAAAAAAATATGTTTTACTTGATCTTCCTACCTCTTGTGATAAGTTTCATATAATAGCTTTGTTCAGTGTACTAGACCTAACGAATCAGAAGCTTTATCAAAATAAAATCAAAAGTTTCATCAAATTAAAAGTTTTTTTTAACGTTCATCAATTAAATTTCTGGGTAACTTTATAATGGTACTTAAACTTGCAGCATATCCATTACCAAGAAACATACTCCTTTTAAATATTCCCTTATCCTTAAGTATAAAATATTATATTTGTATGTATAACAGCATGGTCATTATAATTAAGCCATTATTTTTACAAAATAAAAAAAAATCAACCAAAAAATTAACATCAACTTAGAGTTCAATCACAATAATGTCGACAAACTACAACCACATTTAGTTACCGTCATTAAATTGCTTCGAAATTAAGCTCTAGCATGTATCTCTGGTATCAGAGAATCCACACACATCACCACAACTTTTATACAATTTTCATTAAAGTAAAATGTCGTTTGGCGGCCAACCACATGGCTACAATTTTTATTATATTCAAATTCTATAAAAGTTGTTGTGGCCTTAAACCCATTTGAGCCGTTCTCTGATGCCAGATCTTTATTTTAAGTAAGTTCAATCATTTCTGTAGTAGTACTTTGTTATTAATGCTTGTAGTTTTTAAATAAGTTGTGGTTTGCCGTCATCATTGTGTTTAATCTCTTAAACAATACACAATATTGAACACATGACTTATTACGTCTTCAATCTAAACTGGCTTAACTCTCTAATTGACTGTTGTTTGCCTATTTGTTTGTTGTGGTAAATGTTGCCAGATTGTAAATTTTTTTTTTAGCCAAATATAAATTGGACAATTTTAAATATTTAAATTACACACTGTCACACAATTAGAAAAAGTCGATTTGGAAAAAAATTTTTTTGCATAAAATGTTAATAAAATCTGTCAACGAATTCTTAGCCACATTATTGTCAAATATAGTTTAGTGGTATCACCAATACCCCACTGATTTTTAGAATATTTGGAGGCCCATAAAAAAAATTGGTCACCAAATAAGGTTTTACTACCCTTTGGTAGTAGAATCGAACGTATCTGTGTATTTTTTTCACTGATGCACTGTGTTATTTAAAAAAATTAAAAACCAAATTCATCTGGCAACGATGTTTGTGCGAGTGGTGTCTGTTGTCCACCCATTCAGTTCTTTCGTCTGTCCCTACGTTTATCCATCCGTCTGTCGACAATGAGCAAATATGCAATTTTATTTCACTTTCATGGCAATATTGCAACTAACTCAGACGGAAATTTACACGAAAACCAAAAAAAAAATATCAAAATATTTGATTTGTATTATGTGTGTGGAAGAAGTACAACGAAAATAAAATATGAAAAAACAATAACAAAAAAATGGACATTGTACATTAAAGTAAACGAGAATGAAAGTTTTAAATGTATTTGTGTTTAAGTCATATTGGGGGAGTAAAATGCAACTGTGTGCAACATGTAACAAGACACAAACACGTTTGCAGGACGAATTACAACAAAAGCGACTGGCTGCAAAACGTTATATAAGGCAGTGGTTTATAAATAGTAAATATTTGAAAGTTTATAACCGTTAAGATTGCAAAAAGTCTTTATGTTGAAAACTGGAACAGACTTTTTGTTAAAAGTGGGAATTAATTAAAAAATATACAAAATAATTAAAATATTAAAACGAAAAATTAAAAAAAATTTAATATTTTTTGTAGCCTGCTGCCATATTTGTAAATTATTTGCAAGGTACATTTAATTGGAGTAGTGCTAAAAATAAAGACAAATGAATTTTAAAAACAGAATATTAAATATGGCCATAATGAAAAAATGTCTGTTATGAATAAAAAGATGGAGAATAACGACTGGGTGTAGTAGTAAAAAAAAAATCAAGGGTTAATATGATTTGATGCTTTTGTTTAATGATTAACTTTAACTCATTAAGGACACGTCATAATAAGCTGTTCACAGTACGATTCTTAAATACGTTTATGTAAATACTTAACAAACATGTTCACATATAGAATTAGGTGTTTAGGATAAGCTTTTCAAACAGCTGTTCCTTAACACTTGTAAAAAATTACAAAAAAATAAAATAAAAATATTTTACAACATTATCCAGCAAGGTATTTTTTCTTTGGGCGGCTACAAGAATAACTGTTGCCGTTATCCAACGTTATTATTGTTATGGAAAGCGTTTTTGCAATTTTCACCCCAGGATATTGAAATATTCTTTTTGAATAGGAATACTGCAAAAATAATTTTTTGAAAAAAAACCTCTTTAAATATTTCTTATACAAATAGCTAAACACATGTTCTAAACACCCTAAAAATGTCAAAGGGGAAACTCTACACTCAGGGAACTTCTGCTTTAAAAATATGTAGTTGTTTGGGTTGTAATACAGTTTCTTTATTTTTAATGTAAATGTCAGTCATTTGTAGAACAAATTAAATTTTTTACTAACCTTGTTAAAAAAACAAACCACATCAAATGACTGTTTTATGATTTTACATTAATTTTTAGCATTCGTTTTTTGTTATTTAAAAAAATAAAAATATAAATGTTTGTTTATTTTTTACTAACACATGTGGTTCATTTTTACTACAATTGTTAGTCATTTTTTGAACATTAAAAAACAAATGACAATGTTAGTTGAATTTAATGAAATGTAAGTCGTCCTTTCTTTAAATGAAATTTCATTTGTTTTTGACTACACTTGCTGTCGTCTTTACCTACATAATATCCTAAGTGTACTAATTTTTTAGATATCTGAAAAAAAAATTTTAGCAAAATCAGTTAAATTCTGACATACTACATTTTTTTTTTAGAAATCTCAAAAATAAGTAGAGATTTTGTTGCGTGAGCTGAGTTTTTTTTGTTATTTTACAACATGAAATCCGAGGAGCATAAAAAAAATTAAATGCTGAAATTATATGTAGTTTTTGAAAATTGTGCACGAACTGCTTAAACCTAGAAATAATAGGGGCAACGCATATAATTGATCACCATCAGAAATTTGTTTTAAAAGTCTCTGTGTGCTAAAAATTTACTCTTTTATTTAAAAAAGTTTTGTTCGGGCACATCAACAATATTGCACGAAATTCGTCAAATATAGATCAACAATATGGCGCGAAATTCGCATTAAAACATTTTAAGAAATAAAGATTTTATGAACCAAATGAAATTTTCTTAGTTTTAAAAGGCTTCATGTTAAAAACTTCATTTATTTGGAATTAACTTATAGAAAATACATTTTTTTATTTAACTGATTACATGAGAAGACAAATTTGCTATTTTTGTTCACTTTTGGCGTTTTGCCATACTCATATTTTCTTATTTGCCATTTTTTTTATTTTTCATTTTTGTGCTTAAAACCATATTTTTTAGTTTTAAAATTGCTATTTTTCAATTTTCTTCGCTTGAAATATCTTTTATCTCAAAATTTTTGGCTTTTTATTAAACTCAAACTTGTGTACTTTTTTTGTAGTTTTGCTATTTTTGGGAATTTTTCCAATATTTTTTTGTCATAAACACAAACGGATTTTGTCATATTTCGAAAATCGGCAATAAAACTGGATAAATTTATGTGTACTTTCAAAAGTGGAAGTGTGCTTATTTTTCACACGGTTGCCAAATTGTTGCAAAAGTACCAAAAAGAGCTTCGCCAAAAATACAAGAAACCCAAAACTAATAAATTGTAAGTAAAAAAGTACAAAAAAAAAAGTAACCGGTGCTAAGTCCATGAAAAACTATATAATCGCTATGAAAAAAATGCTAATTAAATTTAGAAAACATGAAAAATATAGGAATCTTTTGAACCCAATTTTAAACCTTTCAATTCCCCATCGTGACCGAAAAAATGAAATTTCCAACAATATAATTTTTTTTTTATTAACAAATTTTAGAAAATTTCTGGATTCTTTTGCTAATTTTAGTATTTTTTTTTAATTTTCAACAATTAGTACTGACTTTTAAATATTCAGTATTTATGAACATCATAATCGTTTTTAATTTAAACTTTGTCTTTTTACTGAATTTTGAGCTCAATTAAAAAAAAAAACAGCTACAGCAAAAAAAAAAACTGATTTTAACAAACCGTAGATAATAGTTTGCATTATTAACAAGCTCTATTATTTATATTGTTGGCGTAGTTGTCGCTGCTACTATAATAATCAGTACAACATTTGTTCATATCGAGACATTCACACAGACTGCGAGGAGTCTTGGCATCTTCCCCTTCCATGTATACCAACTACATGGAAATGACAATCAGATGACACAGACTAACGTAAAGACAGACAATGGTTTACAATTTACGTTTATATGACTTTCAATTAATTTTGAATATAAAAAACGCAAATAAAACACAAACACAGTCATTATATTACATCATTTGGGAAAATTTTTGTATTCATAAAAAATAATTTGCAATTGATGATGAACTTGACGATTAGAAAGAGACCAACCACTTGTTTCAAAGATGATTTAAAGATGATTTTGCTCCATTTTGTTAACAAAAAGTAAACTTTTAAAAGTTTTTAGTAAGGATGAGAAATTTTCATTAGAAAAGGTTTTACTAACAGAATTTTAATTTAGCGACAGGCTACAATTGTTGAAGTTTAACAAATTGTTAACTTTACGAAAAGCAAAAGGATACCTGAGTAAAAAAAAATATATAGACTTATCTTCTGTTATCTTAAAATATATTAAAATATCTAATTATATATGGTATCATGAATAGCCATATATGTATTATTATATATTTCTTATATGCTACCAATAAATGACGATATATTATTAGAAAATTATATATTAAGCATATATGCTTTACACAATGAGATATGACAGATCAGTTGTAATATAAAATAATTCATTCTCATATATAACATAATATGTAATCATTAGGGCTCGCAACTTCATGTAAATACATGTTTGTTGTCGTTAGCTGGAAAACAATGTTAACTAAATATCTTTGCGAATCAACAAATTTGTAACAAAATGGCATTTGTATATTTTTGAATCGATTTGCATATTTTTGCATAGTTTGCTATAAATGCATATTTTTGCATATTTTGCTATAAATGCATATTTTGCTATAAATGCATATTTTGCTATAAATGCATATTTTAATGCATACTTTAATGCATACTTTGGCAATTTTTGTTGCTTACTTTAATATAAATGCATATTTTTGCATATTTTGCATTAAAATGCATATTTTTAAGAAATTTATTTTATGTTTTACAAAACAAAACTTTTACAAAATTTTTAAATTTTATCAATAAAATATTTTTAAAGTTTATACACCCGAGTAAAAAAAGTTATATAGAAAATTATATAATTTACATAGACATATAGGGTTACATATAGCCAAGTGTGGTACTATAATTGTGTTGATATGTATAACTTTCAGTTTTTTTTAAATATGCCGTCATATATAAAGAAATATGAATAAGTATGTTCCCATACATACATATTTATATGTATAATATGCAGTTAGATATGCTCGGAAGATTTTAGCATTGTGGCATATATAATTAAAAATGGTTTTACAGAAAATCATTTCAAATTTTATATATAGCCAAGTGTGGTACTATAATTGTGTTGATATGTATAACTTTCAGATTTTTCAAATATGCCGTCATATATAAAGAAATATGAATAAGTATGTTCCCATTATATGCGCCTGATGTCTTATCTTTTTTATTTTTTTTTTTTATTTCATTAAAAATTTAATATTTTATGGGATTTAAGTAAATCCAATTTAATCTCAAAGTATTTAACTCGATCCACCAAAAATTACTTATCCCTTTAGATCTAATTTGATCCAATTAGAATTTTCAAAAGGTAAACTTAATTTTTCGATTTATTAAGTATTTTATTAACACATTATACAGTGTTTATGTGTTTTATTGTTGTTTTCCATTTAATAGTTTATAATTGTTATAATTATAGAGCTTTTAACAAAGATTGTGTATTACAATGACTACTACTGCTGACAACTATTGCTACTACAGAAATGATTAGTAGTTGCTGATTCGACTACTACGAAAAATGTATTTTAAATTGTGTTGACTTTCGCAGAAATTATATGTTTTGAAAATTTCGTCTGAAGTCGTTTTTGATGTATGTATTTGCTTGCCATCATTCCATACGTACACTCAAATAAAAAGTCGGTAAAAGTTAGAAAAAGTTATTATAGAAAAGTTTACAATATTTAGGCTAATATACCATTTAGCTAAGTTTATGTGTATATATAGATCTAATGCAAAAATACATTGATATCATGCAGATAATTCCCTCAGTGTAAAAGCAGTATGAAAAATTAAAAAACATTACTGAAATTTAGTAAAATCTTTGTAACCCTTTATATAACCCTTTGATTAGCCAAAATCAGAAAAATTTCTTCTAATAATGTACTATATTATTTTATTCCAATTTAAATTCAATTTAATGTCCTTTAATATCTAATTTTTTTATATTTCAGTTTATTAACATTATAAGTACAATTAACTTTTTTCGTTTTTCGTTGCTTATTTTAGCAAAATATTTTAATACTTTAAAACCGAGCTGTCAATTATAATAAAACTTTTTTATGATCTAAGAATATTGTAAAATTTTTTCCTAATTTATAAATATTGTTAAAATATTTGCGGTTTTAACAATTTTGTAAAATATTTTGCTAAAATCAGCCACAAAATTTTTTTAAAAAATAAGTAATTTATTAATAAGGACTAGGAAGAATTGTTACTAAAAAATTATTTTGTACTAAAAATTAGTACCAAAATTTTAAAGTTTTGTAAAAACGTTTTTCTAATATTTCAACTAACCTTTTAATTTGAGTGTATAATAATATTTAGTGTATGAATCAAAATACATATGTAATACGAAAGAAATAAATGCCAAGAGCAATTTGACACGCGATTTGATTTTTATTCAATGCTAAATGTGTTAGTTGGCTAATTTCAAGAAGTTGTAAAGTATTTTCAAGATATTTATGTAATTTGATTAATTAATAATTTTATAAATTAAAAAAAAAACATTAGAAATAAATTTTAATATAAAAAAAATTGGCAAAAAAGAAAAAAGTCCTTAAAATCAGTGAATCTCAGGATTTTTTAATTGGAAAAAGTCTTCATAGCTACAGATTTTTTCTATAGAAAAATGTCCTCGGAAATGTTCACAATCTGAGAAGTTTGTCATTTCCAGAGTCTATTGAGTTTTCTCTATGAAAATGTTCTGTTTCTTTATAATCTTAAAATGTTTCTATAGGGAAAAGTCTTCAGAATCTTTTACTTTAGAATCTGAAGATTTTTCTTTACACAGAGAATTTTATAGGACGAAAAATAATAAAAAAAAATGCAATAAACTAATTCACATTTTCTTCTAATGAAAAGCTTAATACTTTAGTTTTTCAATGCAACTTCTGCATTGATTGAAAGCAATTTTAAATAATAACTAAAATTGTATTTTTCATACATTTTTATAAAAGGTAGAAATTTACAAGTTCTAGTGCAATTTCATTGTTTCTCTAAAAAAATTCCTTAATATCATACAGATAATTTTCTAAGTTTAGAAAAAAGTTATCAGAATCAGAAAAATTTTGTGGGACAAAAATAACAAGTAAGTAACATTTCAACTTTTGAAATGACACACCAAAAACCCCGAAACACAAAAGCTTAATTTTGAGTCGTAGAATCCAGTGGTATACTCCGTTTTAATCGGTTCAAAGAAATATAAATATAAATATTTCAATTTAAATTTTTTGAGTGCGTTTTAAGTAAAAGACATCGAAATCTCTTTTGAAATTACTTTATTTAAAGTTTATATGTCGAAACTACCCTACGGGCAATGAGGAGTCAATTGCCATTAAAGGACATATCCCGGGACTGGTTAAAATGGTACATAATATGTAACTAGTATAATTTGCCATTGATGTAGGTTAAATTATGTCAATAGTGTCCGACCGAACAGTTCGGCCAAAAACCTATATTTTGTCGGTTTTTTGATATCTAGAGGCAATCATGACAAATTTTGGTATTGGAGACATGTTTGTTGAGCCGATTTAATTCGATTTTGTGTATAAAATTTAAGAGAAAAGCCGAAGTTCAGCTATAAAGTTAAAAGTTCGGCCGCCGATTATTTTCAATTTGGCCGAACTTTCTGAGGCCGAACAGTGAATTCATTTCTTAACTAAAATACCGAATACAGACCAAATGCGGTCGGACACTAGATGTCAATTATGTTTAATGAACTGGTCCCCTGACCGATGAAATGGAGATATGCCACTTAGCAAGCACTGTCATGTCAGCCTTATTGCATATTCGCAATGTTTTCAAAAAACGTTTTTAATCTACACACAGAGAAATAAAGTGCCAACTGAATTAAAAAGTGTATTTTAATGGTAACAACGTATAATTTCAGTTAGTCCAACGATATTTACATTAGATTTCTAAATATTTTTGGTGTTACAACTAAAAGTTAGTTGAATTAACCAAACTTTGTTGTGATAACGAATGTTTAGTTGTATCAACCGACTGAAATTCATAATAACCGAATTTGAGTCGTAGTAACCAAATTTCAGTTCGCAAATAGCTGAATTTTTCTCTGTATGTAATTTTTTGAAAAGTATTTGCATTTACTTTTTAAATTATAAACAAATTTTTAATAAACAATCAAACGATTTTAAAGATTATCACTTTTCAGTTATAGTACGTTAGTTATATATATCCCGGGTATATTCCGAGATATATCCTTGAAGGGCATATCCCGGGACTGGTTAAACCAAGACATACTGTAGAACTGTTTTTTCACTTCTTCATTTTTTAAGTTTTATATTTACGGGCAGCTCTGCACTTCAACTATATTTTGTGTGTTTTTTTGATTTACTTTTTTTTTGTTTGTTTGTTTTTCGTTTGTATTAAAAACATCCACACATAAACGATTACTTGCTTTTTAGCCAGCAAATACGCACAAGCAGAATTGACTGAGGCGGCAGCGCGCTTTCTTTGCAAGCAGGAGGTTGTGGGATCATAACGATAACGATACCAGCGGTGCTTACCGCTGGCGGCAATGCATAAAAGATTTTTTTAAATTCATAATTTTTTTTATTATTAATTTAAAAACCTATTTTTAGACACATCACGTAACATGGACCAGGTGCCCGAAATGTGGAAATACCTCACCTCCAATGACAACGACATGTTAAAGTGATATGTCCCTTTCATATAAATAGTTCCATCCCGTACGTGTCACCGCCACCTCGGGAAATATCCTGCGTGTCCGGGACATGTTCCTTTGTTTTCTAATGAAATTTGAAGATTCTAACCATATTACACTGACCTAACAGATGTCAATATAACAGTCAAAAGTTATTACCTGACGTTTCGGATTGTATATAAATGATACAGTTCATTCCTAAAAATTAACAACCATCATTGCTAGATTTAAGTTAAGACAAATAAAAAAAGATTTTGATATCTTTTACTTAAAATACACTCAAAAAAATTGCTTGAGTCAATGCAAAATAAAAATTGAAATATCTTTTCATTTTGACCAACGGATTCTACGCCCCAAAATTAAGCTTACGTGTCCCGGGGTTTGGGTGTGTCATTTTGACATAATTACTGTGTAATTAAATTTTCCAGAAAATTAATGAAAATTTTCTTTACAAAATCAAATGAAAATTTTCTTGAAATTAATAAACTTTTTATAAACCAGTTTTTAGTGAAATTTCTTCGTTGAGTGCATGAAACTTTTAACAAATAAAATGATGTTTTTCGACATTATTTAATGAAAACTTGCATTAACGCGAAACGTGTGTTGTGGACAATATTATGGAAGATATGAAAAGGCTTATTTCAATGTAATATTAATTGTTTGAAGTAATTAACACTAATTTTTAATAGTACCCCAGATTTCTTGGTATGAATTTGTTCAAATTTACTCGAAACCAAATATGTCTGTATTTATTCGTAAATTGGTTTAACAAAATGCGGAAGTATATAAAATCAACTTAAAACAACTCTTTTTCTTTTATTTCTTATTTTTTGCATTTTCAAATACAATTAATACGATTTGCACAATAACGATACCAATCAAAAAACCAAGTGAAATTCAGTTGGTTTTTTTTTTCCACAAAACCATAAATGTTTTCTAGTTTTTGCTGTTTATTACACTACTCGACAAATTTCACTATTTGCAGAGCATCTTTTGAAATACATGTTTTTTTTTAATAAATTTAGATACGCAGAATCGACATATGTCACAATTTTGTTTCTCATTTGCAGCTTTTCAAATATTTCAGTTTTTATATTTACATATATCATTTACCCAATATTTGTGTATATTTTGCTAAATTTTTCTAAATTTAACCGCAAAATCATGATTTTTTTTTAAGAATATTAACCTACACCAAATTAATCTTTCATTTGAGTATAATTATGTCAGTGCTTGTTTCAGGATATCCTACCGGTATTGCAAGGAATTGAAAATTTGGCATGTTTAGTTTTATTCTTCACTATTTTGCAATAAAATCTCGAAGTAGTAAGCAATATACACATGGAGTGAACGATTTAAATATAAAAACGGCGATCTTTCAAAAACTGCAAATGAAAAAAAAAAAAAAAATTGCCCAGGTTTTGAATTAGGGTACATGGGTTTACTAAAATGGATATATTTCAAAGCGAGGGTTTTTTTTGTCGATTAGTGTTATTGTTGCTGCTGTTGTTTTCAGTTTTATTACAATATTTTAGTGCAGAACAAATGAAATCATTTTTTTTGGCACAAAGTCACGAAAAATTGTCCAAATGAAATAAATAAACAATAGCAAGCAGCAGCAACAACAACAACTAAACTACGCTAAATACAAAACAACAACTACAAACAACATACGTCAACGTCGACGACCAGAAATTTGTGTGTGTAGAAATGCTAAAATCGAAATCGAAATGTACTAGTAAAATACACGCTCACACTGCACAATGGTTTCGTTAACCACTTTTCTTGGCCAAAATTAGCAAAATAAAACAAATTATTCAAAAATGTTTAAATTTTTGGATAAAAAATACAAAAAATTGTCTTTTTTCGAACTTTCTGTACTTTTACATATTTATTTATAATATCGTTCTACCTCAAGTTCAAAATCTAATATACAAAATTCTCATAAAGTTGATTTTGACTTTGTATGTAATGTCGCGGTTGGAGTTAAGCCAATCGGTTTCTTTTGCGGGCAACTGAAGATTAGGGTGATGCCTTTGTATTTTCAAGCTTTTAGAAAAGCCACAAATAAAATCTAAAATGACAATACCATATTGGATTTGGATTTTAGGTAAAACAATATTCCAACTAAATATATTAAACCATATTATGTTTTTTGGTTTGAAGTAAGATTTGTATAGAAATAGCCTATTATTTTACAGAATTTTGCTATTAATTAGAAATAAATCGGAAATTTTAAAGGAAAAGGTGTTCTTGAAAATAATATTCATGACACTAATTTCTTTTACACTTTTATAATATCAAATTATTATTATACTAACGTGCAGATTTTTTCATATAAGATTTTTTTAAAATCTTTTTTTTTATTTCAACGCAAAAATATTAGAAGTTAAAAAACGTGTTTTTATTCATTTCTTAGATTTGATTATAAACTTAAATTTTAATTTGATGTATTATTTATAAAGCCCCAGTGTACATTTGGACTCCGAAAAGGCTCATTGAAGATTTTACAATCCTTCTGAAATCACAAATATAGGAGGATGTTTTTCCTTGCAAATGAGACATCTTTCCTGAGCGTTCTTTTATGACTTATAATAGACTCCTAAATATGAGCATTATTGAAAACTTCACTTCTTCACTTCACTTCTAAGCCATATTTTATGCTTATTTTTATCATAATTTATGATTGTTGAAAACATTTTCAAAAAGTTTCGGACAGGCAAGTGTCAATTATGTTTAATTTATGACTCAAACATTTGAACGCTCTAAAAATTATAATTTTTACGAGTCCTTTATGAGTCATAATTTCTGATCTTTTAAAAATATGTTGGCTGGGGTGTTTATTAATGCAATGCAACAACAAAGTAACGAAAACAGAATGTGAGTAAAATTGAAATTTGGCCAAAAAAAGTTGTCTTTGAAACCATAGTGCACTGTTTGTTATTATGGTACATAATAATATTTTAAACTGGCTTTAAATGGAAAAATGAAATTGATGAAAATACACATATAGAAAAAAAACCAACCACCATTACACACTAAATATCCATTCATACACCCACCCACCACCACCTCCCACAATTCCGCAATTCCACAACGTTTTTATAGTTCTAAATAAAACTACATTTAGTGGAACAGCCACCAACAATTTAAGTGATTTACATTTTTGGTGTAATGTTTTATTTAGTTAGATTTGGTTTAATTTATCAACAATTTAAGTTAGAGCACTATATACGTAGGGTTTTCCAATTCCCAAACTTTTATAGCTTCCAGGAATTGGGAATTTTTTCGGACATTTTCGTAATTTATACATTGATAGATGAATGAATGAATTCCTTCATTAATGCAATGAATTTATTTATAAAAAAGTCCCAAAAGAAATGTTTCATTCAATCAATGAAACATGTTTCATTCAATCAATTTTAATATATGGTTTCATTGACCCAATGAAAATTTTATAAAGTATATGATTTTTTTCGTTAATTCTAATTTCATGAGTTTAATGAATAAAATTCATAGTTTGTATACAATTTGTTCTAATTCTTCTTAGTTTAAACGAGCTTATGATCATTTATTTATTAATTTTTTGTTTCCAATATTTCGTCTTCACATTGGGTGACTTCTTCAGGGAACAATTATTACAAGTTGAAACAAGTTTTTCAAATTGCAATAATTGTTTCCTGAAGAAGTCACCCAATGTGGAGACGAAATATTGGAAATAAAAATTTAATAAATAAATAATCTTAAGCTCGTTTAAACTAAGAAAAATTAAATAAAAGAAGATTAAAGAAAACTTAACATTTTTTCTTTATTTTTATTAAAAAACTAAAATTTATTTCTTTATAATACACTTTTTGGCCAACAAAATTTTTTTTTAATTAAAAAAACATAACTAAAAAAATCTGTTGACTTTTCACAAAAGTACTTACGTTGACTTAAGAATTCTGAAGTCATTTCACATCAACACTTTATACACTAAATTATATGAGACCGCCTCAAATCAATTTATTTAAAAGTTTTAGTTAATTCTGTAAACCAAAAAAATGTACGTCATTTGTAATCCCAGTGTAGAAATGCATTACCATATAAGTGGCTATAAAAGTACAAATTTGGTAATGGCAAGTACTTAAAATTGTCATTACTTTTAAATGGGAGTGTCGCGCAAAATAATGGCAGATAATTACTAAACCGCTCTAGAAAATGATGTATGTCTACATGTTATACTTGATTGTTGATAAAAACATAAATGACTTGCTTGCACAAAATGCCATTACTTTCCAGCTTACAAAAAATCAAAAATAAGTAGTACTTACTAGAGTTGAAAAAATAATGAGTCTAAAAACAGATTTTCAATAAATGTTTAGATCATTGCGCTATATTTAAAATAATGATAAAAAAATAAGTACTTCTGGGTAACACATTACTTTTGTATTTAAATAATGGAAAAATAACTTGTTATTAGTAATTAGACTTATTATTTGTATTAAAATAATGCAAAGAGTAAGCTGGTGTCATTACTGGTGATGCGAAAAGTAATGACATGTCATTATCGTTTCTACAAGAGGAAGAAAAACATGCCGAGATAGCTTACATGGTAGAGCGGTTTACTGACAACCTGGAGACCCAGGTTCAAATCCTGTATGAGAAAATTTTATTTAAAAAAAATTTCAATTAAAAAAATTTTATAAAATTTATTAGTTTTTTAAAATTATTATTTTTGATTCATACGAGTAAGCATTAGGTTGTCCCGAATATGGAACTTTTCCGAATTGGTTGAAAAAATACAACTCAATCGATGCTTAGTAAAGTGCTTAATATGGGAAAAATACATATTTTTTAATCTTTCGTAAGGTGTTTAGTAATGATATGTCATTATTTTGCGCCACATTACCCTTTTAGAAGTAATGAAATTTGTAATAACAATTGTAAGTACTTGCCATTACCAAATATTTATTTATATAACCACTTATATGGTACTGCTTTGCTAAACTGGGATACTTAAATTTCAGCATTCAATTATTGAAAAGCTGAATGTACATAACTTTTGAATCATTCAGTTAAAACTATCTAAAGCTTTGGAAGCTAATGAATAAATTCTTAGGGAATAGATTAACAAAGAGTTTTATGAAAATTTTTTAATTCTGAATAAATTTTTTTGTGAATTAAACTCAGATTGAATTAATTCTTTCGAAGATCTAACAGTAGGAAACATGGTTTTGTAGCCGTAATCATATTGCAACTATTATATCGTTTCTAAGATAGGGTGAAAGTTCTCTAACGTGCCCTGCTCTACTTAAAATCGCTATACCTTTTATGAATTATTTTTTTTATTTAACAGATTTAAGACAGATTTAAGACCCTGTGTTCTGTGAAAGGGTACAAAAACGCAATTTCTTATTGTAATTATTCTTAATAAAAAAATAAGAAACTAAAAAAAAATTTTTAAAATTTTTAATAAATTTTAGTTTAATACTATCCAGCCAGAAATTGCCAATGGTCTGAAAAATCAAGCAGTGGCAGAGCACTGTTTGCCAATGGTCCAACAAAATAAAGTGCCGGCAAAGCACTGATTTACAACGCTCTGCCAATGTCAGTAAAAGTACTTTGGCTGTGCTTAATTAACAAAATTTACAACAGTAAAAATAATAAAAGCACTGGCACAGCCCTGGCTTAGAACGCTCTTCCAACGTTCGTAAAAAGTGCTTTGCCAATACTTGATTTACAAAATTTTCAACCGTAAAAATAAAAATGCATTGGCACAGCACTGGCTTAGAACGCTTTCCCAACATTGGCAAAAAGTGCAATTGCCAGTACTTATTTACAAAATTTGCAACCGTTAACATAATAAAAACAGTGGCACATTCCTTCTTCACAACGCTTTCTTTTAACGCTGGCCAAAAGTGCTTGACTAGTGCTCGATTTACTAAATTTACAACCGTTTGCAAAATCGAAATTTAATGCATGTAATACTTGTTTTTAAATAAGTTAGCAGGTTTTTAATAAAAAATAACGAATTAATAGTAATTTTTAAATTTATTTTACATACTTAAATGAATTTAAAATCACCTAAGCATAAGCATATGGTATTCAAATCAAATTCATACACAAATATGATATTCAAATCAAATTCAGCAACATTTCTGCTCAAAGGATCCTTGTAAAAAAAATTACTAATTTAGCAAATTTTTGCTGATATTAGCAATTTTCTGCAAGTATCCTCCCAGCAAAAATGATGCTGACTTTACTGACTTTTTTTGAGTGTAATAAGTATTTACTCAAATCGTATTTAAAAAATTTTCTAATCTATACCTTTATAAATTTAAAATGACAAGATTGGAAAAGTTCAAAACTAAATTGCAATTTATGATTTGAAATTAAGAAAATTAAGGTCTCCCATTATACTTAGTCAGCACAAAGTATTGTTTTTGTACTAAAATTGTTACTTAAGAAATTTATTTTCAAATTTATTTCTTTAGTAAAATTGTAGTAAAAAATCGTGCTAAGTTATCACAAAAATAATTTGATAAAAAAAATTCAGTTATTTTGTAATTAACTTTGCTGAAGCAAGCCTATTGTTATTTCTGTTCAAATTTCCAAAATCATTCAATAAGAATTAATACAACTCTTTACTGAAGTGAATACAAAGTAGGACTTTATTGGTTATATCCCAATGATTTGCCACCGTTTTAAAATTATGGTTTTGGTACTGGCAAATCGCTTATTGCCAGTGCTTTGCCAACGTTTAAAAAAGAAACGGCTAAGCCCTGCCAAATGTTATCAATTTGGGTTTGTCAAAGCACTTATTTTATCATTAAAAACCACTTTATTGGTTGTTCTACCAATGCTTTGCCAACGTTTTAAAACTATGGTTTTGGTACTGGCAAAGCGCTCATTGCCAGTACTTTGCCAACGTTTTAAAAAAGGAACGGCCAAGCCCTGCCCGGTGTTATCATTTTGGGGTTAGGAAAGCACTTAAATCTTCAGAAATCTAACGCTGTGCCAACGCTCATACCACCGTTGAAAGCACTGGGACAATGCTTTGCCGGTTCGTATTTTTCTGGCTGGGTAGTTTTACAAAATTTTCATTTAGTGGTTTGGCAAAATATTTGGTTCTTTTTAAAGTTTTATTTTAAATTTTTAGTGTGAAATTAATTAAATTTTAGGCGTGTTATTTTTGTCTATACAGAAAATGTGTTATGAACAATTTACACGCAATCCGGAAATTCATTTAATATATAAAGAAATCCATTTGTTTCAAAACATCAATTTAATACATGAAAAAATAATTATGTAGGTAGAGGGTATTTTTTTGCAAACTATTTTTGAAAAACAGAACAAATAGCCGAAAAACAGACAGAAGTTGGTGTGTGTGTCAAAACTATTATCTTTAAATTGTTTAGAAATTTAGAAATTAGGAGCCTTCTGTTTGTTATAAATTTAATTAATAGGTCAAAGTTTTTATTATTCTTCTTTTTTATTGGAAACAATATGGTGCTAGACAGATAAAAATTGATATTCAAGTCAATTTTATTATTCTTGTAACGATAAGTCTTGTTAAACAATTATTGGGTTGGGTTTAAAGTAGCAGTGGCAGTACAAAGAAGCCATTAAAGTGTGAAATTAAGTGGATTAATATTTTTTGGTGCCAGCTTAAAATTACAGCTTAAAATTAAACAAAGTTAGTTTTTTAAGAAATTAAATTGTATACTAAATCAAATGTTGAATAAGTTGACATAAAACTGCATTGGAATGGGTTTCCTTAAAAACTTCAACAAAGGATATTAGCCAGGATAACAATAAAATATATTGTAGCAACCTTTATAAAATAACTTGCTTACTTTGCTTTAAAAAAAAAAGACATTACTTGAATGGAACACTTGAATAAGGGCATATAACTGTTAACAGAGTGCAAGTTTAATAACATTTAAAAAAATCGTATCGCAAAACTGTCAATTAGCTTAAAATTGATTTTTTCTCCGATTAAATATAAAACTTTCAAAAAATATGTATATAAAACAAATGGCTAATACTCACTTTTCTACTTGAACCAATTTTATTATTGATAAAGAAAATATTTCGTTGTCAAGCTACAAGTGCAAAAGTGAATTTGTCTTTTGTTTCACAAGAGCATTTATTGTCTACAAATTCAATATGTTTTTTCGTTATGCACTACAACACAATAAAAATATTTCGTAATATTAAAAATATCGCAATAAAAATATAAAACCTTTTTTGATTTTTTGGAGAAAAAAAAATTGTTATTAGATATAATTTGTTCAGGATTTATCATTCCATTAAGTTCAGAATTTGTCGAAAGTTTCAAGATAAAGTCTTGATTCGTTTATGTCTTAAGTGGTTTTATAAAGGGAACTCCCCTTATAAAGAAACGCTTGAGGGTAGAAATTTCGATTGCACAGAAACTTTGAAAGAGGCACAGAAAAAAACTAAAATCAACTTTAATTAAAATTTTAATCATGCACAGAGAGAATTTTGTTGGATGAAATATATTAAAAATTGTCAGAAAATCAATGAAACTTTTCTTCATAAAATAAACGAAAATGTTCTTAAAATTAATGAAAAGCTTTATTAAATAATTGAGCTCTAGGTCACGTTTGTATTTATAAAATATCCTTTATATTTTATATATCTCCAATATTTCGTCATTCTTTGAATGACATCTTCAGGGAGTACAACTCAGTTGTAAATGTTGTGTTGACCAGAGTGGAGGGCAGCGACAAAAAAGTTTTTGTTTTTAATATTGTTTGTTGTTGTTCATACTCCCTGAAGATGTCATTCAAAGAATGACGAAATATTGGAGATATATAAAATAATAAAGTATATTTTATAAATACAAACGTGAGCCTAGAGCTCAATTATTTAATAAAGTCATTAATTTCAAAGGTCGAAAAACTTTTCATAATTTATAATTAATGAAAAGCTTCATACTTTTTATTAATCCAGTTTTTTAATGAATTGAGAGTGTGAAGCTTTTAATTAATAAAATGATATTTTGCCTATTAATTTTA
Organism: Delia radicum; assembly: GCA_021234595.1. Classification (NCBI taxonomy): domain Eukaryota; kingdom Metazoa; phylum Arthropoda; class Insecta; order Diptera; family Anthomyiidae; genus Delia; species Delia radicum. The sequence goes on along the minus strand of CM037855.1, from coordinate 12,262,905 downwards.
TGAAAACTCGCATTAACTTAATGAAAAGTTTCATTAAACAAATTCCCGTGCAATTTCATTGATTTATTCTATTTCAGCATTAAACAATTGTATTTCAGAAATTATCAATTATATTTCAGATTTTAACAATTGTGCTTCAGAAACTATCTGCTATATTTCAGAAATTAGCAAAGTTTATAACAGAAATGATCAATTGTAAAAACTTCCTACTCCGTTTTTGGTGCGCTAAAATTAACTTGGTATACCTAAAACTGTATAAAATAACACTGTTTTTTAAATTCTATTCTCAAAACTCTATTCCAATAAACTGCGTAAAAAACCAATGGAAAAAACTGCAAAAGTTAAAGAGCTGGAAAAATTTGGTCTCACTTGTAAACCACCATACAACTTTTAATCAAGCATCGATTTGGAAATAACTTTTCAACTCTTTTAGTGAATGTATCTCCCAAATCAAGTGACTCCATTTGGTAGTGGTTTCGATCTAAAAGTTAAAAACTATGAGCAAAAAAATTAAATGAATGAATAAATTCTTGCAAGTTTCAAGTATTTTTTCGACTTTTAAATAGCCATCAATTCGTTAGGTGAAGGCATTTCAAAGTGAAACTTAGCATGTAATAGTTTTCAAATATAGTCTACCTAACCCTGTGCATCGTTTCTCTCAATTCCAAAAACCTTGAGAAATAAGAGGCATCTAATGTCAGTTCCAACAGATGTCGAAAATTTAAAAATTTTTTTAAATTTAACGTTTTCAATTCAAAGATCAAAAGTTACAAAAAAAATCCTAGCAGATATGGCGAAATTTTTCTCTTTAATTTTTATTAATTTCAATGTAGTTTTATTAATTTAAGTATGATGTCATCAATGGCAAAATAAAAATGCACCCACTATTTCTATACCACAAAAAAAAAAAAACTAAAAAAAAACGCCAACAGTAGATATAAAAACCCCACGGATGGTACCGATTCGATGCGGTTATTGTTAAGGGTAACGCTATTTTCATTTATTTCGGTAAAGGTAGTTTAGGGGTAATGATATTTCAGTTCTTTCGATAACATTTTTTTAGCGCTAACGGTATTTATACTTTATTTCGGTATCGTTATATTAACGGTAATGGTATATTAATTATTTCGGTAACGGTTTTTTCAGTTATTTCCGTAACGGTGTATTAAGGCAAACGTGTATTTTTATTATTTCAGTAATGTCAATGCACACCAAAATTTTAGCCCCATTATGCGATCATGTATCTAGTTACAGCGATTTGTTTTTCAAATCTTGTCTGATTATTTCGGTAAAACGTTATTTCAAGGAAAACGCTATTTCAATTATTTCTTAATAGTATTTTAGCGATAACTGTCTTTTAGTTATTTCGGTAACGGCATTTTAATGGATATTCATATTTTTGTTATATCGGTTACGGTATTTAAAGGATATCGATATTTTTGTTAAATCGGTAACGATATTTTAGAGATAACGATAGTCAGTTAAAAGGGTTTTTAAAATCGGTAATGGTATTTTAGCGGTATTGCTTGCCATCCCTGAGAAAAAAACACCCCCAAAACGAATAAAGTGTTTGAAATAGTTTAAGAAAACTGAAATCTAACCCGCATATGAGTGGGTGAAATGTAGACACAAAAAACAACTGTCTGTAAAAAGGGAATAAAGTAAGTGCCAATTTCAAAAAAATTAAAAACTACAACAAAAAAATATTTAGGGTTGACATTTCGTTGGAAAGTATAATAAAAACCACTTGAAATAAAAGAAAAGTTAATGAAAAGAAACTAACGCTATTGAAAGAAAATTAAAGAAAAATTAAAAAATATATATTTTAATTTTTAATCCCTTTGAGAAGACAGCAAAAATCTATCGAAACGTCAGGAAAAAACTGCAATAAAACTGAATTTTTAATTGTATTGGAAACCTAAGGTCCCAATTAACTAAAATTAAAGCAAGATTAAAAAAACTTGGCTAAATAATACAAAATAAAATTTATGTAGGAATTAATTTTTATAGGAATTTTTATATACGGGTTGCACGGGACCGGACTCAGCATGGATAATCGAAAACACGGTTAATAGAAGTTTTTTATTTTCCCGAATTTAAACTCTGTATGTAGGTGAAAAGAACAACAAAACAAGCAAATAAATATGTGTGATGCACGGATAATAGATGTGAAGCACGGTTAGACCAGGTTTCACACACGGCAATTATACTTGCGCAATTCTTGAGTTATAGAAGAGGGAGGAAAAGAGAATGGAAGGGGGTACATACTTGCCCGTACTCCAATTCCGTTTTGTTTGTCATCCGCAATTTTCAACACTGCAGGTTGATATACGAAATTGCTGAAACAAACTTTTCCTGTATGAACACAAAAGCAATTTCAAAGGAAAATTGAAGAAAAATTGCGCAATTATAATTGCCGTGTGTGAACCAGGACTAATAGAGAAAACAAATATTAGCACGGATAACAAAGGTAAACACGGTTAATAGAGGTATAAATCCAAACCACCAGCATGCCGGTTACCAGATGTACCCGGTTAATAGAGGCCCGGATAATCGAGGTTCAACTGTAGTTGGTCTTTTAAAACTATAAATAAAATTTATTACCTTAATTTTATTAACTAAATAAATTTTTTTTTAATTTTAAATAAACATTTAATCATTCATCAATTATATTATATTAAGAAAATCTCTCCCTTTTTTTAATTAAAAATTTAATAAACTTTCCGTTAAACTAGGAAAAAAAAACAAATAAATGACTCGGTCCGGTTGTTTAAGGTTGATGGTATATTGAAAACAAAAACAAGAATTATTCAAATAAAAAATATGGAAAAAAAATAAACAAATCAAAAATTGAATACGTAAAAGACGACTGGCATACAATTCATAATTCCAACCAACTGAAATTAAATGTTTACAATAAGAAAAAAAAAAAAGAAATAAAAAACAAAATATATAAAACAAACATTTTTTTATCATTTAGACGGAGTATGATGTTTTCCAAGAAATCCAAAGGTTTTCGAACTCAGCCCTAGATGAGTGCATTTAAAATTGTGTAAGGCATGAAAAATAAACTTGTAAATGTTTACATATAAAATCAAAACAGAAATGTAGAGAAATAAAGAATAAGAGAGAAAAAAAAAACATCACAGACACGTCATATAAAAATGTAATGGCAACACTGGTTAACATTTGTTTATTTTACATATTCAGGGATATCTCGGGATTTTATGAAAAATTAACTACTTATTCAACAAAATTGGGGAAAAATCTAGGCGATTTAACGAAATTTGGGCATCAGTTAATATGATCCCAATTCAGTTCTACTGAAAATTACAACAAAAACAAAGGCGACAAAGGTATTATTTACCTTTACAACAACTAAAAATGTAGTTATTTTTAACTGACAAATGTTTTAACTAGCAAATGCAGTAAAAATAACTAACAATGTTTTATAAATAACTTACAAATTTATACTACAAAATTTTTAAGCAACTAATAAAATGGTTAAAAACTACTGTTTTTTACAGTTATTTTTTCGGTAATATATTTTAATAAAAAAAATTCTTTCGATTACAAACAAAATAGTATCCTAAATAAAATTATTATTCGTTATGGTACCAGAGTAATTACGTAATACATGCCAAATCAACCAAATGCCAAATCCTCCAAATTTTATGAGGTCACTGACACATCTGGATCCGGAAATATGAGGTCTTGAAAATCATAAAAAAAACTATAAAAATGTACAAAGTTGTACTTACTTACGAATTTGGAAGGGTAGTAAATGACCTTCGATTTGATATACAAAATGATTTTTTCGAAATGGTCAAAGGCCAAGTTTATTGACCTATAAGTCTATATCTTTGAAAGAAGACTTTTTTTAAAAATTAAAAAAAAAATATGTTAGAGAAGGTTTCATTCTATAATTTGTAACAAATTTCAAAGTGGAGGTATTTTTGGATTCAGAAGTGTAAATCATACTGTAAAGGTAATATTTACAAGGAAATTAAAACTATGTAATAAGGAGAGTCCGGTCATTGGTTCCCGTCGATTGCGATAAAATTTGGATATGTTATAAAGGACCAAAAATTAAGACCCCTTTGTTTTTTAGCTTCCCAATCTGACATTTAGGAGTTAAATAGTGGGGGTCAAAAATTTGCTAAAAGAGAGTTAAAAATAACATTGCAGAAAAATCAGCTGAACAAAAAACTGCCAGCGAAAATTAAATAAAAAATCTGCTAATTTAACAGTATTTTTTTGCAACGTCATTTTTAACTAATTTTGATTAGCTTTCTTTGCTATTTTTAAATGTTTATTTCTATGAGTGTATGTAAAAAATAATTTCGAATGTTTCAGTTTTAAGGCATGCTCCCATACAAAATTTTGTGAAAATAGTGTGTTTTTTGAAGATTTCATTATGTGAATTCCAAAAACCTTTCCAATGATATATAATAATATAACATAACACTATAACATATAATAGAAATTATCATAGAAATACGCAAAAACGCATTGTTAAAGCACTTTCTACCAAAGAAGACAAAAATCTAAATCAAATGATATCTTTAAAGACTAAATGCTCGCTTTCATAACTGTTTGACCGATTTTTGATCATTTATATCTCTTTTTAAAGAAGGGAAAAAGTAGTTACAAATCGTATAATTAAGGGCTACTATAATAAAAAAGAAAGCATAAGGAATGTCTTTAACTTGCACGTTTAATATTTCAAAAAAATAGTAGGTACAACTGTGTACATTTTTATGTTTTTTCCGATTTTCAAACCTCATATTTCCAGATCCAGAGGTGTAAGTACCCTCAATCTTTGGATTTTTCTTAGTTTCTGTGATATACCTTATACCAAAACAAAAGTCGGCCAATTTAGAAACACTGATGTCAAAAACATCCATATTTAATTTGAATTGAGATGGTCATTGATTTTTTGAATATATGACGACTTTCCCCAATTTTGCCCATTTTTAAATATTACCGATTAGCAGATTAGGTTTTGTTTGCAATTATAGAGGTTTTTATTGACTCAACTAAACTATTGTTGCTCCATCGAACTCTTTCGTTGACGTTCATAAAGAACATTTTTTTTTAGTATCATTATTAGTGTGACCCAGAATTTATTACAAAATCACGAAAAAAAATAATCAGAAGCTAAAGAAATGTTGGTTATAGACCAAGTTATAAATAAACTTTGAAAAAACGTCCAAAAACCCGAATTTTTGGACAAAACTCGATTTGCGAGACCTCAAAACCTCTTCCGAAAAATCTGAAAAAAAATATCTCCAAAACACACATGAGCATTAAATTAAGCTTGAGCAACAAATAAAAATTTTTTTTTGAACACACTAATCATCATTCATGTCTATATGCATTGCAAATTCATCTGTCTGAAAGCTAACGTTGTCATTAGAGGTTAAGGTTAGTAGTAAAAACTCTGATAAGCGGTTTGAACTAAACAGATTTGATTTTTTTCAATAAAAAAAATTACATATAGTGACAATAAATAGAACTTGTAATTATAATTTTAGAACGCATTTACCTATATTAGGTGGGGCAACTATTTTGGAATATGTTGCATTTGGAGGAGTGAAAGTTTAGTGGCAGTATTTGTGGCAGTAAAATCATAAAAGAAAATTTGACAATTAAAATATGAGGAATATGTTGTACAACGGTTTCCCAAAATTCCGAAAATCTACATAATTCTGATTTTTTCTAGCAATTAACCCTTTTGCACTAACAAAGAAAAAATATACTATTATTTTAATTTATTTTTTTTTTCTAACTACTTTCATTAAAAATTCTCTATTATTGGCACCATGTATGAAACTTTGATAAATTTTCTTTAAAAACTGGGAATTGGGAACTGGAAAGCCAACGGAACGATAACAAAATTAAATTGAATATGTTTGACCCAATGAATACAATAGGGTTAATGTTTTCTTAGAATGATTCAAAACACTGGGGGTATTCATAATAGCTTCTTATATGGTGTATAGTACAGAATGCTTATTTGAAGGTATTATCCTTAGAATATTAATTTGTGATTTTCTTCAATCCAAGATTATTTCTTTACAAAAATATTCGTTTTTATATATTAAATACAATATTGTTTGAGAACGATCAAAATTTTTATTAATTTTCATTTTTAAATGCTTGAAATATCGAAATAAAAAAATAAGTTATTAAACTCCATTTAAGAAGACACTAATGGATAAAAAAGACGATGTTTAGACATCGATATATAAATCCGGCTACTATTTTTCTTAGTTGAAAATTAAAAACATTTTTTAGAATGAGGAACTTTAGGTGCCAATCTTTGATCTGAATGCGGTGCGAATGGTCTGAAAATTTCACTACTCTTTAGTTAAAATATTATTCTTTTTTTTTTTTGTGTACTAATCCTTTTATATAATTTTATGTCGAAATAACATATTTTTGAGCATATTTTTTTAATTTTTTTTTTTTTTTATTATTTAATAATCATAAGTTTACAATTATATACTATTACCCTAACCGAGCACTAGCTACCAGTGCCTCTGTGGGAATCGACCCACGGCCCCCGTACAGATAAGCCAGCACGCTACCAACTAGCCTACCAGGGCGCACTAGGTTTCTTTGATGTATTTATTTATTTCAAAATTAGTCTTTTTCTACCTAATGAGATACAGAGTAAACATTTTCAAAAAAATGCTTTGAAGAACTATTTCTTCGCAATGTAGAACTTCTAAGTTTGACCTTTGATCTCGAGGCAGACCCATTTAGTTTCTCGCTTTCAAATTTTTCACCACAATTCCCAACAATTTACAAAACAACTGCCGACCTAACCTACTTGCAATAGTCATCTTAAAAACTTAAAACTTAAAGTTTCTTTGTATGGAAAATATTCAATTTATAATTTTGAAATTTATTATAAATTCCGATAACATTGATACACAATAATAATAAGTAATTATTATGCATTATCCCTAGGTCTGTTGTTGTCAATTCCATCGTAAATATAATTTTAACATTTATCAATGTTTAAAATTGATTAATATCGATATTACACGACGACAATCAATATATTCCGTCATATTAGTTTAGGTTGTGTCAATTCAGCCAGTTTAGGTTTTTTTTTAACTTTTTTTTTATTTTCATGTTTAAAACAAAATTTTAAATTAATTTAAAAGCATTTAAATCCATACAAAGAAAATAAGAAATACTTTTTTGTGTAATTTTATTGTTAAAAAACTTTGACGAACCACAATAATGACTCAATTGTGTGATCATTATGAGAAAAATTGGATGGGTCAAGTTAATCAATTTTGTTTAAAATAACTACAGAAAAAGAAAAATTTAATGAACAAATATTTAGATGACAATAGTTGTGTACTAGGTCAAATAAATAAAGCGAAATTTGAAAGAAAAAAAAGTAGGGTAGGCTGTGGCCATTTCGGTACGAGGGCTATTTCAGGAGCGAATCATTCGCAATTAGTATATGTTTAAAAATGTTAGGACAATATCCTAATAAATAAATATAGAGTATGGCCTCGAACTTGAATAATTTCATTTTTCATTGCACAATTAAAGGTCGAAAAAACATAATTTTTATTTTTAAGAAAAATTTATATCAAAGACAAAGTACAGTCTAGTTTAGGGGGAGTTT